>OU426935.1:1862856-2322608 GCA_911387795.2 Apamea monoglypha
CTTAAGCTTATTTTATTTAACCGAGGGATAACTCCTAGATCCTCATTAAAATATTTAACTATAATTTTCATATTCATAGCCCCCGCAAAGATGTGAAGTTTATTGCAGTGAAAATGATGACAAACGTGCGGGTCGCCAGGTCACCGGTCATAGAGGAGAAAACGTATCCCGTACTTTACGACTGTTTCCAATAGACCTGGCGTTCTTGTTAACGGTTTCTAAGGTAACCGGAGTTTAGTTTTCGATGGGTCGAAAAACTAAACTCCGGTTACCTTAGAAACCGTTAAGTACTACTGTCGCACGTCAGGAACTAAACCCGCCATCCTGATTTTTAGGGGTTTGTACCCGAAGGGTGACACAGCACACTATTACTAAGGCTGTTTGGCCGTCCGTCCGTCTGTCACAGGGCTGTATCTATTGAACATTAAAAGAAAGACACTTGAAATGTTCACAGAGTGTGCCAATATGGCCGCTATAACAAAATAATAAACATACAAGAAACAAGTGTTTATTTTTTTGTAAAGTATTAAAAATATATAGGGTAAAACCGGGATAGATGCCGCAGTGGGATAGATGCCTCATTTTCAAAAAACCTAACTTCCCAAACTTGCAACTATGAATTAATAGTATAAGTAGGAGCCGCAGTCACCCTGCACCTCCGTTGCACCCTGGCTGTCGTACGGTGAGGACGCGTTTCGCTCGTGTGTGCAATCATCTCCGCGGTAAAATTCACGAACACGTCAAAGATTTAAAGGTTAGTATTTGCCATTGTATAACTTTATAAGTAGTAATACATTCCATTATATTTTTTATTACATCAATGTACTGGTTCATTAAGTGTTCATCTGGGTGTTAATAGTTGCACTTTTGTTTTTAATTTATTTAAAAAATACTTGGGCATCTATCCCTATCATAAAGGATAGTTGCCCTGATTTTTCGAGGTATAGGTGCCCTTAAGGGCATCTATCCCTCCATACACTATAATGGTATCAGTGTAACTATTTTCAGTGTTCTGTTATATTTTTTATGTTTTTCCGTATTTTTATATTTGGACTCTTTACTTGTAGCAGAACCATGCCACGAAAGTACAAAAGAAAGGAAGGAGTGCAAGCTCGAGTATGTTCTTGGACTGTAGAACAACTACAGAAACTTCAGAACTTCAGAAATTTTTGCTCAAGATGTGGAAAACTGAAAGCACTATCCGGTTCAACTTCATTTAAGTAGGATTAGGAATGATCTCTATAATGTGTTATTTTAATTTAAAAAAAAGTATGATTATGCATGTTGACACTTAATAATTAATTTAGATAAGAATTAATATTTTTGTTGAACAAATGTTTTTTGAAATTTTATTATGTTTGTTTGTATCGTATTAGAATTATCATAAAACGATAAAAATAAAAACATAAAAAAAAATTAAAATGGTTTTTCGTAATTCGACCTCATATTTGGTTGGGTTTTTCGTTCACACAGTATAAAGGGCATCTATCCCGCACTGCAGGCATCTATCCTTCTTAGTATTTTCATGGTGGGGCAACTATCCATACAGGTAGGCATCTATCCTCAAAAAAAGTCTTCCATAAAAAGCTAAATTCTGCAAAATTTATTATTGATAGGTCAAAAAATAATAATTATAATTCAACATAAATGATTAAACTAGCTATACTCATAGAAATTATTCATATAAAATTAATATTTTTTAAATAAGGAGGCTATTTCAAAAAGTGGGGCATCTATCCCGGTTTTACCCTAAGTATGTAGGTAGTGTTAAATATTGTACGATGGTACGGAACCCTTCATGTGCAAGTCAGACTCGCACTTGGTCGCTTTTTTTTCAGTACCGTTAAACGGGGTGAATAGGGATGCAGGTGTGAATCGGGACGAAACTTTAAAATGGATTTTAACGTTAAAATAAAATAGTTTGTTGCCAGAAAAGTCTCTAATGTGTTTACTGTTATTTAATTAAAGATTAAGTGTCCTTGTTAGCAACAAACTATATTGTTTCAACGTTAAAATCCATTTTAAAGTTTCGTCTCGATTCATCCCTGCATCCCTATTCACCCCGTTTTACCGGTACCGTACACTAACAAATGTGTGTGAGTGTGAATACTAACTAATAGCACGGTAATATTATTACCGTGTTAATAGCGCAGGCAGGCGATGCGATGCGACGGGGTGGGGCGGGGGAATGCAATGCAATTTGCGATCAGCGCGCCTCTGTCCATGTCATTCAAGTGTCAAAAGAGCACTGTACTGCCATCATACGATAAAAAGCCGTAACTACCATTTTTATCAAAAATGACTTAAATATTTGTAGATTCGGGCTTGCCAAGAAATTGTCTACCTTTCTAAGTAGGTGATAAACCTGTAATGCATTTGTAGCCAAAGTTATAAGTAGTTAAAAGGGCATAACTTAGCCCTGTAAACATTTCTCTCTAAAATAAATAGTCGTAATTTCCACGTTAAGCCCTTTCTTATTAGTAAAGCCAGTTTGCATATTTGAAAAGCCGTAACTTTAGATTTAGGCCTGTGTCCTGATCGAGGACTTACCATACCTGACTTACAAATACATACGTAAAAATTATTGTATGTAATGCAGGTTAAAACAAGGACATAAACCATATCAGTCTCATCTGGTAAACAAAGCATGTGCTAATTGCCAGTATTTGTGCATAAAATTAACTTAACCGACTGTGCTCGCTCACAAAGAGGTAATGGTTGGCTTACACGTGCTATTGCCACATAACTATACGTTGTTGTTGGTATAAGATATGAAGTTATTTACTTAGCAGCTTAGGTATAACTTAGCATACTGAATAGGTAGTTTATGAGAGTAAATACATCACAAATGTAAGTAGGTAGTATGCACGGAAGTAGCCTCCTTCTGTGAGACCGTTATGGTCAAGAAGGAGGCCGCCGAGCGGAATCGGGAGAGGGCTGATCCTGCTCGGAGAAGGAGGCGTCGGGGAGGCAACCGCCTTGGCGCCTAATACGCCGAAACCCGCTTACCAATTAAGGTAAGTGGGACCTTTGGGGTCATGGGCGCATAGAGTGGGGACTCTGTCCGCCTACCAAGCGACCCCAGGGAAGATGGTGGCACAGTGGTTACGTGCTGCCGTGCATAGCGTAGCGAGACTTAGGGGAGGCCCCTTTACAGTCTCCCCAGGGATGGCCTTACAGGCGTTGCGCAGGGGTCGTTTCGAAATTGGTCTTTTAAGAGGAACCGGGACCACCCCTATGTGCGGATGGTGATCACCGGGGTGGTTTTAGTGAGGTAAAAATCCCACACTCCCCGACCTCACTCCCCGGAGGTCGGGCGCCTTTTGAAGGTTTCCTCCGCGAAAACAAAAAAAAAAAAAGGTAGTAAGTTTGACGATGTTTTCATAACTTGTGCAACCTTAACATAACATAACGCGTGTGATCCACAAAGGGTTAAGCAGAGATATAGGATATATGTATAGGATACACCTGTATGATGGAGAGAGGTGGCACGCAGTATGCGCGCCTTAATGGAAGGACGTGCGGTCGTGGGATCGGCCGCACTTGATGATGGGGCCCGTTAGGCAAGCCGGGCTGATACAAGTCGGGGGTGCAGCGAATGTACAAGTATCACCCGGGCCCCCGACTCATGGTACTGGAAGGAACAGTGGGGTTTTAGTCGGTAGGAGTCCGACATAATCCTTCGGACGGAGGGTATCCATTAGGATTTCCCCACGAAAAAACAAATTGGCTATGCTTGGAGTTTCCCTACGTGATCGAATCATAAATGAAGAGATCCGCAGGAGAACCAAGGTAACTGACATAGCCCGAAGAATTGCCAAATTTAATTGGCACTGGGCAGAGCACATTGCTTCCAGAACAGATGGCTGATGTGGCAGAAAGGTTCTGGTTCGAGAAGTACAGAACCAGTCGAAGTGGAGGGGCTTGGGGCAGGCCTATGCCCAGCAGTGGACATCTCGGCAGAAATGATGATTAATGATGTATCAACACTTTACCTGACCCGGGAATCGAACCCAGCACAACATGCTCAGCTGTAGCGCTTACGACCACTAGCCCAACGAGCCAGTCTACAAATAGATAATTACTCAGCTATATGCATTTCTCAGAAAAAAAAACAACCTTGGATAACTCTGTAAATTATCTGTAAGTAAGTATTTTATTGTTTAAAGTGGTAGAAATGTCTAGTACCTACTCGTAATACCTAGTTCGTGTTTTGTAAACACTGAATTACTGTGTGGTGAGAGCGTTTACAGACACGGAATCTCTTGGATTTATCAAAACAAACAGTGGTTTCGAATGAAACAATGTAAGAGAGTATTGGGGTCGGGTTCCAGTCTAACCAGATGCAACTGAATACCAGTATTTTTCATGGAACGACTGCCTATCTTACCTCCACAACCCAGTTACTGGGTAAGACGATAACTCCTGCCTCCTGGTAAGACTGGTTGTTAGAAACTTTTAGTTTTTCCCGTAACGACTGTCAAAGATCTACGAATGACAGCCGGGTCCAACGGCTTAACGTGCTTTTTGAGGCACGGTCCAGGGACCGGCCGGGGCAAGCGTAACTTAAACCTTCGATCGCACCGTGTTATTATTTAGCCATGAGCCTATGTGAGAAAGTATGGTAACATTATTCTGTTAAGTGATAATATGGAAATGAATGCATCCATTTAAGCATTCACTAAGAATACTACACAACTTTTTTTTTTTTAATCTGTTTTATTTAAGTAATTTTTGTATGCTTATGCGACGATGTCAATCCCATCGTGCTTTTACAAATAACAACTTACTAACTAAACTAAACAAACTAATCTTAATCATACAAAAATTAACTTAATCTAATTTATTACATAATAAAAAGGTATACAATTTTTTTGCTGCTTTAGAAGTAGGCTTGGCTAAAATACCATGGAACATTCCAACATCCATTCTTGACACTTTCAAAGAGTTGAGAAGTGAGTTTCTTTAGTCAGTATATCGGACACATTCCACCAACACATGCTGTGCATCCTCAAGTGTACCTACTACACTACATAATTTGTCTGAAAAATAACAAGTACAATTAGCGACCACAAGTGACGCAAATCTGCCCATATGCCGACCGATGTCAGTCAACACCTACTTACATAAATGCTGCGCGATTTCAGATCTTTATACAGCTTTATATAGTGATAGATATTATCTAGATTTTACTTCAAATCCTAATGAGAAAGTCATCTGAAACAACAGTAAAAAAAACATTTGACGGTGCAGCTTATCTGTTCTGTGGTGCAGCTAGTCTCACCGCCTCGTATGTTACAAAGTTACTGCATAATCAACCTATAACATTCCCACTGCTGGGACACAGGCCTCCTCTCTTAGAGAGGGGATGGGCCGTAATCCACGACGCGGGCCCAGTGCGGGTTGGTAGATATCACATGTCAAATTTTTTTATTCTCATTCTAATAAGGTTGCTGTTGGGTTGCCGCCATTGACAAGTCTGTCAAAATCATTGTGATCTTTATTGTCCTCACAATAAGGTTGCTGTTAGAACGCTGCTGTCAGAGGCAAAATAACTGTGAACGGACTGCATATTCCAGAGGGGCCATTCTCGTAATTTTAAGAACGTTCACAGTCTAATCTTAGTCTCAACCTGTCAAAAATACCTCGAATTTATACAAAATTACACATACATTATTGACAAATTTTTGACATTTGTTTGTCGCCGAAATGAGACTGTCACTAGATTTCGAACGTTTTAAATTACGAGAACTGGCCCTCTGATGATATTGAAGCTGCTGAACCAGTAACACGATGACCACTTCTGGTAAAGACTCCTGCGCCTACTTCTTTACGAGTAGCAGTAGTAAAGATTTAAGAAAAACTACATTAACTCTTATCGTTCCGCGCAAGTAGGAGGAACAAGTGTGTGAAGTTAGAACGTGTTTGTAAACGGTTGAGTAGCAATCACTCGATAATCTGAAACTAATACCTCACAGTACAGTAATACTACTCTTATGTAACCTTAACCTTAGTCATTCTTGCTCTGCGTTCTTGTTGCTATTTCTCAAACAATGATTGACACTGCAGGAAAGGAATAGGCTTTTCCCAGTCAGTAATTTCAGGATTCTTCACGTTTTTTTAGTCCAAAAAGTGAACAACATTATGAAAATACAATGTACCTATGTAAAGGTGCCCAAGATACAGGCTGTACCTAGTTTGGGACCAACGATACTTCCATATTGTAATTTTGAATTATGAAATAAACAATTTTTACTTTACAATGGCCGTCAAAATATTTGGAAATACCTAAGTAGCCAAAACTAGTATTTTACTTGAATTTTATCACCAAACTATTACTTTTTTTGCACGTTGGGGGTTGGACATAACATGGATTTTACCAATATCATCCACCTGGCTTTTTCCTAAGCATGTTGGGGCAGAATTCCGGTAGGTACAGACGCCAGCACATCAAGCTACCTGAAACTGTCAAATTTTCCCAATCAAGCTTGAACCTAATGCTTTAGCGATAAAGTTGAAAATTTGACAGATTGTAGTAGCTTGATTTGCTGGCGTCTGTACATACAATCCAACTCGCATGAACTTTACCATGATTACTACATAGTTATCATCTGAATTCCTCACCAATATAGGCACGCACCTTTTAGCGGACAAACGTTCAATCTTCATAGAAAAACTCTCCTCAAGCCACTATCCTCCTAAATAATACTAATTTAAACTTGAATTCTATTTTCAACAAGACCATTGCAGAAAAAGACTTAGAACCAACATTCTCGCATACTTCTCGAACCCATCACGTCACGCCGACAAACGTGAACAAAACTTTTTGCGTTCCTTCGTCAAGTTAAACAGCAATTACCTTTTAATTATAATAGACAATGCTGGCAGTCCGCAGAGCCGGCTGACCTTGGCATAGAGACTGGTGCCAGTTAGCTAATATAGTATAGACAAAACGATGGATGGGGCAGAAGGTTCACTAGAAGATCCTACGTGCCAAAATAGATGTTTTGAAACTGGGTACGGGGTTTTCCATAAATACAATGAAGATATTGTTCAATGAAATGTTTGAATGCAACAATAAGTCAAAAATATATACAATGATATTGAAAATTTCATATCAAAATTTATAGTTTTATCGAAGAAGCAAAAATGGCTTAGGGTTTAATATGCAGGGGTCTACTGTTCTTAATAGAAGAGGATCCAGAATGATTTGGTGAATTGTTTTCCTGTCCCCTAATTGCGTAACACACTATCGTTTTCAATCTGAATCATTTTGAAGGATATTGCTACCCATTGCCTCATATTATGTTCTAAAAATGTGTCGGCTCAACAACGAAAATAATGCAATGAATATTGTTGAACTGTCAAAATGAAAGCCATTGCTACTGATAGTGTGTTACGCAATCACCCCGCTGGAGTTATCTTAAGGTTTGACCTTACATTGCCCTATATGGTTTATATTGCTTGTTATATTGCACTATAAGCTATTTTGACTTCTCCGAAAAAGTGATACGAAGTATAATGTTTACAGAGTCAGTCTTCCTTTCCACATAAATTACATAAGATCATCATCATTCCCAACTATATTGGCGTCGGCTTCCAGTCTAACCGGATGCAGCTGAAATATCAAGATCCTGAATGTTAATTATTGATCTTATTAAGTTGCGATCAAGTGAGCTTTCTGTCATTTTATTTTGTAACGGCAGGACTAACCAAACGTAATTACATACTTATTTGTTTGGCGTCGACGTGTTTGTTATTAAAATTCAGCTGAGGATGGTTTTAAATGTATTAAAGGCGTCATACATTAAATTAAATAATGGTAAGTTTCACAAGTAAGATTATTTTTAGTAATCTGGCTATCGAAAAGGAGCTCATCATCTGCTTAGCCTTTTCCCAACTATGTTGAACCATGTTGGGGTCGGCTTCCAGTCTAACTGGATGCAGCTAAATACCAGCATACAACCCAGTAACACGATACCCCTTGGCAAGACTGGTCGTCAGAATTTCGGTCTTTCTTCTCTCATAAAATCGAAAAGGAACCAACATCGGTAAAATCATTTTCGCCCATATGCATAATTACAATTAGGTACACAAAGTGCTATTATGCCAAAACATCATTCATTTTCCCTCTTTGATAACTTTAATCCATCGCCATTTTGGCCTCCTGATGATAAGAAGGTAAGTATATACATACCTGCATATGTAGTAAGCAATATGTGTGATGCTGGTAGCTTAGCAATAGCTTTATCTATTGAAATTGGGCGTTATCGCTCACAGGACTATAACTAAAACCCCTGAACCCTTAATTACTTTTTCCATTACTTGCCTGTGTCGCCACCAACCCGCACTGGGCTTTGTTCCTCTCGCAGATACGTTGGAGGCTTGTGTTCCAGCAGTGAGAACATTATTGACCGAAAAGGCATGTCATCCAAAAATTCAGATCCAGCTAGTTTGGACACTCATGCAGCGGACATGGGGCTTAAACATATCTGACTGAATGTAGATTATATATAGGTAGGTACGCCTCTGTTCAACCCTCCAGAGAATACAGCGGGGTCATTGCGTAACACACTAGCAGTAGGCATGGCAATAATTTTGACAGTTCAACAACATTCATTGCGTTATATACGTTGTTGAGCTGATAAATTTTTCGAACATATGAAGACATGGGTTGCAAACTCCTCGGTTGTGTTGTGGTTAACTTTTTAGAATATTTTATAGTTTTTATTTGAATGATATTATTTTCTTTTATTACTTCTTGTGATCTGTAAAAAGGTTTGGTTTTGTGTTTCCAATTTTATGTTATATTATAAATTTTTCCACTAAAATCCTTATATCACACTGAGCTTTAGTTATATTTCATTCCACTAACCACTACTACATACAGTCCTTTTCCATCGCCTTCAACATGGATTAGCAATATCCTTCAAAATGATCCAGATTGATATTGAAAGTGTGTTACACTATTAGCGTGCTGGCCTACTACACTTTGGAATGGGCAACTAGCTTCATCCTTCTGAATGACAGACTTCTTGGACCATTCAGAAGGGACCGTAAATGGTTTAATGAAATAAATACTTTGGGTTTTAGTTTGATTACCAAGCAACCTGTCACCTGCACCTCCTATTTGTAAACACACCGCGTCACATCCGGGCCCCGGACGGACTACCAATAGATCGTGTATTGTATATGGGTTCACTCACTTCCTTTAAGGCTAATCCTGTCATAATGTGGAAGGAATTGATTTTGTTATGACACATGTTTGGTTAGTAACAATGAATTGTTGTCCAATGATTGGTATGGACAGTTCCTGTAGTGTATCCAAATTTGACTGTTATCAAGCTCCAGTACTGTGAAGCTCTCTACGAGCATTCAGGGTACCGGGAGGAATCAATTAACCTACGGTTTATCAGTATGTTCAATGATTATTCCTAGAAATCATTCTACATATTTGACATCTTTTTCCTTTGGCTTAAACTAAGTAAGCATTTAAAAACCAATTCGGCGACAGATTGAGAAGGTTTATCAGTATGTTTAATGATTATTCCTAGAAATCATTCTACATATTTGACATCTTTTTCCTTTGGCTTAAACTAAGTAAGCATTTAAAAACCAATTCGGCGACAGATTGAGAGCATTCAGCCATATTAATTAGTTAACCTATGACCTATACAAAAGTTTCACCCAATATCTCACTTCCTCATCGTACCAACTTCTTCGCCCAACACCGTAACCAAAACGAGATCACATTACGACTAAACCAATTTAAAAACTAATCTAGTTCACAAAGGAAATGGACTGTGAAGAATTACAGAATTTTGTAATAATTCCATAGAGTTCCGTCCATTTCTCGTCGCTGGCTCGCTGGCCGGTATCCGAACACGCTCGGAAACAATTGAACATGTTTTATTGCTCCAGTTTGATACACGGAACATTTATATTACAATCGATAGATACGCGTACCTATATCGGTAACTTGGACTGTCTAATCGGTTGGTTGCATGCTTCGTTTAAGAGCAGTCTTGGCTAGAATTTGCATTTTCTCGTTCGAGATTTTCTTATCAGGTGATTTTTGGGCGCCGGGAGCAGTGGTGGCCAAGTAGTAACGCCCGCGACTTACCGAGTTGTAGGTCGTAGCACCGAACCCAGATAGTCGATTTACTTTGTGTAAATTGTTTCATTATCACTGCTCTCAAAACGGTGAAGAAAAACATCGTGTTGAAACCGGCATATCCTAGAACCGAAAAATTCGAAGAAATGTGACATCTACCAACGGTCATTGAGCCCACGTGGTGGATTACGGCCTTCTTTCCCAGCTGTGAGAACATTATAGGTTGATTATGCTACCTGCACTTTTGAGGACCTAAGAATCGCCACGGATGCCGTCAGCTACTGGTCCTAACTCATATTCAACACACATTTGTCATCGATTTAAAAAGAAGACAATTTGCACAGCACCTCAACCACTAACGATGGTTGTAGGTAATTGAATTGAATCTACAGAGGAAGTATTTAGTAAGATAAAAACCACCGAAGCTAAAGGAAATCCTGTTCAGGTGGAGATTCATATACGACTCCGCTTTGAAGTGCAAATGTGGTGCTATTCCACAAACGATGGGACACTTAATAACGTGTCCTGCGTGTCCTTCACGTTACAGGAACTGATGGACGCTGGTGATGGCGCCAAACAAGTGGCCGAATTCTGGGCCGAGTCCATTTAGATTGCTATCGACACGCTAAGAAGAAGAAAACACAAAAAAACAATCTGCCCTAGCCTTTTCCCAAGTATGTTGGGGTTGCCTTCCAGTCTTACCAGATGCAGCTGTATGCCAGTATTTTACATGTAGTGGTTGCCTATCTGACTCCCTCCACAACCCAGTTCCAAGCTAAGTCGTAGGAGCATTATTTCCTCGGTTTTCCCCACAATATTTTCCTACCTGTGTTTTAAAAGGTTTAAAAGCTTTGTCAACAGCGTCTCTAATCTCGTGTTGATTTAAAACTGTTTGTAGGTAAGTACTTAGTATATTTTGATATAAACCTAAAAACTGCCTCATTGCTCTAGAGGTCACAAGATCTGAGTATGAAGTCCTAGGTTTCATTCTCAGTTCGAGCAAGTGTTATTGAGCTTTTTCAATAAAGTATTTCTCGGTAGCAGCCCGGATTTAGGATTCGTGCCCGGTTGATGGCAATAGGCTTGCCCCCTAAACATAACTGTCGAAACGTGGGTGTCCTATGGTGCCTCACTCTTCCAGGATTACAAGCTGATGTTATGTGAAGTGATGAACCTAAAAAAGATATCAAAGCTTTTTTTTGAAATACACAAATTACAGGCACTTTTGAATTGTCAAGGGGTCGCCGGTCGGTCAGTAAGAAAGATGAAGCTATAGTTGCTAGTATCAGGGCCGATTTTTTGATCCGTAGTCAAAAAATCCGATTTTAACCTACCTCCCCACCTGATATTATCCTCGCCCATCATCCGTAATGACTAAAACATTTACTAATCGAGGGTAGGCACAGGTATGCAGGTCAACTGCGCATTAGCAGGCTACTTATCTTAATTACCTTTACTATTAACGTTAAGGCAATCTGTTCAAATTACCTATGGGTTATCGCTGTTTATCGCCTTACTGCGCCATAACAAAACCATAGGAAAAAAACACTGTCACACTACACATCACACGCGGTATTTTAACAAAAAAAAAAAACAATTCATAACAACTATTTTAAATCACCGCCATCTTGGACTGGTTAAAAAAAACAATGGAACCTTTTTCGTATTTCGAATTTTTTTTCGACAGTCGAGAAGTAACACGCGTTTTGGCGCCAAAACGCGCGACTCGGTATACGTCATTCACTGACCGCGACTCGCGCGAGACTGAATTGAAAATCTTCGGTTTTCGAATGCGTACTAAGATCTTAAGTTATTGTTGTTTTCTTCGTGTGATATCGCTGTGTTTAAGTTCCATGGCGTACTTTGCTGCAGCTGTTGGTTAATTATTCATATAAAACTGGTTATGTAAAGAGTTTATTTTCTATAATTGATATGTAATGTAGGTGCAAATCAATCACGATTGAATCACAGACAGGCGTAGCACATTGCATCATTTTCTAGGTTGATTAATGATTTTTCTTTAGTTAATCTGTAATGTTATTTGTTTTATAAATAACCATTACAGGTAATGTTATGTTAGGTAACAGGAGTTTTGAATTAAATAAAGTAATTGTAATTGTAAACTATTAACGCCCACCTCCAAGAAGGGATACGACAGCGTTCCAGATTCCAGAGATAAAAATACAGTAGGCATTAAAAATTAAAGTAGTAAAATATAAAACAGTAAAAATTAAAATAAAATAGGTAAGTGCTTAATGTAGTGCATGTGGGAGTGTTGTATGTGAGTGTAATGCGTGTCTGTGGGTGTAAGCGTAAAGTGTGCTTGTGGGACCTCCCCGCGAGCACACCACGCTACGAGTATTTGGTGTGTATTGCTACGGAAGAAAGATCTTTAGGGTTTGACTAAATTCTCCAATTCATCGTATGTGAGACTATGAAGCCATTGATCAATAGTTCTTTTGCAATCCCGGAGAGTACACGATGGATAATAGTAAGCACTTTAT
The DNA here is from genome assembly GCA_911387795.2 of Apamea monoglypha. Taxonomy (NCBI): domain Eukaryota; kingdom Metazoa; phylum Arthropoda; class Insecta; order Lepidoptera; family Noctuidae; genus Apamea; species Apamea monoglypha. The sequence continues at coordinate 1,875,475 of OU426935.1, forward strand.
TTATTCTATTATAAAGCACATGACCGCGGAGTTATAACCTCTTTCATGATTTGCCCATAGGTATGTCTTTGTTTTGGTAAAAATAAAATACAGGAGCATGTTCACAATTTATTTATTAATTTATTTTGTTTAATGGGACAGAGTTACATAGTTTTATGTTTGAAAAAGTATACAACTATTTAGAGATTTATCTGATTTTTTGTAGTTTTTTTTTTAATTTTAATAAGATATGCAATTTTATTTTTTTGATATGCATAAAAATATTATGCGGATGTAACTTAAGTGTCAACTAATCTTCAGTTCATTTACATTATACTTATTATTTTAAAATAAATTTATTATTATTATTAAATAAAAAAATGCTTTGTTTTTGCAATTTTTAATTAAGTTAAAACGCAAAGAATTGTGGGAGCGCAAAGTTAAGTGTTATTTTTTTTTTAATTTTCCACATTTTTATCTAACTTAGTCAACACTTAAATCAAACCCACATGAACTAGAGACAATGATCCAAAAATGTTTCCAAATATTTGTGCGTGGTAGTATCTAGCGCAATATTCAAAATTACTTACTTAAATTATAATATTACGACTTTTAAAAATATAAAATGTACCGATTAACAACTATTTTTAAAATCGACTATTTTATAGTCAATTAGTTGAGTTAGGGCGTTTGTCTGCCACCGCCGTCACTGGGACGTCATCGAGAAACGAGGTTCTTCGAACCTAACGTGACGTCCTGGTGACGTCGACGTACGTTACCCGCGATCGAAATCGGCTATATAACAGTGATAATAGACAAAACGAAAACCGGGCGGAAAGGCGTGGTGTGACGGCAATGTGTGGACAAGATCAAACGTGTTCTGTATTGCCGGCACATACTCGAAATAATCGAAACTTTACCGGCAGGGATGACGGCACTTGGGTGATGGACATGCGTTGACATAGTAAATTTATGTAACGCTACTTCGGCGCCGTCATCTCGTGCTCGGTGACGTCCCGGTGACGGCGGAGGTGGAAAACGCCCTTAGTCGAATATTTTGACTGAATTAGTTATTAGGCTAGTGTACATGACATATTTGTAAAGTTGCAATAATCGGTACATTTTCTTAGACTTAAGACTATACTATTACAATAATAGTTTATCTACATAATTGTAACTAATATTTATAAGAGTATTCTAATTTTCTTTGGCGAAGCATCTTTATTTACAATTGTAAAAATCGATAAAAAAATAAAATTCTGAAACGTTCAAAGGAATAAAAATTTGGCAACAATTGGAATGCGTTCACTATAATTAAACAGTCTTTAAAGGAAAAATAAATAAATAAATATTTTACTACGATTTCTAATTTACTCTATTTTTTTAGTCTCATTAGGTATTTTTCTTCAAATCCATGTTGTTTCATCAATTAATCTGTAGATTGAAATCGGATAGTATCGTTTTAAAACGAAAAATCGATCATATTTTTTTTTCATGATATATATATATATTATTTTGGTATAAAAAAAAATAAAACATGACAACAGTATCATAGGTACATACTAAAACAAATACCACATTGGTGTAATACAATAATATTAAAAGATTTTTGCATGCGGTAATGTATTGGTAAATAAAAATATTTAAAAACAACTTAGTTAAAAAAGTACTCTAGAATTTCCCCATATTTCACATCAATTCCGCTTATTCCTCATTCAAAACAACTTTTTAATTAATTATATAATTGACAATCTTAACAAAATCCATAAAATAAGTACAACATTTAAACACACAGACCGCATAATTTTACTTCGCTCACTAAGTAGACCACGCTTTTCAAAAAACCGTAAAAAATCATATCACCCGCGCTCACACTCCTTCGCCATCAAATTACCGCACACAAAAAACCGAAAAGTACCCAAAAATTATCTTTCTGTGTCCCTCCTTAGTAGCCTATTCACTCTGTAAACTCTATTCCTATAATTTTCAATGGGACCTCTTCGCAAGAGCCTCGAAACTGCAGCCCTAGTGACAGCTGCTTTGTAGCTCTCTGGTGACAAGATGGCGGGCGATTCCCGCGTTTTCAAGATGTCGACCGGCGCATCAGATAGCATGGCGTCGATGTCACCGTTAAACATGGCGACTGTATCGGATGAAGTGTAGTTTGTGTTTGGAGTGCACAGCGGGATGGCGTTGGACCACTTTCTGTTTCTGTAAAAAATATTTAAAGGAATATTAATTATGGGAATATTTAAAGGGTCACAGGAATCAAGTGACTTGCAGGGGCACTCCCAGTCCTCCAGGATCTAAGGTGTTACGAGCAAGCAATGGTCACTTGTACTGCGCCGTTAAGGCAAATAACGTGCTGATGACTCAGCACTGGTGGGCTCCACTGGTGATCCCGGTAGAAGCCATGATGGTCAAAAATGCTCTTGGTCATCTTCGGATAGACACGAAGATATCCTAATCCATACACTGAAGGTTGTATGAAGGACGTTGAATTCAACCTCGAAAATTGAAAAGATGTTCAAGACTGATCTCTTTGAAAGCTCATAATGTAGTAGACCAGCAGTTACGTTTTCTCGATGATCAACTTACTTCAAACACCGTAGCATGGGAGCTCCCTTCAGCCGGTAGCCTGGCTCGCAGGTGAACGTGATGGTCTCACCGATCTTGTAGTAGAACTTCACAGACGACATGCGACCCGATATCGTAGTGCCAGGATATGTGCATGCTTGAGCACCTGGGAAGAAGACATTATTTTATTAGTGACAAGTTAAATACGCTTGGCATACGGAAAGCACTAACAACAAGCAATATTAAGTAAACAATGACTTAAAATAGAGTAATGTTGATTTGAATTTCATTAGATTAATTTCTTTGTTAGCTAAAAAGTTAGTATAAAGCACTATTCATGATATCAAACGATACGAACTCTCTGAAACATCACAGTGCTTTTGACTAAGAGCTGCTTTGTCAGTCGACAGATAATTTTTATTCGTGGAATAAAATTGACGTTTGACCGTTTTTGTATAGAATAACTGTCAAAAATTCAAATTTATTCACCCGTAAAAAGTTATCTGGCGTTGGAAAAATCAGCCCTTAGAGATACAATCGGTAAAATCAAGAGTACTAATTTTCTAAGGTAAATCACTTTGTTTTAGAAAAATGTGCAAGACATCTTAACAGCACTGTTTGTTGAAGCTGGACTTACAAGTCGGCGGCTTATCACTCCACCGGCCGCTATCCTGGCACACCAGTATAGGTCTGCCATGGAGCGTGTGCTCAGGGTTGCAATGGAACTGCAGCACGTCACCAGCTCGGTACGGTGCCCGGCCGAGCACGTAGCCTGAAGTAGGCGGTGGTAATGCTGGACAGGACACCTCTGGAACAATGATTGGGTATGGTAAAAATGGGGAAAGACATAGATTGATATAAGTAAATACTGATGTGGGTAAGCGGGATCCTGTTATTGTCACGTAACTGTCACTACAAGTGCAAGACATAGATGGGATTAAATCTTTGCCAATCCACATGCTAAGTATGTTTTTTCAGTTGCCATAGTTTTGTGATACCTTGATTTAGCTTTTGGCTAATATTGCTGACTCAATTTTTATATTATTACTTTACCAATCAGACATATTGTTACGTCGTAGCATCGTTAGGTGGTGCTTTAGGTTTGTTTACATCTAAATCCCGAATCCGTTTAATACAAAGTTTAAATCACTATGAAACCTTATACTCATTATTTTATAAATAAACTCACCTCTACAAACAGGAAAAGGCTTGGCCCAGTCAGCAGCAGGCAGACACACGGTCTCAGGAGCCCCTCGTAGTGCCCACCCCGGCGCACACGAGAACGCAGCGCGACCACCAACCCCGCGTGACACCACGGCAACGCGCGGCCGACGCTCGCCCTCACCGAGGGGTGTGTCGTGGACTACTTCACCACATTCTACACCTGGAATGATTTCAGATCAATCAATCTGCCTAGTCTTTTCCCATTTATGTTGGGTTCTGTAACAAACAATTTACACGGAGCGACTACCTATCTGACCTCCACAACCTAATTACTGGGTTACAGAATACTCCTTGGTAAGACTGGACTTTTTGGGCTTTTGATTACCCGTAACGACTATCAAAGATTTAGGAATACAGCTGGGACCAAAGGCTTAATTAAACCCTCTCAACTTTGAATAAGGAGGGCCTTATTCAACCAAATATTCCTTTAATTACTTACTTTCACAGACAGGCAGCGGCGAACTCCAGTTGCCGGACGCTCGACACATAAGCGTGTGCGCACCGAGCAGAGCGTTGCCGTTTGCGCAGTGGAACCGTATCTCTGTGCCGAGCCTGGTGCCCAGCCCGCTCGCGACCAGGCCGCGCCGGATGGGTAGTGGGGGACAGTGGACGTCTGCGGAAAAGAAAAGGATATTGGGTATGTGGAAATTAGATTCAGCATTCTTTGGTCATAGAAGAACTATACATAGAAACTATATTTATGAATTTAGATGACCATATTGCATAAAATTTGTGAAGTATGTTGACTGGCAATTTATTATCGAGTAAGTGAGCATACACACGCAAACGGCCATAGATTTCACATACAAAAACTTGTTTCTTTTTTTTAATGAAAAATGCCGCTTATTTCTACAAGAGGCTGGTGCTTTTTTGTAAGAAATCACAAAATAATAACGTATGTTTATACCTTCAACAATAATTTCGACCTGATGGCTCTGCCTCGCCGGAGTCTCGCACCGGTAGATGCCAGAGTCTTCTTTCACTGCATTGATGATGCTCAGCCTGTATTCCAACGCGCTGTCTCGACCAGGGTCTGTGGTCCAGCCTTCTATGTACTTGCGATCTGTTCTGGAAATTGTAAACATTCATGTATGCCACTCTTTCTTGCATAATCAGCCTATAATGTCCCCACTGCTGGTACACAGGTCTCCTCTCTGTGAGAGGGAGTAGGCTGTAATCTATTACGCGGGCCAAGTGATAGATGTCACATGTCTTGGAATTTTTGTTTCTAGGACATGCTGGTTTCCTCACGATATTCGAACCTACGACCTACATATCTGACGACACGGTTGACGCAGTGGCTGGGCGATCGACTGCTGCGCTGCGTGTCGCGGGTTCGATTCCCGCACGGAACAAATATCTGTATTGCCTACAGTTAGTTGTTCCGGGTCTGGCTATTTGTGTATGTGAGTTTAAATGTTTGTAAACACACCCACGATACAGGAGTATTTTCAAGTGTGGGGCAACGTATTTAAAAAAAAAATATCTAAGTCGGGGCCACCATGACTGCTCCACTCTTTTTTGAGGGTGTTCTAATCATGGACATAATTGTGTGTACGATAGTTAGGTCTGAGACAGTGTTTATTGTTTTGAGACCACTCATAAAACTGGAAAAATCTAACGCAATAGAGTAAAATTATATCATTTTAGGCATGATTTATCTAAATATATCATAGACGTAATCAGATGGTTAGAACTTCAAAGGCCTCTAGAATACTTACTCAGGATTATTATGTGTAACGTTCCACTTCGGGTTTCCAAATCTCCTCATCCACAAGCATTCCATGTGCAGCACTGTGCCAGGATACACCAGCAGCTTGCCATCATTAGTCTGCGCGATTGGACCTTGGGAGTGCCGGAACAGGATCGTAGGTCTCTTCTCCACTGTGGATGATATGATTGAAAGCACATTAAAATATATTTTGAGGTCATGTTGTTTAAAAATACACTGTGAACATTAGTTGTTTAGATATATGTGGAAAATTTTGAAATCACAGGTTTTCGTTAGTAGGTCTGTCTAACTAATAAAAGACCGAATTGTTTGGAAAAGGTACAGGGAGGCATTTGTCCTGCGATGGGACAATACAGGGGGTCTACTCCCAAGTAGTATCGGCCGAATGTTCGGCCGTTTCCTGCTAGGAAGTTACTATTTGGTTCGGTCGGTCCCGATCCTACACTCCTACACTCTTTCGAATATTGACTATGGTCCCGACCCAATTGAGCCGATCCGAACTTTTTTCGCATTTTTCAATAATATTCGGTTCGGCCATGTGTCGGTCCGGTCCGATCATTCGCACTTTGCACTTCGTAGTAGACTCCCAGGCTAGTTAGATTAGATTTGATTAGGCTTTAATTAGGCTATTTAAAAATATTTCCAAAACAAAGCCTTACTTACTTGCATAGTCCATTTGTTGGTTAAGTCCAAAACACGTTGGTTTAACACCATCCCATGAGCCTCCAATACACTTGCGGGTTTGTGATCCAGTCATGGCATATTTACCGATGTCACTGCATCTGGAAAACGAAAAGTTGAACGAAGTAAATAAAAGGGGTAGTAAGAGAGCTGGTAGACTTTATGGAAAGCAGTTCTATGACTATCATAAGTTGGGGAAACTACACAAGCAAAGACTTAAGGCGGAAGCGCCAGGTTCGTCCGCGGAATTCATACTTTCAAGTTTTGATTTGCGACCATAATAAGTATGTATTTACAGAATTATAACCATTAAAATCATCAACACAACCCTCTAAGTTCATATAAACCTATTGAATTACCAATTAATAGGGTTATAATATGATATATTTTGTTGCAACCTGCAAATTGCAAAACACGTAACAAAATAACAAAATCTATATTTCGCGGGGTACCCTGGCGCTTCCCCCTTAAGTTAAGATATGAGTCTTAACTTCTCAGGGCTTAAAGCAACCAAGTCATGTTCTAAGACTGGCTCCCTTCTTTTCGTTTCCATGGTCACAAATAATGAGTTTATACCAAATACCTGGATGTTATCATAGCTCCAGCAGGAAAATCTACAACCTCAGTGATCTGCATGTCATTGTAGAAAGCCACCACGTTGAGCTCGTCGTTTTCAAACGTGCAGCTGTTGTTGTTCTGCAACTCCTCATTTTGAGCTTCTAGCTCTTCTGCAAATATGAATAGTTCAACTGGCATCAGTACTATACAATTCAGAGGATTTTATAGTGGCATCGTTTATGAAATATTGTTTACAAGATGTGACTGAGGTGCTTGTGGCTAAGTAAAACACGCGCGGGTCGATCGTTCAGTTTAAGCTAGGATTACCGCCATTGGTCCGTGGATGGGTGATCATATTATCAAGACCCCTCCGTGCCTCGGAAAGCACGTTAAGCGGTTGGTCTTGGCGTATTATATATTCGTAGATCTGTGACCGTCAACATGAGTCGTCAGAAGCCCCGAAGTCTGACCACCAGTCTTATCAAGGGGAGTTATATTACCCAGTAACTGGGCTGTGACTAGCATCACATCTTGTTTTGGAACACTTTTGTAATTATACCGTCATCTGGTGATGAGCCTACTCTAATCTGGATTAGGGAAACTATGGATTAGGCGTATAGGAAATTCTTTCATGTCATCTTCGTTTGAAAAAAATGGCTTTAGAAAATTTATATGACTTCATCTAATGCACTAAATGTTAAAAAAAAACATCATTTTCCTGCCCTTATCCCAATGTATTTGCGGCCAGCGCAACATGACTTTTTCTTCCACACTTCTCTATTAGTCATCATCTCGGTAGTCACCCCTTTCTAACCATATCATCATTCCCACAGTCCATCCATCCAAAATTTTAAAAAGTATAAATATCTTTTCGGAACTCACCACAGTTAAAACTCTTGCCAACCCAGTTCCCTTGCTCACAGATCAGCTTCCAAGTGGTCTTCTCTCCCATGATAGAAGCTATGCATCTGAACGTGATCTCCGTTCCATGGGGGTACCCTTCCACCCCCAGAGAACTGTTCACTTCAGCCCCATCCCGGTATATCAGCGTACCCTGGACCCTTCAAGCAATTATTCCAAGATACTGGGGTATAAAAAATATTGATTACGATATTTTGGCCACTGGTGATCGAGATTTGAAATTAATTTATGATTATAGTTATAAAATATGTATATTGGGTACCTTGCAGGTAAGAGAAAACCGTTAAAATAAGGTTTAAAGGAGATCAGCCATATTGGGCCCAAAATCCAAAATGGTCTGTCAACGAAAAAAAGTGTGTCATCTACATAAGTCAAGGAAGTCCACCCAAGCATTTTGAAAAGATTCAGCGCAATAGTAAATAAGGAGGACTTCCCCGACCAGCGGGGTAATTACGTAATACACTATCAGTAGCAATGGGTTTCATTGTGACAGTTCAACAACATTCATTGCGTTATTTACGTTGTTGAGCAGACACATTTTTCGAACATTATGAAGCAATGGATTAGCAATATCCTTCAAAATGATTCAGATTGAGATTGATAGTTTGTTACACAATTAGGGTGCTGCGTAACACATTTGTTTTCTCTAGCGCATTTTAGGTTTTGGGCCCAACGTTGCATGAAACGTGAAAAACGTTTTCGATTACAATATGGTATCTACTTAATAGATTTTTTAAATCTATATTACGTATAGTTCATTGGATTATGTAGATGATTTTATAATTTCACCAGTGGCCGCAATAAAATCAGGAAAAACATGAAATAAGTTAAAAACTTTTAGAATATTATAAAAATTAAAAGAATATTCCGTTGATAACACAACAAAACATGCACTAAAAGTCGAAATTTTAATTAATTAGCAACCAAACAAAAGCTTGGCCAAGACATAAGAAGCCAGGTTACGGCCATACAATTAGCGTTCTTATTAACATAGATATAAAGTATATTTTTTAACGTTAACTAAGCCCTGCCTTCCGAGGATTTGTACCGTGAAAGTGACTCTTAAACCCTTGAAAAAGTGAGAAAAAGTAGTGATGTGTTGGGAATGACTAAGATTTAAAAAAAAAACCCAAACTTGCATTAGCAAAAGTCAATAAAGACTATTTTACCCCATTGCTAAATTTCTGGAGTCGTTGACAAAAAAATCTAGATGAAATACTGTGTGTGCAGATCTGTGGCTGCTTGAAAGAATCATCTCATTCTGCGTTGTGACGCAGACGCGATTAAAGGGAGTGCCCTCTAATCGCGTCTATTTATTAACATTTGTAATTTTAAGACAAAAAAGACTGCTCCTGCGGCTGTGTATTCTATGTTGAATAACTAGCCACAGTGACAGTAAGAAACCTTAGAATAAAAATAGACAATCTACTTCAAATAAACTTGTCTTAGTCAAACCCACACCCTGGCAACACCAGACATCACCATAAAATGTCAAAACATGAAGTTACAATTGATGAGCATGATCATCGATGAGCAAAAGGTGATGATGTGAGGTAGTTAAAGAAGCAAAATTTCGAACCTATAAGGCTCTCACCAGGGCTTGGCATCCCTGAACGCCTGGGTTCCCTTCAGTCTTCAGCGAGCAAATAAGAAACGCATATCTTTGCAAACACATTACTTCTTTTTTATCGCGGCTTGGTTCATCCTCTTGGATGACAGTGATTGGATGAAGGAAGCTGTGTTCAATTGTTTTGTTCCGAAGTTCTGGAATTTCAATATTCTTGAAGAGGCGATGAGTTTAAAACTGATTGTAAGCAAGAAGCTATTGGATTGGAGAAGTTTCTCATTTTTTAACAATTTTTTTTACGAACCTATCCTAACTTATGTAGGTATATCGATGAAAACTGACAAATTCTTATCGAAAATACTTAGGAAATAAGATTGCTTAAGTTTTGAACACAACTTCTTTCAAAACTTGCTTATCACATTGTACAACAGCAAACGTAAAGATAAATAAAAAAATAAACGAAACAAACAAATCGCTCCAAAGCGTTAGGATCTAACATTATTGATTCTCTAAAATGTATTGTAACGTCTTGAAATGACAGACTATTTTGCTATGACAACTGCAATGTTTGATCCTTTAACGTGATTTGGATGAGTGACGAAACAAAAAACACTTGAATTACATGTCTGTACGCCATATTTCACAGTTACAGTAAAAAAATTAAACATTTTAATCTGCATTGCTGAATATGTGTTGTAGTTATCTTTCCTTTTTTATTAATATCGGTTATTTCCGAAGATATATACATATTTGTAGTCATGATATTATTAGAGGTTTTGAATCACAATCATCGTACATTTGCTATTTACCAAACAAGTTTCAAAATAACAGGACCACATATCGTACCCTGGGGTACGCCAACCGTCAAGACATTGAATGTTGATCCAGAATTACTATATCTCGGTAAAACTGTTTTGTTTCTTAAATATTCTGAGTTTGTAGCTTTTATTTTAAATATGGCGTAACAAGGCATGTTAAAAAACAAAAACCACATAGAAGCTACAATGAAAGCGTTTGGTCAAATTAAACAAACGAACTCGAATGTCACAAACTAATCATGTTGATATTGTTTCAGCTTTTTATTGATACATTCAGAGCTAATCACACATTACCTGACTTCTTGTGGATTCCTGCACAAAAAAGTACAAAGTTTTAAAACTTAATTACTGATGTTTTTTTTTATCACTACCAGAAATTTTTATTGATGCTAAATCATTGCTTTTTGCTCGATTAGCTGGTCATCCAATGCTTTAACTTTTGTGTAATTTATTCACTTGTTCTTTATACGTAACTCTGAGTAGCCCAACTGAGACACTTCGTAACTTTAGGTTGACATTTCTTCATTTTTCAATACTTGTTAATATAATGTGGCCTCCAAAAGTTAGATGTCATTTTTCCACTTCAGCTGTGACCCACATTATGATTCAAAATTCTAGTGATTCAAATATTTGAACTGCTATAACGTTTTTATTCACTAATTCACTAACCTTTGACTTATCATAAAAATAATCAAGTAATTCCTTAGGAGTATCTGATTATTTTTTTATTTCAAATCTTAATGTAGCATCACAGCTGAAGTGGAAAAATGTCAGCTAACTAACTTTTGGAGACCATTGTATGTCGTATTAATACCCATTATGTTGAAGTCCTAACTGACTAACCTCTTTATCATATTTTTTTCCAAACTACTTGTTTCTATTGTAACCGATAATCGATAACATGTGCTTAGCTCTTTTCCCCTCTCTAGTAGTATGATGGTCTGGGTTACCTCGCGGGTGGGCCGCAGTCAGTGTTGGTGGTGCTGTCGATATCGGGCTCCAGCTCCGAGATGTCTTCTCTGACGATGTCGGACCCGCTCTGGTATTCCGAGGTTGGTCGTGGACGAGTTAGATTTGCTGGAAACAAGAGTTTCGTGTTTGATTATGTTGTAATGAAATTACCAAACATTAAGCTCAGGCCAGCTTAATGTTTGGTAATTTTATTATTTGGCGTATACAAGGTGTAACAGAATAAACGCAAGTCTGGAAAGTAGTTTGTACATAATTGACTAATGAATAAAAATATAATACCGTAATTTAAAGGTACTTGAAACGATTCGACTTAGGTTTTTTTTTTAAAATAAGTATTTAAAAATAAAATATTTTGCTGTACTGACCGCCGATTGAGCCAAAGAAAATTAAATCTTATTTCAAGACAATAAGACTCAATTATCAATGCATAAGGTAATACTACAGTCAAAACGATTTTCTTAATAATAATAATAATAATAATAATAATAAATTTGTTTATTGATGGCAACTAGGCCCAAAACTTGTTAGTAACAGAAATCTTAAAACTATGTTAGTAATTACAATTAAACACACGGGAAAAATATTACTTGACAAGCACTGCCATAGCGTGAGACAGCCATGGCGCATCGTGCTTGTCTGTCCACATTTTCAGGATGCTGTTCGAACTAGACCGCGCCATTGATAAAATTGAAAAGAAGATAATAGTTAGCTAGATAATAGATAGATTAGGTTAGATTGATAATAGTTAGCTTTAAAAAATTAAGTTTTTTTAATTCAATACTCTAATTGGGGTGTAAGAGGTCTTGCTTTAATTTATGCTACATATTGTAGATGACTATATGCAACATGGTACATAGTTTGTACCTAGTGGTTAAACGTTAACAAGAAACCACGTTTATAGTCATTATTCCTTCTTTTAATTCAGAAATATTCCTTCTCCAGTGGAAGATCCAAATGAGATATAACTATTGATCTGGGTTCTATACATTATATTGATTGTTTTAGTATAAAACTTATAAAGAAGACAAAATTCAATGAAAATAAATAATTTGGAAGCTTACCCAAAGGTCTACAGAAGTCATGTACGGTTGGCTGCAGTCTGCCCAGATGGCAGTTGAGTGTAGCAGGGGGTGATCTGCCAGGCTCGCAAGCTATGTTTACTGAGGAGGCATGTGCGACTGTCAATCCTGCTCGGTACCCTGCCTCGTAGGTAGCGCCGTGAAGAAGTGGGAGTTCGCAGGGCGCTGAAACATTTTTTTCATGGAAGTAGTATATCTGAAGGGCAATTCCCGTAATTAAAAATGTTGGTAAATTAGAGGTATTTTTGACAGATTGACATTGACATTAGAATGTGAACGTTTTTAAAATTACAAGAATTTCCTCTCTGATGTTAAGTTAGGAGTTGGGTCATCATTACTATTAAAAGAGGTATAGAGAGAGGTGGTGGTGGTGGTGGTACTGGTGGAGAGGCGGTAAGAGGTATATATTTGTTATATAATTTATAACAATGTTCTGTCTTTTACTTACCAGCTACACACTCAGGCATGCTGGTGACAGCCCACTCTCCAAGCCAGCACCGTAGGTTAGTTGGACCTTGCACGTTGTACCTGTAAAATTGTTTCTTTTGAAATTTTTGTTCACCTATTTGCACATCTTTATTTATTACCATAAATTTTCAAGCAGGATATCTTCCTGCAAGGACCAAAGTTCTTCGTAATACTTGTGTCTTATAAAACTACTTAAGTTCTTGCGGCGTTGACCATCCAGTCTATATTTTAGTCTTAGAACGTTGACGCGTTCTAGGTTGTAACATAGTTTCATAAAACGCGTCTTCTCCAACTAATTTCGAATCCATGGCCGTCAATTAGATAATAATATATATTAACTAACTCACCCATATTCACAAGAGAAGTGGACGACTTGTCCATTAGGCACAGGATCAGTCTCATTCAGCTCCTTCTCGTCCTGCAGGTTGGAGCCCAACACCTGGCTGGCTGTCATCGGATGACCTGCATCCGCGGCCATAGTGTAGATGCCATACTCCGTTGATGGGACGTGGCAGGGTACTGGAAAATGGTAAAAGGATTATATGAAAGAAAGTTGGAGTTTAAATCTTTCGCTATTTCAAAAGCGTTGAACTCATCAGATACATGCACATACATTAACATTAACCAGACGTTGCTTTTTGACGATAACGTTTACAAAATATTCCTGATCATATACAAAAATCTTGCTTGGCGAAGTAACATCCTATTTTTCTTTGAGTCTGGTTGAGTATTAGCATAGAACCATAACCCTTAGAAGATTTTTATATTAATACGGAAGGTTGAGTTATGAATCCTACTATCATATCCTACTAATATTATAAACGCGAAAATTTATGAGGATGGATGGATGGATGTTTGTAACTCTTTCACGCAAAACCTACTGAACGGATTTAAATGAAATTTGGCACACAGATAGTTTATAACCCGAGTTAATACATACGATACTTTTTATCCTGATATTCTCACGGGATCGAGACTTATGCGGGTGAAACGGCGGGGTGCTCCTAGTGGAATACGAAAGTTACTTACGTATTTCACATTTAGGTTTCTCGGGTTTCCATCTCCCTCGCACACATTTGGCAGTAGCATTTGTTTCTAAATTCAGTCCGTAACCCTTACCGCAAGCCACACGAACAATTGTACCTGAAATTAATTAAACAATGATTGTATTGAATAAGTCTGAAAGTGGGTAACTGAAAAGTTGTGTGTAAATATGTTGTCAGGGTATGGGCATGTGATGCGGAGGAATTAGGAAAATGTCGTGAGGAAAGTTTTGAGTATGAATGTATATATAGGCTATAAGAGTAGGGGAAGACCAAAGAAACGATGGATGGAATGTGTGAATGATGATATGCTTAGAAAGGGGATGACTACCGAGATGACGGCTAATAGAGAAGTATGGAAGAAAAAGACATGTTGCGCCGACCATGAATAAATTGGGATAAGGGCAGGAGACTGATGAAGATGATTTTATTGAATACTGACTTCTTGTTCTTAACCGAAGTTACTGAACTGATTTATTAATATTGACCATCAAGAAGATGTTTTCTCAAAAGTTTTGCTTAAACGGTATAAAAATAGTTAACGGTATAAATATATACTCGTCTTGATACAAAACGAGTTCTAAATTTAGACCTAGTTTAAACCTTCGAGCCAGTTGTACTATATTTTGAACTTTATTCCGACAAAGTAAGGTACTTGCAACATTGACAACTTAGACTCGTGTTTAATGTCAGTTTCTGTAATAAGAATCTTAACTTTTTCGGATTATAATTAGAAATAAAAAAATGGCTCTATAGTTTAAGCCTGGCTCTAAAGATAAACCTTGTTTTGTAATAAGGCCGTAAAGGTACAGTCATTTTGGTAACGTAACCGTTGCTCAGGGTTCGCCTGACCCACATAAAAGTATCATCATTCATAGACTCTTGTATTAAACCAAAGGTGAAGTAAGACACTGGTTGAGAAAGTTACCTGAACTAAAAGTGTTGTTAGGATCCCGTCCATACTTGACAATCTCAATATTCACGAAAGGTTCGCTTTCAATAGGTTCACAAGGACTCTTAGGGCGTCCCTTTTTGCCTTTTTCAGTAGTGTTCTGAGCGCTACCTCCTTCGGCCAGGTCTTTACCATCAGTTTCTGGGTCATCACCCGTTGAGGATTGCTGCCTTCTGCCACCTTTGCCTTCTCTGCCTCTGTAATAAATAAAATAAGAAAAGATTAATTTATATTTTTATTTATTAATCCCTGTAAACCATATCGTGTTTATTTTCGGCAAAAATGTTGCAGAGAAAGAACACAAACACAAAAAAGAAAAAGTTGGGGTAAAATATGCGTCACTTCCACGCAAAACGGCTATCGCTCAGCATAACACTAGGACCCAATGCTAGACCTATGTCTAGCATAGCTAAATCAGCGCTGGGGCTATCCCCAGCGCTGATTTTCAGCGACAGTCGGCGTTGATGTGATGACGTCAACCAGTGCAGCTTACGATTAAATAGTAAAAATCAAGATGAAAAAAAAATAAGGCTAAAACTTACGTTTTGGGAATAGTGGCCGTCGTTTGATTCAGTCGATCAGTTTTCCTGCTCGTTCTTTTATCGCGCTTTTCCAAAATATTATCAACTTCAGTAGAATTTGTCTTAATGTACTGTAAAGGTACCACAGCCATTTCTTTACTATAATCTTTGTAAGTATCTTCTAAGTTAGGTTTTAAAGGTATCACTGGCATTTCCTTACTGTATTCACAATCATCATCATTATGCTTAGCCGTCAAAGGCACCACTTTTAATAAGTCTATATTTATTTCGTTATTCAATTCTGCGTCATCTACTGATGGTTTTATAGTCCAATTGTTGGTATCAAATTCTTCGTTGTTAATTCCACGCTTAATTCTAGCTTTAGTTGTGATTTCTGGGGGTAGTTTCGTTACAGTATCAATTTTACTTTCATCACCTTCCAATTCTAGGTCCATCTCCTTTTTCTCATCCGATCCTTCAAATTCAACATCAGTCTCATCCTCCTCTCCACTTGTTTCCATCCCCTTTTTGATTTCATCACCATTCTTATTCAAGAACCTTTTCCGCCTTTTATCAACATATCTTTCAAAATATTCATGTTTTAACTTGTTGATATTATCGGCATTAGTATCTGTACTCAAACTATGATCTCCAAACATTCCTCCTTTGAGTACAGTTACATGAGAAAGCTCATCTTCTCCTTCATCAGAGTTTTCATATTCAGACGTTTCTTCATGTTGTACTATGTCATCTTCTTCTGGTTCATATACAGGTTGATAAGAATAAAGTCTGTGACCTACTGGTTCTCCGTGTACATTATAAATAGTATATACAGCAGTTGGGAAGTTTTCATCGTTCTTCTCTGCACTTGTAGGTGGTTCCATCTCTTCTTCAAAGTCAAATTTCTTCATAATCTTGAAGTTTGCATGTCTTAGAGTAGGTTTGGATGTTCCGTGGTTATATTTGTCATAGAGATGGTCTAAGTACTGTTGGGACGAATCTGGTTGGTGACGTAGATTATTGTAATACTGTCTGTAGGTGGATCTTCGACGTCGAGTTTCTGGTTGTGGGATTGAACGCCGTCTACGGCTCCAGCGGATACGTGGATGCTGGTAGAGTGTGCATCTGGAAAAAATCAAAATCAAAATATTTTATTTCACATAAACCAACATGGGCACTTATGAAACGTCAGAAGTTAGGTGCACGGTTCCAATTGGTCGTTTCCTATTTAGAAGAGTCGGTAAACTCCACGGTTACTCATTTAAAAATATAGCATACATAAGCATTCATAATCAGCCTATAACGTCCCGCTGCTGGGACAAAGGCCTCCTCACTGTGAGAGGGACTGGATCAAAATTAACGAAAGCATTAAGATTAATTTGATATCATCATCTGCCTAGCCATTTCCCAAATATGTTGTGATCGGCTTCCAGTCTAACAGAATGCAGCTGAATGCTAGTATTTTACATGGAGCGACTGGCTGTCTGATCACCACAACGCAGTCACTGGGTAATTAATAATACGATACCCCTTCAGTAAGACTGGTTGTCAGACTTTCGAGCTTCTGACGACCCGTAATGGCTGTGAAAGGCCCACGTTAGATAGCCGGGACCAAAGGCTTAACGTGCTTTCCGAGACACGGAGGAGTCTTGGTCTGGTCACCCATCTACGGAGCAACTGCGGCTAGCGTAGCTTTACCTGATCGATCGACCCGTGCGGCTATTATCACTTAGCCGCAAGCCTTTTTATATTTTTTATTTAATTTCATATTATGATGAGGAAAATTTTATCAGAAAAAGAAGAATTCTGAACTTACTTAGGCAATTCTCTGGGACTCCAATGACCTCCAACGCAAGTAGCTCCTGGTGGACCTTCGGAAAGCACGTATCCTTTCTCACACTCATACATTATCTGTTTGTTGTTCACTACCTGAAAAAATAATTTGTTTTTGAGATTTTGATTTACAATAAGGACAGCAAAAGTAATTAGATAAAGTCAAATACCTTCTTTACGTATGGCCGATAGTCATATAAGCCCATGTTACCTACGAGTAGGACTTTGCCGTTTTCAATGTAACCGGGAAACGGACAGAACACTGAAACAAAACATTTAATTTAGTTATGATTCAGTCATTCATCATCATTTCAGCAGAAAGCCGCCCACTGCTGGACATAGGCCGGTTTTGTGCTTCCCGCATACAACGGATTCCTTCGGCCACAAGGTCATCGGTCCACGTTGTGGGAGGCCTTCCAACGCTACGTCTTCCGGTACGCGGTCGCCACTCCAGAACCCAGGTCCAGCCCCATCGGCCACCTGTTCTGCGAGCAATGTGCCCCTGCCACTTAAGTTTTTCAATTCCTCGGGCTATGTCGGCTACCCTGCGTTGGTTCTCTAGCGGATCCCTTGATTACTGATTCGATCACGTAAGGAAACTCCAAGCATAGCCCTCTCCATTGCCCTTTGGTGATTGAGTCACTATAATGTGGTTATGCCCGTATTTTTTCCCAAAGGTTCTACCTATCGGTGAAAACAAAAGTGAGGTCTCGCTCCTCAGACGTAGCAACGACTCAGAAGATGCCATTGTTATTTCAGGGCATATGAAGAAAGTTGCCTCCATGCTTTTGTTGTAGTCACTAAACTTAAACATTGAACCCACCTTCTTCACACTTCGGCGTGTCTCCACTCCAAACGCCAAACGAGCACACAACTATGGGGTTTCCCTTCAGTTCAAACCCGTCCTTGCAACGGAACCGCGCCTTCATGCCATGCTCCGTCTTAGGCGCAATCACCATGCCGTTACGAGGGTACTTGGGCATTTTTTTGCACCTGCCAAAAAGAAACGGAATTCTAGTTTTGAAGAGATCTTTGAAATAAATGACAATGGTTTATTCATCGACGCGCAAATTGTAACCATGCATTCAGCACATGATTCTAGACCCCCTAGTCCTAGCGTAGAAATTTTTTGTCGGTTAATAGATAAAAAAATTGCTGTTTGATAGAAAAGTGCAATACCTACGCGCTCCAAATGTATAGAACAGCGAATTTATTTTTTAATAACCTCCGAAAATTTCAACGCAGCGGTATCCATGTACCTACTGAATCCGTGGTAACAGGTGCCGCGTCGATCGTCCCTGCCAGCCTTTATATGGAATATTCTGGTTATTTCATCGGTCCTAGTTGTTAATACATATACTATTGTGAAGCTGTGGCAAATTTTACGAATACTCGCAGACTGAAATTGACCACTGGCTTTGATTTAGAATTAATCAATGTCTTGTGGCCGATTCCTATTAACGGACTATTATTGGTTAAAATTAAGACTCTTGCATCTTTACCAATAATGAAACAAAGTCCTCATCTTTGCATAGTAGACCCTCCCACATGGAAGTAGCTATCACAGATAATATTAGCTTAAAAAATTAGTAAGTAAAACGATTCGTTTTTGTTTATAAGAGTCGAGCATTAGTAACTTGCTTATTTACCTATAGAATGAAAATTCTAAGCCACATCTCCTTTAGCCTTGATGGGTTTTCCGTCAGGAATTTCTCACTAGCAGTCCGGAACCTGGATTTATACCCGGTTGATGGCAATAAGTTCGCCCCCAATTACATGGAACATAAATATATGTAACTGGCCAAATATGGATGTACTATTGTAAGTACACCTCTGCCTAACCGTTCAGGAAAAGAGGCGTGATGTTATGTTCGCTATCTCATTTAGGGCTGATTTTTCAATCGACAGATCATTTTTATTCGTGGAATAAGATTGATGTCTGACAGATTTGGTATGGAAGAACTGTCAAAAATTCAAAATTATTCCTCGGATAAAGTTAACTGGCGTTGGAAAAATCAGCTCTTAGTTTGATTGAGGAGATATATTTTTTTTTTTAACAAAGCTAAAAAGGTTAGATTGTTGAAAAACTAAGGTTACTTCCTCTCTAAAACATCGGACACTACCGACAGCGTGCGGTGGTGTCACGATGGATGACCGAGTTGCTGCTAGTTGCCAAAACGTTCGTTGCAGCCGTCGCAACTAGCGGTCACGGGTGGCGTGCGAGCGAGACCGTGCCCCCTTGTATTTACAAACACAGCATTTAGCTGTCGTCGGTGACGGATGGCGTGTGATCAGATAGACCCCAGTTTTACCTGGCTGGCTGACACCTGGGTATCTGCGTCCAGGTGCCATTGTTGCACGTCACAGCTGCGTTGCTCGACGGAAACTCGTAGTTCTTCTCGCAATCGACCACTATTATTTCACCTGCAATAAACGTTCAAGAATTGATAAGGTTTTAGACGGTGCAAGCTTTTTTCTTTGTGTTCTTATAATATCGGCGAATAGTCCTTGGACTGACCTTGAAGTTGTAGAAAAACTTTAAAATTTTACACATAAAATGAAATGAAACATTTACCAGAAATGACAAAAGTCCCATCGATTTAGTTTCAAAACCAAGTCGCAATCTCATCTCACCGACAATCAATGTCAAAAACTTGTCAAAAATGTAGGGAAATTGGAGGCATTTTTGACAGATTGAGACTGAAATCAGACTGAACGTTCTTAAAATTACGGGAATTGCCCTTCAGGTCTTGTGCGTTTATGATGTTATAATGATATATGATGCTTACCATGCTGCACCATAGTGGAGCTGCCAACGATCTGCGTGTTCGCTTCCTGGGTGGTGTTGTCTCCTGTCTTGTTCTCTACCAGCACCACCCGACCCTGGGACACGTGGGGTACCACACATGGCGCTGAAAGATGATAAAATAAATACATTATTATTTCGCCGTTATAATTTGTGAGTTTCTAGGTACTTTTCAACATCGTCATAGTACTATTTGGAATATTTTAAGCAAGACTCTGAGAAGTTTTATTATTCTTCA
Source organism: Apamea monoglypha (assembly GCA_911387795.2). NCBI lineage: Eukaryota > Metazoa > Arthropoda > Insecta > Lepidoptera > Noctuidae > Apamea > Apamea monoglypha. Next base: position 1,895,444 of record OU426935.1, read on the forward strand.
TTCACTTCTGAATTCACTGAAATGTGTGGTGCTTTTCATGGCTTCATGATTAAATGATTTATTACATTTCATGCACCTTAAGGAGTCTACTCTGCTACTTTCCATGCTGACTGGTTAATATTTGTGCCACCTTTGCGAACTATTCTTGAGGCTGGTGCTGGCACGAAATACATTTATTTCTCACAAAAAAAAAAATACTAGATTTTTTGTAGAACTTACTAACCTAAGCACATTGGTAGGGGATGACTCCAAGTGCCATCACTCTGGCAGATCGCTGAGCCGTTGCCCTCCATCTTCATACCATCCTGACACCTGAAGATGATGGAAGCACCCAGCCCCGTGCCAGAGGAGATGTTTTCCAGCCAGCCGTTCCAGAGCTGGCCTGGGTGTCCGCAGTTTATTTCTGGAAGTAAATGGGTATAGAAGTAAGTTTAAATGGTATTCAGATAAAAATATCGGTCATGTAAGTTTTGTAGAATCATGTGCGCTAATCAACTTAGCATAGCGCAGTCTCTATTTTTTGTTACAGGCTAACTAAAGTTCTCTTTTTTTTGCTTCCCTCCCTTCTTCAAAATTTCATGTTTTTCATAGTATACATTTCACTGAGGTATCTAAAGCGGTTTCCGGATAGCGGGGTTTGAGTCAAATAGATACTGCATGGTTGCATGGCTGTGACAGTATGTTACTCAAGTTTTAAGATTGTAATTTGATTCGTGCCTAAAGATTGACGGCGCCGCCGAAGTCGCCCCAGAAAGTGGTGGCGAGATGACCTGGACGTGTACCTGGCTGGTTCGCGGTGGTGCGGGAAAACAGTTCCTGGAAGGACTTGGGGGAGGCCTTTGCCCAGCAGTAGAAGAGTACCTATAGCCAAAAAAAAAAACTGAATTTGATTCCGATTTACCTTTGCACATCGGCTGGCCGCCGGACCACTTCTTGTCGGCACCACATCGCCGGGTCGCGTCTCCCACAAGCCGGTATCCGTACTTGCATTCGTACGAGACGACCGAATTGTACGCGCAAGACGTGTACACTGCCTTGCCGTGGCGCGGCGCCTCGGGCGGCGGACACTGCACCTGCGTTACCACTAGATGGCGACACGCGTCGCTTTAACAATACCCGAACAAAACATAGATGGCGCTCATACCAAAATTTCAACCATGCAAAATACATGCAAAAATAAAACAAACTCCATTTTTGTTGTACATTTATTTCACTACAGCGTTTAAAGATAGAAATTTACAATAAACATCGAGTACTACTAACATTGCTATATCATCTAATAGTCAGATAGGCAGTAAACGACAATTTTTTATCATGGCCACAGAAAGAAACAACTTTTGAAGTTGCGGAAAACGATAGCTTCATAGAATTTGAAGGTGACAACGTTTCTATAATAACATTACTTTTGATATACTACGTAATGTAATGGATGCTCAAACTGTCCCGGCATCTCCTTCTAAGCAGCATTAAAAGGAGAAAAAACAATCAGAAAAATCCATTTTTGGGCAAATTTCAGAGGAATTCCCACTTTTGACAAAGAAATCCCACCCGAAATTAAATTTTGGCTTTCCTGAACCCAATAAAAATTTAAACAAAATGTTCTACAATCCCAGAGTTTCAAATAATAAACTTTTACAACACCAATAATTCAATAATTAAATCTGAAGAACCTATCTTCGAAAACGACCAAAAAAAGTGGGATTTCCATATATTGCGTCATGACAATGAAATTGCTCCGATGATAGCCATGATAATCATTTGTTTAAGCGACATGCGAACTATACCGATGTAATGTAGAACGAGAACCGGTACCATGCAACATTCCAAAATGAAGGACAACACTGAAATCGGCAACTACATTGTCACGAAGCAAGACCACTCGCGGAGAATTTTAAAAATATTCTGGGTCTTGATGATGAGCCTCTGGTTTTCCAAAATGCCTGCTAAACTTTTCTGTATTTACGTTAAAAGCTTTACCCCAAAGCACAATTTATCAAAAAGACTACAGTGTGATTTTCTTAAAAGCTTATTAATGATGTAATTCAATTTAAAAAATCAGGTTTAAAAATCAGCCTTGTTTCAATTAACTCTGTGTGTGTTTTGTGTGTAAAGTCAGGGAACTTGATTGATAAGCATTATTTACATCAAGACAAATTAAAATCTTATCTCGTATGAAATGGCTATTGCTCGACAACTGACGTAGTGAGTCACTCTGCTCAGCAATCAAATTTCCCGACTGATTATCTCCCATCACTCGTCGTTTGGAACACTACGTATAAATCTAGCAAAATCATCTCAAAAAACAAATCCCAACTTTCTTCTTAACCCTGAACCAACTCATCATCAAGATCCCTCAAAAAAGGTCCAAATCAAAGGCTACTTACGGACACAGGTGGGTAGCTCCTTAGGTGCCCACGCGCCGTCAGCTTGGCAGTAGCGTTCGGCCTTGCCGACGAGCTCAAAGCCTTGTCCACACTGGACCACGGCTCGGCAGCCGAAGGTGTGGCAATCAGCCGTCACCCAGCCGTGGGGAACGTCGCCTGGCTCTCCACAGGAACGGGCTGAAAATTCGTGGATTGAAAAAACGTTGGTAAATATATTAATTCGGGGAAACTTAGACATTGACAAAATTCACTGGGATACACCATCTTGTATTTCGAACCCGGGCTCCAGGATTTGACAGAAATACAAAATCATGACCTTTCAAAAATACCATACTCACGTTCGCAGCTAATATCAGGTCCATACCAAGATGCTTGACCATCGATGGCCAGGCACTTGGCTCTGGGGAACCCATTCGTCACGTAACCAGTATGGCAGTTATACTGGACTGTAGCATCGAGGTCGAAAGTTGCTTGTTCGGGGAGAGCGGAGTGACGCGCGTGCTCGATCGTTGGCGGTTGAAGGCAATAGACTGCGAAACCAGGTGAAGAGTTGGTAATTAGTTATACAGTCCCCGCCCTTTAAAATCAGCAAAAGTTTAGCTTTGTTAAAGCTCGATGCGCCGTATTAATACTTGGGTAGTGTACAAGAGTTTGGACAAAGTACGTCGTCTAAGCATAACAAAGTTTTGAAATTCATTATTGGATATCAGATGTTGTGGGTAGAACTTTATTGATTTCATGTTCTTACTCCTTTTGGGCTCAATTTGAATATATGTATAACGTCCTTTTTGTACCGCTTTATGTAGATATAGGACATCAGGGTAATTGCGTAACACACTAACAGTAGTAATGGCTTTTTTTGACAGTTCGACAACATTCATTGTGTTATTTATGTTGCTGAGCAAACAAATGTTTCGAACATGAGAAGCAATGGGTTGGCAATATCCTTCAAAATGATTCAGATTTTGATTGATACTGTGTTACGCAATTAGGGTGTAGATTTGCTGATTAATCTTCATTTGATGATAAGCGAGATCTGGATCTATCTTCCATTTCTTACAAACTCGGTCTGATACAAAGTTTTCGAAGAATGATCGATGAAGAAATTCGTTTTGTTGCATGTTTATAAATACATACTGTTCTCCTTGCAGGCTGGTGGCTGACCAGCCCACTTGCCATCCGCCTGACAGCTCCTGCTCTGTAGACCCACGACGTGGTACCCGTGGGGACAGGAGTATACCGCTCTGAAGATGAGATGAAATCAAATAAGTATTGGTTAAAAAAACAAAAAGAATACGTTGTTTTTCTAAAGCTAAAGTAAATGCTCTGACCCATATTAAACAAGTACGCTGGACTTCATAGTATCGATGACAAAACGAAGACATTTGATTGTCGCCATTTTGGCGCTGGTAGCAACGTGAGTGTCCGTGGAACTAATATTTTGATGTACCCAACCCTATTTGTGTTAGGTATGGTTGGGTAGAACAAGCTAGAAACAAGAAGGCATTTGGCACTTATTACATATATTTTTAAGTTATTGCGTGTCTTAACCGGGTCTCTCTAACCCGGGTGTACTAAAGTATGTGTGTCTAAATGTGCCGGATAATTACGTGTCGCGGCGACGGAGACCGCGGTTACTGGCGGTGCCTCGCGGCCGGACCAACCTGCTGGGTAAAGCACCTTTGACTCGCGCCTTGCATACACTCAACGAAATCGCGGCAAGGGTGGATTTATTTACCTGTTCTCTGAATGAGTTCACAAAAATTACTTTACATGTGATAAGCTGTACTTAATGGAAATAATATTGTTTAATACCACGCTACCGATTTGGGGGAACCTGTAAAGATAGTTGTGTTGGGAATAATAAATAAATAAAATAAATTTTTGATAGGCAGTTTTACAAATTGCGCGTACTCTCATGATCATTTCGTATAGTATATTGAGTCCAGCGTACTTGTATAGTAGAGATCAGTGAGTAAATGTCAAAATGAATACAGATAATTTGAAGAACAACAAGCTAACTACATCATCATTTTTTTCCCTTATCCCAATTAATTTGGGGCCGGCGCTACATATCTTATTCTTATTTTTATTATTAGCCGTTAATGTCCCACTGCTGGGGAAAGGCCTTTCTACTCTCCTTCCACCTCTCTCTCTCCAAAGCTGCCAAGGACCAATCTTTATTAAACGAGTCCAGCTCATCCCGCCACCTTTTCTGGGCCTGCCGCGATGCCGTTGGCAATTAAGCTCCCCATTGGGTCGTAAGTTAGGCCCAATTTTTTCTTCAATACTTCTCTATTAGTCGCCATCATTCAAGCCATATCATCATTCACACAGTCCATCCATCGTTTCTTTGGTCTTCCCCTATTCTTATAGCCATCCAAGCTAAGTTAAACAATTCTAAAATAAATCGATTGCAAAAACGAACGGAGTGGTAGTGAAGTCGGCTTTACGAAAATGGACCCTCTCAGACTTAATATTTTCGGTAAAAGCAAGAAAAGAATTATTATGACAAAGGACGGTCAACATACTTGTCGCCGAAAAGTCTTCCAGTCAGGGTAACCTTCCCGATTTCGGGCTGCGTTAGTTCAGGACATTCACGATCTGAAACAAGGAAAGAAAATACTAAGTAAGTTTCAATTATAATCAATGAGATCGAATTCTTTTTAAATATTCATATCTTTATTATGCATTGGATGTTAATAGGATGTTACAAGGTTATTAAGGTGTATAATCAGTCTATAATGTTCCCACTGCTGGGACACAGGCGTTCTGTCTGTGAGGAGTGGGCCGCAATCTACCACGCGGGCCCAGTGCGGGTTGGTTGTTAAGGTATACTACTACATCTAAACTAATATTACAAAGAGAAAAGATTTGATTTTTTGTATGTTTATTTGTTACGCTTTCACGTTAAAACGGCTAAACGGAGTTAGATGAAATTTGACACATGGATAGACCATGGTCTGGATTATGACATAGGATACTTTTTATCCCGATATTCCCACGAGATCGAGAGTTATGCGGGTGAAACCGCGGGGCGCAGCTAGTAATAAATAATTTTTAATTTCTTTGAGTTGCTAACTAGATTTCCTCATTCTCGCCTTTGAGAGTGTGGCCCATGGTGTTATGTCTGCCATTTTGCCAAGTGCAATATCGCGTAACACACATCATAATCAGCCTATAATTTTCCCACTGGTGGGATACAGGCCTCCAATCTTCAAGAGGGAGTGGAGGTGGTGGGAGGGCCCAGTGCGGGGTGGTAGATAGATATCACATGTCTTCAAATTATTGGTTCTAGAACATGCCGGTTTCCCCACATGTTTTCCTTCACCGTTTTGAGAGCAGTGGTGATGAAATTATTTACACAAAGTAAACCGCCTGTCTGGGTTCGAACCTACGACCTACAACTCATAATTCAGGGACGTTACCACTGGGCCACCACTGCTATAAACAATATTCAAAATTATTCATGTGTAATTTCCACCTCACAAAACAATTCAGAATTACGGATACAATTGCTTCACAAGTTCACAAATCTTATCCTATCCGCCATTGCTTATTAAAACAATAGCGCGCTTTATCCCAACATTACAACAATGGATGCGTGGGATCATAAACAGCTGTTATCAGTATCCCAATTCAGTTCAGTTATTTACTTAGCTCAGTAAATTCGTGAAATAATTTGTATTTGTTAATTTTGTTGGCTTTGTTTTAGAGAGGTTATATTGGTGTGTATGGTTTCAAGTAGGTACGTATACAGGGTTTATTTAAAGAAAACAGCCAAATGTAAGGGTGTGGTACATTCTCTGTTCTGTGGTACAGACCATCAAACTAAACAATTTTCTCCATGAGACCAATATTGTAATGGCGAAAAATACGTATGGGACGGCTGAATTTTTAATCGCGATTATGATGTTGGTCCCATGGAGAAAATTGTTCAGTTTAATGGTCTGTACCACACCCTTAAATTTGGCTGGTCTTTGTAAAATAACCCTGTATATAATACTAGCTTCTGCCCGCGACTTCGTCCGCGTGAAATTTCTTCTCCCGACCCACCGCGTCGCATCGCATCGTGTGCCCGCGCTATAACTTCGTTTTCGCTTAGCGTTCTTTCTTACTTTTTTTCGTTTTGCTCGGCTCCGAAGAGTGTTAGCGGAGGTGAAATAGCCTACATATATATAGCCTTCCTGAAGAATTGGGCTATGAAATGCAATTTTTTTTTTCTTCAAATCTGTCTTTTATTTACAGAGATTAGCGCATTCAAACAAACTCTTCAGCTTTATTATTAGTACTAAAAGATTATTATGTAGAGACTGGAATTTCTGAAAATGAATCCTGTAAATATAAAACGGCGAGGGTTTGTTAAACGTGTTCAGAGTGTTGTCTGACCCTTTGTCTTTTTGCGTAGGCGTCACATATTTCAACTCTTAGGATTGGTATGTTTATTTTAGAACTAGCACTTTGCCAGCAACTTTGCCCTAATATATTCCATTTTCCGAGGGAATTTCGCAAAATTCGGACCTATACCTGCGGGGTAATTGCGGAACACACTATCAGTAGCAACGTGTTTTTTTTTAAACATCATCGTTTACAGGAATATTTTGACAGTTCAATAACATTCATTGCGTTATTTACGTTGTTGAGCAGACAAATTTTTAGAACATATGAAGCAATGGATTAGCAATATCCTTCAAAATGATTCAGATTGATTGATAGTGTTTTACTCAATATGTGCTTGTCTACATCAAAACCTCGGTGCATTATAGGTTTGGTTTGTTAGGTCTAAGGGTTTGGGCTGGCCGTTGATGAGTCCATCAGTCAGTGAGTAACTGCGGATTTTTATTTTTATCTGTATTAAATATTTTTGCAGACCTTCATTATATACTTGATATACAACCTAGGGTCTGTAATAATGATTCTATGTAGGTATCTATGATAGTATATTGTATCTATATAGTTGTTATTTTGCACCAATGATAGCCCACTGATAGAATTTTATGCCCACGCAATCACTGTCCAATTGTCTATTCCGAGGCCTGAAAGAGATCGTAGAAAGCGATAATGCTGTCTATTGTATGTTTCGTAGTGTTATATCCTTTAATGATTATGTATTTTCTGGTGTACGATAAATTATATAGGAAAATAGTTCTGAAAACTACTATTTTGACGATAAAACACTTTGAAGATGACAATTACTAATTTTATCCATCATCATTTGCCTTTCCCATCTATGTTGGGGTTGGCTTCCAGTCTTAACTGGATGCAGCCTGTATACCAGTATTTTACATGGAGCGACTGCCTAACTTACCTCCAGAACCCAGTTAGGAGGGAATATCGGTAACAAGATATCCCTTGATAAGACTGGTTGTCAGACATGTCGAGGTTCTGACGACCCGTAACGACTGTCAAAGATCCAAGAAGGACGAACGGCTTTCTGAGGAATGTAAAGATGGTCACCCATCCACGGACCGACCGCGGCAAGCGAAGCTTAAACTGATCGATCGATCTGTGCGGCTGTTATTACTTTGCCACGAGTCCTTCTTGAATTTTGAAGATGACCATTACTAATCAACCAGAACAAAACAATTATAATACTAATCCCATTAATAGAATCCCCAATCAGTTACCAATAGTAGCTGGGCGTCAAACAATAGAGTAATTCCGTCTAGGATACCATTCAGACAGACAGGAGCCGACGTAATGGCTGCCTCTATGTTTACCCAGTTAACTGTCGCGACCGTACGTAATCTAGATTAAATTAAAAGGATTAATGAAACCGAAGCTTTCAGCTGTAAAATAAATAGACAGCTATATAATCTATACAGGGTGACCGGGAAACTCGACGTATTTCCTGAAAGGGGTTATACTAGAGGTCATTAGCAAAAATTTAAGTCCAGTTAACTAGGAGTCACATGACCTCTAGTATAACGCCTTTCAAGGAATACCTCGAGTTTCCCTGTCACCCTGTATAGCTATTTATACTAATAATAAAGCTGAACAGTTTGTTGGTTTGAACACGCTAATCTCTGAAACTACCACCCGGATTTTAAAAATTGGTTTTGCATTTGATAGCCCATTTCTTGAGAAAGGCTATAGGCTACTTAACATCACGCTAGGACCCAAAAGAGCCGAGCAAAAAGATCGCGATCGATCGAGCATCGCTGGCGGGCGATGCGATACGATGGGGTGGATCGGGGTCAACACAAGCTGCCGAAGATTGGAAGGAGTAAATAAATGCTGAAAAAACAAGTTCATATTACGATGATGAATGAATGCTTGCTATATGATTTTCGGAAGGCGGTAATATTCACTTGTAAATCTACATAAATACCCTTCGGGGATAACAGGTGTGATGTTGCGTGTGTATATGTAGCAATAAGCCCATGTGAATGTATTTAATTAGACGACTACCTCATAGGTCTAGTGGTGACAAGTGCTACTGCTCAGCGTCAGGCCCGGGTTTGATTCTCAGATCCGGCAAAGTGTTATTGGGTTTTTCCATTAGGATTTTTTCAGTAACAGCCCAGGAGGCACAGGACTCATGGCCCTCTATTACATTAGACTTAAAAAAAACTGGGAAAATGTGGGTACACCTCTGCCTAACCCTTCGGAGATTAGAGGCGTGATATTATCTTAAACTCAAACTAAGCACTTATTTCAAATAAACCAATTACAGGCACTCTTGAATTGTCAAGGGAGAAGACATGAAAAGAAAAAGATGAAGCGGAGGGGTACGACAGAAAGAAGAAGCTAGTTGCCCATTGCAAAGCATAGCATGCCGATGGAGAAGAAAGGGCAAGAAGCTCCACGGACAAAATAATATGGTTGGTTGGTATGGAAATCAAAATAATATGGTTACATAACATTGATTACATTATTCATGTTGACATTGAGCATGTGAGAACGATGAAGAACGTTAAAAGCGTCCGTAATAAAAAAATCAACAAACCTAAAGACCAGACCAGACCAGAACAGACCTAAAAAACCAGACCTAAAGAAGGTTGCTGGGACGGACTGGATGCGGAAGGCGGAGGACAGGGTGTTGTGGCGTAGCCTGGGAGAGGCCTAGTAAAAAAATAAACAATACAAATATTAAATTAAATAATTAGTCAAAGTTAGATTGCAATTTGTCCTATTTTGCACGATAACCGATTCCAAAAAGTGCTGTTCTCAACTGACACAGCAAATAAACCTACCAAATGAACTACTATTCCACAAGTCCGAGATAATAAAAACACTCCTTTTACTCCAGTCCAGTTGAGTAGAATATAAAAAAAAAAACAATTGCCAACTCCGCTAAAATTAATACGACCACTTGATATAAATTTTATAGCAGAGAACCAGAAAGTGATATAAAAACAGTCGGGCGGAAAGTGCTCAGACGGCGAGGAATAAAAATTATGTCAAACTAAGTTTCTGCTACTGGAGTTAATGTACGAGTAACTGTGTCGGTTTGTTCTGTAAAAATAGTAATAGTAATAAGTAGTTATTTATCTCCAAAACTTCAGTACCTACACGTTCCATCAGTGAGGTCTCGAACCCTAGTACACCTTTATGACAGAGGTCAAAGTTTCGCCAGTTATATGGATTAGAATGAGAAGGCTTAGATTAAATACAACATGCAACATTTAACGTCCCTGTGATCACTGCCAGTCCGTTGAACCAAATAAATTCATAGCCTCAAACTTCGACAATTTAAGTCTCTGAATATAAATTTACCAATAAATTGACAGCATAAATCGCTTGCAAATACTCCTAGATGTCGCCACCTGTCATTAAAAAACTCGATAGATATAAATGGGTATCTGTGTCGCTCAATCCCCAAAGCCTAGAGGCATTCGGGAGATAAATCACTAATCCGCTAAGCTTCGGGACAAATTCTTGGATTCGGGAAATTCAGGATGTTTCTTTAGGTATGGTGGGTAGGCAGTTAGTGGTATTTGTGACGTGTCGATATACGGATGGGCGGATATACGTATGACTTACGCTACGTTGATAGCAGTAATTTGTTTCGACTCGATTTTTTAGAAGTATGTTTTCCTGGCTCCCTAAATAAAATAGGACATCATTATTTGTTATATCTACCTGTTTCATTTTCTACATTTATATCTATCTATATGTGGGTCGCAGGGACATCGACGCGCAGCCTGTGCCAACCATGGATTCAGTACATGATTTTGAACCGCTGCTAAGAATTTTGACTTGCGACTATTAGACCAACGGGCAGTACACAATCAGCCTATAATGTTCCCACTGCTGGGACACAGGCCTCCTCTCTGTGAGATGGAGTGGGCCTTAACCCACCACGCGGGCCCAGTGCGGGTTGGTAGATGTCACATGTTTTCGAATTTTTTGGTTCTAGGACATGCCGGTTTTCTCACGATGTTTTCCTTCACCGTTTAGAGAGCAGTGGTGATGAAATAGTTTTTTACACAAAGTAAAGCGCCTGTCTGGGTTCGAACCTACGACCTACAACTCGTAAGTCGTGGCTGTTACCATTGGGCCACCACTGCTCTTTACGCGGCAACGGGCACTAATGATGGCTGCTAGGTGGTCAAACAAGCAATAAACAAACATTAAATCAACTTTTGACAATAGAGGTGGACTTTGAGGGTACAATAAGGCTAAAATAACGGTCCTTGCTCACAGTAGGTACCTACTAATAATCTAAAACAAGATGATACTTGATCAATTAATTAATTTGGCTTTCCCGCTCCGTCCATTATCTGAGTATTTCTGATTCATCAAAGTTATTTCAAGCGAAACTTTTTGAAACGCAGATTTTACATAATTAAAATTACTGATGAATGGCCGAATATGAATCGGATTACGGATTTGAACGACGCCATTTTTTCGGGGCGAGAAAGCGCGAATTGTTTTTATAAAAGCTTTTGTTCCATAGACAATTTAAGAAGATTTATAGTGTCTGTGGTTCGGACTGTTATTTTTTGTCTATGGTAAACAAATTTTCTATTTTCGCAAACCAATAAAAACTATCTTCCTCCAACTAAGTCATCATCATTTTCCTGCCCTTAACCCAACTTATTCGTGGTCTGCGCAACATGTTTTTTTCTTCCATACTTCTCAATTTAGTAGTCATCTCAGTTGTCACCCCTTTTCTAACCATCATCATATCATATCATCTGTCACACAGTCCATCCATCATTGCCATCCACATTCATAGGCACGCAAAACTAAGTGAGGAACACTATTTTTCCTCATTCTTCCGCATAACATGACAACTGATTTCCACCCAACTTTTCAGTCACCGCTGCCACTTTCAGAGTCCCTCATAAGTGTTAATTTTTTATTCTAGCCATCGTTCGACTAAGTACACACAGCGTCACATCAATCTATTCATTTCCAGTTTTAGCTGACCTCGCCTTGTATAGGTACTTCGTACAATCAGAAGTCAGCTTATACTGGTGATTTCTTAAATGTGCCCATGACGTGGTGGTACTAATTATTAGACATCTTGCAAATTTGTGTTTCACGCAAGGTATTTTTCCACCCGGTCTGAAACAAGCCATTATTACACCTGTGCACAAGGGTGGGGACAGAGACGATCTAAGCAACTACAGACCCATCTCGGTCTTATCTGCAATCTCAAAAATCATAGAAAAGCTGATTAACACTAGATTAATAAATTATATGAACAAATTTAACATCATTTCTGGCTCTCAATTCGGATTTATGCAAGGATTATCGACAGAAGACGCAGTTTCAGGCTTAACCTGTTATATTGTTGAAAATGTGGATAAGAGAAAAAGGTGTCTCACTATTTTCCTGGATATAAAAAAGCCTTCGACACCGTCTCTGTTCCTATCCTTGTGCGCAGTCTAGAAAAGATAGGTATAAGAGGAGTCCCTTTGGTTTTGCTTACAGATTATCTCCAGGATAGAAAGCAACGTGTAAAGATAGGAAACTACGTTAGTGATGAGTTAGAGGTGAGCTTCGATGTTCCACAAGGCAGTGTTCTGGGACCGACACTCTTCTTAATATACATAAATAGCGTTTGTGAAATGAAGCTTGAAAATGGGCATGTTTTTTCCTATGCAGGTGACACAACCTTTGTTTTCACTGGAGATACATGGGAATCTGCATATAGACATGCTGAAAAGGGACTCATAAAATTTGCTAAATGGTTAAATAGTTTTTTACTAACACTAAACACCTCTAAAACTAAATATATTGCAATAAAAAATTACAACAACAGTCAATCTGGACCTAATCATAATCTTAGAATACATAGCTATGATGACCATACTAGCACAAATTGTTCTTGCAATAAAATAACAAAAGTGACTAATATAAAATATCTAGGTATTATTGTAGACCAACGATTATCATGGCATTTACACACAGATATGGTCATGTCTTGAACTAGAAAACTCATTTGGATTTTCAGAACTTTACGACATCTTACCTCAAAGACTCTATTAAACCAAATATACGTATCACTGGCCCAGTCAGTTCTAATGTATTGTATACCTGTTTGGGGCGGGGCCACTAAATTCAAGTTCCTAGAACTGGAAAGAGCGCAAAGGTCTCTCTTGAAAGTGTTATATTATTTTAAATCCTATAGATTCCCTACTGAAAACCTTTACTCACTAAGTGGCCTTCTCACGGTCAGGATATTATATATACTTTATACAGCTTTAAAACTACACAAATCCCTCCGATTTGATTTTAGCCCCAACAAAAGAAGAAAAAAATATCTTGTTGCACCAGAAGTGTCTCTTAGAACCTCATAATATGCAAAAAGACAGTTCACCAGACAATCCGCTTCCATCTACAATAAATTAAATAAACTTTTAAATATTTATCCCATGACATATCGAGCATGTAAATAATCTTTAATAGACTGGCTAAAATGCAAGAGCTATGACGAAATTGAAACTGCTACAAAGTACCATGCGATAATTTGACGATAAGGGACACACAAACACACACACACACACCACACCATACACACGCACACCAAACCACACACATACCACACCTACACACACACACATGCTTTCCTAGATAAAAGTTGAATTTCTTTTGTATGTACACTCCTACATTATTATTGTTTCTAGTTTTAGAAGTGCGGGGTCTCCTAGCACAGGTATGTTTATTACTTAGAAGGTGGCCTCTATTGCAAGCATTATATTGTAGAAGTTTGTAAATTTAACTGAAATAAATATTATTATTATTACGAGTATTTATTACTGGTTATGTATAGCTTGGTGTGTCACTAAACTGCCTAACTTGATAAGGCCCTTACTTTCAAAAACTCGAATTCCTTCTCCAACTTTGTACACACAAACGCTAAGAGGAATCTTACCTTTTATCCTCCTATTACAGAACCATTTCATATTAACCGTTAATCTGACTACGAAACTCAAAGCGTCTTAAACTTAACTCCGTGGTTTCAGGGTTTCCTTCGGTAATATGGCCGCCTCCTATTAATTATCTTGTTCCCACTTAAAAGGCTTTTTGTGGTAATTTTATTCGTAATTTTTTTTATAGGGCTAGCTAAGTACTGAAACCCCTACTTTAAATCTAAAGGTGACTTAGGGCGGGTTGTTCTACGTCCACTTGACGCACGCGTATACGTCAAAAAATTAAATTAAAAATTAAAAAAAACCCCGACTCAAAATAATAAAAATACGTAACGTAAAAAGCCTAAAACAAGTTAAAAAAAACTATGAAAAAATAGCCACAAATAGAACAAAAAAGGTATAAACGTGAAACTCTATAAAAAGAAAAAATAACCTTGAAAGTATGACGTAATGTATGTATAACGTACGAATGTAAGTACGTATGAAATTTTTTGATTAAATTTTGTCGCGTCGGGGGACCGGTCTAATTATTAGCCTAACGTTCTGTTAAAGTACATACGCGGTCCCCCGACGCGACACCACACACACACACACACAGAGAGAGAGACATGTCAAACCACACCCCGTCGTTTTTGCGCCGGGGGTTAAAAATGGCGCTAACTATAGTCAAACCAAAAGAGGCGTTGTTTCAAATTATAATTACAAAATTATGACCTTGACGCCAGCACATCAAGCTACTACAATCTGTCAAATTTCTTTAAGAGATTTTCAACTTTATTGCTAAAGCATTGAGGTTCAAGGTTGTTTGGGAAAATTTGACAGTTTCGGGTAGCTTGACCTATACTATAGTAGACTTTGCTTGACCTGCTAGCGTCTGTACGTACATATATGTTACGTTAACCAACCGTTTGAAACAACCGGCCCTTATGGTCAAATCCTATATTCAAAAGAAAATTATCACTTTCATAATGAAGATGTAGTGACAATAATTGAAAAGTAGGTGGTTTGGTTAAAGATCTTTTTTTTTGTCTACAATCATATCTCTAATAGGCTTTAAAGGGCCGGTTTTATGATCCGTAGTTAAACTCAACCAATTGTCAAAAATAGTATCTAATTGTTAAATTTTTGCAAAATGCGTTTTTTGATCAATTTTTATTTTATCTAATGATATTTTAGCTAATGGTCAACTAATTAACTATTAGTTAAACAAAATATATTAGATAATCAAACTAACAATTGATCAAAAAAACACATTTTGCAAAAATTTAACCATTAAATAAAACCGGCCCTAACTCACTTTTCAAGCATCACTACAGTACGAAACATTTGCATAAAGCCATCACACACAAAGTCAAACAGTTCAGCGTTTCAGCTTCACGTCAGTGTGGACTTGACCTTGGCAACAAAGGCCGGAGGAGAGCCCTCCATGCCCTCCATGCCTTCATAATAGCACTCCAGAGGCTGAGGGGCCAAGTGGAGGGGTATTTTCATGCCCCGTTTGCGGAGTATGGAGTAGACTAGAGGGTAGTATTGAAAAGATGTATTGGGAAGTAGACATTTTTAGAAGCTGATTTTTTGACTTTTTATTTGATCGACTTTTTTTGTTGACATTTTGGTGTGGTTTGAAAATAAGACATTAGATAAGTCTTTATTTTCCTTAAACATGGTGTTTGATAAATAATCCTACTAATATTATAAACGCGAAAGTTTGTAAGAAAGAAAGAAAGAAAATACGTTTATTTGCGGCAAACATGACGCATAAAAAAGAACATAAACACACAATAAAAACTAACAAGTTGGGGGTAAACATGCGTCACATTCACGCAAAACGGCCATCGCTCAGCATAATGCTAAGACTCTATACGAGACAGAGCCCCAGCGCTGGTTTTCAGCGGCAGCCGACGTTAACGTGATGACGTCAACCAGTGTAGCATGCAATTATACACAAATAAATAAAAACAACAATCAAGACAAGAAATAAAATAAACCATAGCAACATAATATGATTCGAGACAAACAACAATCAAAACATGAAATCGAATAAAGCAGTGAGAGCAGAGAGTGTAGGCTAATAAAAAAACAAAAAACCTTTTGGGGGGCACTGTATGTCAGATAAATAATTATTAATTACCTATTTATTCTGCTAAGCAACTTACATAAGCTACAACCAACCTCATTTCAACTCTGTTAAACTAAGTTATTTAAAATTTTCGTGCAGCACTCATCGACAGAAATACCGACACACAATTCAAGGGGGTAGGTACATACATCATATAATTGAGACATTTAGTGTGACCATATCTAGTTTCCTTTGTAAGGATGGATGTTTGTCACTCTTTCACGTAAAAACTGCTTCATGGCCGACCTCATCCAGTTTTAAAATATGATTGACGTGTAAAAGTGTTTGGTACAAACCTACTTACAAAATAAAATCATTTATCATTTATGGATTTGGATAAAATTTGGCTCACAGATAGTTCATAACTAGGATTAACACATCGGATACTGTTTATCCCGTTATTCCCACGGGATCGAAACTTATGCGGGTGAAACCGCGCGGCACAGCTAGTAATATAATAATAGAAATAGTAATAAGATATAATAATAGTAATAATATAGTCTGTAACATGGTATTTGAACCCTAACTTAATAAACGCGGAGTAAAGTTATTTTAAGCTTAGGGCTGATTTATCAAGTCTGGTAACTTTTATCTGAAGAATAAATGTGACAGTTTGACATATTTTTCATACAAAAGCTGTCAAACCGCAATATTGATTCCTCAGAGAAAAGTTTTCTGGCTATTGAAATATCAGGCCTTAAACATCGAAAAATGAACTTCGAACCTTCGTTTTAAAGTAAGTTTGAAACCACGAGTTAAAACGGGTTACTATTTAATAAGGGTTGTAATTGTCGCGTTAATCAGGGGGTTAGTGTTCTAAATTAGAACCATTCACTTGCATGCTGTCTATAGAAATATTATAAAGAATTTGTAAGTAAAAGTGAGTTTGGTTTATTCATCTGTCTAGCCTTTTCCCAACTATGTAGGGGTCGGCTTCCAGTCTAACCGGATGCAGCTGTCTATCTGACCTCCACGACCCAGTTACTGGATAATACGATATCCCTTGGTAAGACTGGTTGTCAGACTTTCGGGGTTCTGACGACTCGTAACGACTGTCAAAGATCCACAAATGACAGCCGGGACCAACGGCTTAACGTGCTTTCCGAGGCACGGAGGTGTCTTGGTATGTAAAGGTGGTCACCCATCCACGGACCAACCGCGGCAAGCGTAGCTTAACATGACCGATAGAACCGTGCGGCTGTTATTACTTGCCACAAGCCCCTCTTATTATTAGAGGTTTAAAAACATGAAATGTTTTCGTGAAAAAACATCAGTAAAAGTTGGAACTTTGACCTTCAATACCTTCGTAACCATAAGGTACGGTGTCTTTTTACACCCGTTATAGTACAAGCAGTGTTGGCAAGCACAGCATAATCAGCCTATAATGTTCCCACTGCTGGGACACAGGCCTCCTCTCGGTGAGAGGGAGTGGACCGTAATCCACTACGTGAGCCCAGTGCGGGTATTGGTAGATGTCACATCTCTTCGAATTTTTGGTTCTAGGACATGCCGGTTTCCTCGCGATGTTTACCCTCACCGTTTTGAGAGCAGTGGTGATTAAATAATTTACACCTCTGTCTGGGTTCGAATCTCCGACCAACAACTCGTAAGTCGCGGCTGTTACCACTGGGGCACCACAGCTCTTTTGCAAGCAGAGATGCGAGGTGATTTGATATTTTATTTAATCGGGTAGTAAGAGAGAGAAATTGTCGTTTCTGAATTCGGTATTAAACCTATATCAACAGCACATGAAAAAATATTGGCATAGAATTTTTTATTTCATTGCTACAACACAAAATAAAAATCCATTTTTCATTTTTACAAAGTTAGAATTGGCAGTCCGGTAAAAGCTTTTTTCCAACAAAACCAATAGTGAAATGAATTGTATATTTGTCTGGTACTCTCGTAAACTGCAGCGAAACGTTAGATATAAACCGTTGTGATGTATCGACAGCACACTGACCTACTGCGTTGTTTTACATCCAACGAGAGCTGCGCGCTTTCAGCTTTTGTGGGGCTGGGAAACGAGCGGCTGCGCTGTTTCAGGCTTCGACCACGAGGCTTTGAAAGAAGGGCATAATATTACATGATTTTACTTTGTAAATCAACTTTTAGTTTGTAAATTGCTCTGTAGAACGCCCTGGGATTTTGTTCTGTTATGTTGTGTATGTAAAATTAATAAAAATATCCTATCCTACTAATATTGTAAACGTGAAAGTTTGTATGGATGGATGTTTGTTACTCTTTCACGCCAAAACTACTGAACGGATTTGGATGAAATTTGGCACGCAGATAGTTTATAAGCAGGATTAACACATACGATAGTTTTATCTCAATATTCCTACGGAATCGAAACTTATGCGGGTGAAACCGCGGGGCGTAGCTAGTAAAAAATAAATGTTGAATCAGAGCGTCGTTTTTAAAAGTATAATATTTCTGTAATATATTTTCAACTTTATCGCTAAAGCATTAGGTTGAAGTTTGATTGGGAAAATAAGACAGTTTCGGGTAGCTTGATGTTTTGGCGTCTTATCTGTACTGTGTGTCTTTACGTTGCTACGAACATAGTATTTTTGAACCCATAGGTTTTTGCAATGTGTCGTATTTCATTGTTGTTTTCGTTATTTCACGCAAAAATCGCTATTGAAAGTTTCCAAGTGTTGACGTATTAGTGCTCGTGACTGTACACCCTACAGGGAAGTTGTAGAGATACTTTTTTAATTTTTTTACTAACTTTATTTGTTAACCACTTATTTTTTAACTTTTTTTTTACTTTTTATCTTTTTGTCTTTTACTTTTTAGCTTTTTCACGCATGAACAGTTTACCTCCTAGTGACTAAGGTTTCATTTATTAATGGTAATCTGTGAACAGCGCTGTGGGTTACATTATTAATTAAGTAACTTATGTTTTTCTGTTTATAATATTGCATAATGTAGCTGTTTGCTGTATTTAATCAAATAAAATAATAAGGCGTGTAAAAGTAATTCCAATATCGTATTTAATAAAAACAGTTTAATTGAATTACCTGGTTGACTTTACTGTAAACTTATCGAATCCTGCAAAAACAATGATTTGGAACCCGCAGCTCAGCCACATAAAACTCAGGCTAAACAAATAAATAACTCCGTAACTTTGCCCCTCGTCTCGTGGCCCCACCGCGTTCACCCACTGTGCAACGATAGTCGAATGCGATCCGACTTGATCCCCTCACATGTGTTCACTTGCGTTACCTCTGAAACTCTGAAACTTTCAGCCGTGATAGCAGTTCTGTCAAGTTATTTATTTTGTTGCACTTTTAGTTTTGGCTTTGTGTAGTTTTAAATTGTGTGTGTAAACGGAATAAAAGTTGGAAACGTTGAATCGTGTAGTTCACTATTTGTTTTTGTCTGTAATTGGATTGTGTGAGATTGTTGTTATTTTTGAGTAGGTTTTGAAATAAATAAGGGACATGCGAATGGTCGAATGAAAGAGTAGGTGGGCAGTCAATCCATCTCAGACGCTAATTCGAATTTTTTTTTCTTTCTGAAGAGACTGCGTCTTTTGAATTTGTTTCGGTGCTGGGACATAGGCCTCCTTAGGAAATACCGTATTATCTGTCACATCTAAGGTGCAAAGTGCCTAACCTGAATAAGCATAGCAGCATATAGGTAATGACTTCCTCTCGGTGAGAGGGAGTTGGCCGTAATCCACCACGCGGGTCCAGTGCGGGTTAGCAGATGTCATATGTCTTCGGGACAAGTCGGTTTCCTCACGATGTTTTCTTTGACCGTTTTGGGAGCAAAAAGAAAAAAGTCAGAAAGAACGCTAAGCGAAAACGAAGTACTAGCGCGGGCAGGCGATGCGATGCGACGCGGTGGGTCGGGGGAGCAAGAAATTTCACGCAGACGGAGTCGCGGGCAGAAGCTAGTAAGTTATATTTCTATTCGTCGCATAAAAATCCATTGCCTTGCCGTGCTGCCGGTGGGCGCCGCCCTTAGACTGAACATCTCATCATCTGCCTAGCGTTTTCCCAACTATGTTGTGGTCGGTTTTCAGTCTATCCGGATGCAGCTGAATACCAGTATTTTACATGGAGCACCTGCCTATCTGACCTCCACAACCCAGTTACTGGGTAATACCATACCCCTTGGTAAGACTCATTGTCAGACTTTCGGGCTACTGATGACCCGTAACGACTGTCAAAGATCCACGAATGACAGCCGGGGCCAACGGTTTAACGTGCTTTCCGAGGCACGGAGGTGTTTTGGCATGTGAAGATCCACGGACGAACGTCCACGATCCACGACCCATCCACGGACCAACCTCGGCAAGCGTAGCTTAACCTGATCGATCGACCTACGCGACTGTTATTACTTAGCCACAAGCCCAATGAGAGAATAAGAGCATGGGAGAACATGAACACATCGTTAACTTAAAATCTAGGCATAATTAAGTTTGAGAAGTTCACATTAAAAAAATCAATATAATTTTTCGCAGCACCACTACACACTCAATCACAGTGGTTCCCTAGCACGTGCGTTTTAACATTAGGTGACATGTTCGGACGAACCCGGTCGGGGACGATCCCATTTGAGAACAACACGTGTCCAGGATGAACGTGATGCGTCCCTCCGGAGTGTGGGACAAATGGATCCTTGGGTAGAGTTGAGTTTAAAGGCTAGGTTTAGTGGCATGCTGAGAAACTGCTTCCATAACTATGTGGCATAAGAGCATATTACGTATTTAGTTTGATAGATGTTCAATGAGGGGCTCGTGGCTAAGTAATAACAGCCGCACGGGTCGATCAATCAGGTTAAGCTACGCTTGCCGAGGTTTGTCCGTGGATGGGTGACCATCATTACATATGTATGTGTGTGCCTCGGAAAGCACGTTAAGCTGTTAGTCCCGGCTGTCAATCGTGGATCTTTGGCAGTCGTTACGGGTCGTCAGAAGCCCGAAAATTTGACAACCAGTCTTACCATGGGGTATCGTATTACCCAGTAACTGGATTATGGAGGCCAGATAGGCAGTCGCGTCATGTAAGATACTGGTATTCAGCTGCATCCGGTTAGACTGGAAGCCGACCCCAACATACATAGTTGGGAAAAGGCAGGCAGAAACAGACAGAATATTATGTCACCCATAATCTGAAGCGCACACTTGTATTTGCCTGAATTGGGTAAAATATTAGTGTGTTCAATAAATATATATACAGGTGGTAGAGACATCGACGCGCCAACTGTAACCGTGAATAGCATAGAAATTTTTCTTCGGCTTCCGGTTTTCGTCGGCTGAACAGTAATTTTTTTTTAATAACTGACGAATAATTTCTACGTTGGGGGTTCAGAATCATGTAATTAATCTATGGTAACAGGTTGCGTTATGCGTTGATGTGCCTGAAACCCTGTACAAAATAATATATACTCATAATCAGCCTATATTGTTCCCACTGCTGGGACACAGGCCTCTTCTCTTCAAGAGGGAGTGGGCTACTGTTCTGTGGCTATAATCTACCACGCGGGCCCAGTGCGGGTTAGTGGATGTCACATTTCTTCGAATTTTTGATTCTAGGACATGCCGGTTTCCTCACGATGTTTTCCTTCGCCGTTTTGAGAATATACGAGTACCTATCAATAGTAAATAAAATGTTGACACCAGGCTTTCGATATGGAAAAAGAGTAACCGTGGAGTTCCTTGCCGGCTCTTCTCCATAGAAAACTAGCATACCGTGACGTTTCATAAGTGCCTATGTAGGTTTATGTGAAATAAAATATTTTGATTTTGAAAACACCTTTATAGTATTTAAAGTTTTATTACTTGATACCATCGCATCGTCAGTACAGGGGCGAACTATAGACTCCTTAACGACGCAACAGAGAAAACTCTCCTACACTTTCACACAAACAAAAAACTGAGCAAATAGATCGCGCGAGCAAACCCACGGGCGTAGCATAAAATATTAAAACGGACCACGTCACGTCAATCGAACATCCCACGTCCCAGCCACGTCACGTCGCAGGGAAATCACGGAATCGTCCAGAAAGGTCGGGTCCGTAACATTGTTTTTATATTTATTAGTAAGACTGCAATGGATTGCCGACACATGCTGCCGTACAAAAGAATTTTAGGAATTTGTGAAGGGTACAATAAAACCTTTTTGTCGTCGTCTAAGGGAATAAATTATTTGATTTGTATTGTTGTTGCTTCATGAATAATATATCTTCCTGTACAAGCCTTACCGTGAAAACGTTGGTGAACTGAGCTTGAAGTGAACCGAGCTGTTTTGTAAAAAAATACCGTGAAAACTTAGGTGAAGTGAGCTGCGGGGTAATTGCGTAACACACTATCAGTAGCAATGTCATTCTGACAGTCCAACAACATTCATTGAGTTATTTACGTTGTTGAGCAGACACATTTTGCGAACATGTGAAGCAATGGATTAGCAATATCCTTCAAAATGATTCAGATTGAGATTGATAGTGTGTAACGCAATTAGGGTTCTGTCAAGAGTGTCAATCCCTAGCATCAGGTGGAACGACCGCTCACTTCAAAGTTCACTTCACCAAAGTTTTCACGGTGAGATTTTTGCAGAATAGGCGGGCTATTGTCCTACTTGATGCTAGGGAATCTAGAGATTGACAGCTCACTTTTACAGAATATCGCTACTTGTATCTGTATGATTAAATGAACTTGGGACATGTCCATATACAACGTGCCGCTACAATGGCGACATTAATTTAACACACGGGTAGGGCTAGTGGTCGGTAATCTTAAAAGTTATAACAACATAAAAAAAACCTAGCTTGAAAACGTCCACCTGCGCCGCTCGCCGCCATAGGGCTCTCTCTCTTTCCTTCAATTCGCCTTCTATTTGCACGTTATTTGTTTTAATTACATTGATGCGATGTTATGATCCGTGACCCCGGCAAATGACCCCTGCGCTACAGTTCTTTAAGCCAGGTTGCTCTAAGATGCTATTTTAGAAAATTGTTAATGAATAAATAAATATTAACGTTTAATTGAATTAAAATATATTCATACAACTAAGACCCGAAACCGTATACGTGTGTTAAATTAATGTCGCCATTAAAGCGCCACGCTGTATATGTGTCCATACACATAACACAAGATCACGCTTGTATTCCCCGAAGGGTTAGGCAGAGGTGTACCTATATTACACCCACATGTCGCCAGTTATGTTTAAGTCCCATGTAATAGGGGGCGAGCCTATTGACATCAACCGGGCACAAGTTTAGCTCCTGCAAAGTGTCCATATAATAACGATGACGATGACGACACGGTTGGCGCAATGGCTGAGCGATCGATTGCTGCGCTGCGTGTCGTGGTTTCGATTCCCGCACGGAACAAATATTTGTATTGCCTACAGGTTGTTCCGGGTCTGGCTGTTTGTGTATGTGAGTTTAAATGTTTGTTAACGTACCCACGATGCAGGAGTAATTCCTAGAGTGGGACAAAGTTTAAAAAAAAAATATAGGACATGTCCCAAGTGTATTTAATCATACAGATACAAGTAGTGATATTTTGTTGAAATACAAAGTCGCAAGCACAACTGCTGAACATGAGGTCATAGGTTCAATTCCCGTGTCGGGCAAAATGTTAATGGGTTTTTCCTGATAGAAAAACCACGACCAACGAAGCAGTCACGAGGCTATGGACCGGCTATATAAAATATATGATGAAGCTATAATGGGTCCAACCTGGTTTACTACTGAACCTTAAAAAGTTACTGCTACTCTGAAACTAGCGTGACAAAACATTTCAGTATCATGACGTGTTTGTGACTTTGTGACACGTGTCACGTTAGAACGTGCTAAACTCTGTGATAGCTCTGTGTGCATACTTGGTCAGCACAACAACAAACTTTCAGCGTTTTTCCTTTTTTTTCTCTGCAAGTTAATGGCTTATCGTCTCTGGCCAGTACGATGCTTGTCCAGTTAATGGCTTATCGTCTCTGGCCAGTACGATGCTTATTCAGTTAATGGCTTATCGTCTCTGGCCAGTACGATGCTTATCCAGTTAATGGCTTATCGTCTCTGGCCAGTACGATGCTTATCCAGTTAATGGCTTATCGTCTCTGGCCAGCACGATGCTTATCTGCAGCCTTCATCAAGTCATCGGGGCATAGCATAATCAGTCTATAACTTTCAAACACATAAAAGCAATTTCAGCTTTTACTGAGCGCATATTTTCACTGATGAATACAAAATGGCGAGATGAGCGCAATTGGGCTAGCTGTCTTATCTCATAAAAGATTTTTTTTTTTTTTGTTAGCCTGCTTTGTGTCTCACTGCTGGGCAAAGGGCTCTCCTTTTTCCTTCCAAACCTCCCTCAACTTAAATTTAGAGTGTAATAACAGTTATTTAAAAATAAATCTGTTAATAATAGTAAATAATAGCTCAAAGTAGCAAAAAATATGCATTTAACTAAATACGTATTTTTTTTTTTACAAAATATAACAGCTTGCAAAGAGAACGCTACTAACTGAAAAATAAATTTTATTTCGGAATTCGGGGTCGTTGGTTCCGCATTTTCGTTAAATACATAAAATTTATATGGGACAACCCCTATCTCTCTTCTGTTTCTATCGATAGCTATCGCGTAACATAAATATACAAAAGAAAAAAAAACAGTCCAACTGAGAACCTCCCTTTTTGAAGTCGGTTAAAAAGGTGACAACCCTAGGTACAATCAGCGGGATTGTCCGAAAGGGTTACCGCTACCCCGGAACATAAAGGGCGAAGGAAGGAACATGGGTGGGTTTTAGTCAGTAAGAGTCTGACACTCCCTTCCGCTCCACCCAGAGCGGGAGGGGTCATTTGATGATTTCCCATCCCAAAAAAAAAAAAAAAACCCTAGGTACAACAATCCAAGGCTAATTCAGGTTATAACTAAAGTCATTAGTGCACGGTAACTTACATCCTTTCCCTAATCTCTGCTAATCATGTACTAGCGTGTAGTTCATGAGGGACATGTCACGTCACAGCGCTGTCCCGACACGGGTCGTCTCCCTGGACACTAATAAACACGCTTAACATTTATTAAAGTATATGAGTTGTAAGCGTGTCTTGTCTGATCAGTGTCCTAAACTGGGACAACGAAGAGGAGTTCCCTTAGAAAATAACTTCACGCCTTTATTTATTTATTTACTAGCTGCGCCCCGCGGTTTCACCCGCATAAGTTTCGATCCCGTGGGAATATTGGGATAAAAAGTACCCTATGTGTTAATCCTGGTTAAAACTATCTGTGTGCCAAATTTCATCCAAATCCGTTCAGTAGTTTTGGCTTGACAGAGTAACAAACATCCATCCATCCATCCATCCAAACTTTCGCATTTATAATATTAGTAGGAAGTAGGATTTAAACTTTTCGTACATAAAAAAGTACCAAGGAGGATTAGGGATTCCCCATTCCATTCATTCATTTTTTTTTTTCATTCCTGACGTATTCTCTACCAGTCAACCAAGGCTGGTAGAGAGATTAGATGGTAGGTGCTATGGTTTATTCCCCGAAGGGAGTAAGTAGAAGTATTTTTGGTACCGCAATATTCAGAGGAGTGTAGTACTAATACCCACGTTTCGGCAGTTATGTTTTTAACCATAACTTAGGCACAAATCGAGACTACAAGCTGCTACTGAGAATTTTCTAATAGGAATTAAACAAGTACGCTCAAACTGGTGATCAAACCCAGGACCTCTAAGCGCTTGCGGTCACTTCCAGCATTTTTAGAAATACAAACACACCACAGAGTGTGAAGATCACGTGCGCACTAAATATCTCAAAAACCATTTACCTATTAACTTACAATAGCTCTTTATTTTAAACGATTGTGCCTACATATGTACAATGGCAGACTTCTTGCTAAAAGAAGTTATCTACTATCATCATCATTCACCTGCCCTTATCCTAATTTATTTGGGGTCGGCGCAGGAAGTTTTTTTCTTCCATACTTCCCTATTAGTCGTTATCCCGGCCGTCCCCCCTTTTCTACCCATATTATCATTCACTTCTTCTTCCCAGCGAAAGCACTAGGAAGTGGTGACGGGCGGGCGTTTTGGGGGACTGTCTTTTGTAATTTTGACGTTTGAAAAGTGCTGATTCTCAGCCTAATTTGAATAAATGACTCGATTTTGATTTTGACATAGTCCATCCATCGTTTCTTTGCCCAAAAATCTATAATCATCTGTCAATAGTTAATCGTAGCAATTCATTACTCCATATAGCAAAACTTTTAATCGCAGTTAATAAAGTCCCGCATCGTGAGGGACATGTCACGTAACACGCGGAGACATTCGGACACGGGTCGTCTCCCTGGGCACTAATACACGTTACGTATTATGGTCGGAGATAGTTTGTGACCGGGCCAGTGGCGTCACGAATTATGTTCAAGAGATTTATAGTTAAATACAGGATTTGTGAAGTAAGTTGTAGCAGTTTCTTGTATTTTTTAAGTAATCTAAACTAAGAAATAATAGACGTAAAAACTTAGATTTTGGAAATGATTTAACATCCAATTTACCACGTCTGTGGCTGCCGCCGGTAACAGGCCGCTCGTGTGTTTGAGCACCTTACTCCACGGATATCTATGACCTTACTCACTTACTCAAATGCACGAGCGACCCGTTGTCAACGGTTGCAGTTGCCTGTGTCGTCGACGCGTGTCACTCGTGTGTTTGCACACTAAGACGCTACTGGATTAAAATAAATTAATTTAAAAACCATTTTGTAACTAAAATAAATTAATGTCAATTAATAAAATTAATCACAAAACACGTTCCCTAGTTGTCATAAATTATCCTTAATAATTAGGTCTCCCTAATGATTAATTTCAGAACCCTTGGAGAGACATATGTCTCGTAACACGCGGGGACATTCCGACACGGGTCGTCTCCCTGGGCACTAATACATGTTACGTATATATGGTTGGGGATAGTTGGCCAACGGCCAGTGGCGTCTCGAATTATGTTCAAGTGTTATTTTATTGTTAGAACAGGATTTGTGAAGTAAGTTGTAGTAAGTTTAGGGTTCTGTACCCAAAGGGTGCTAATGAGGCCCGATTACTAAGCTTCCGCTGTCCGTCTATCTGTCCATCCGTCCGTCTGTCTGTCTGTCAGCGGGCTGTAACTTATGAACCGTAATAGGTAGGCAGTTGAAATTTTCACAGAGTATGTATTTCTACAATTGATATTGTCACAGCGTGTGTGACTTGTTTAATTTCTATTGCCACTATAACAAGAAATCATAAAAATAAAATAAAGTTACAAATTTAAGGGGGTTTCCATACAAGGAACGTGTTTTTTTCGGCATTTTTCGCCTTGTGATACGTACCCTTCGTGTGTGAGTCCGACTGGCATGTAACACAGGAATTTAATTTAACCAATGAATCATAAGATTTTCTAAATCTATAGGAATCCATAATGATTAATTCCAAACCTATAATTGCCGCTAATAAAGTCCCACATGCCCTGTACACGCGGAGACATTCCGACAAGACTCTTCTCCCCGGGCGTTAATACACGTTACATACGGAGACAGTTTGTGAGTGGCCCTATGCGGTTTGATCACGGCAGTCTGTTAAATGGGCGAGACATTTATGGTTTAAGACAGGGATTTGTGAAACTTAATGCAACATTGGCTGTGCCCGTGACTTCGTTCGCGTGCATGACGGGAGACAAATTTGATTTTCCACTTTAAACATTTTGTAACTAAAATGAATTCAAACAATCAATCTGCCTATCCTTTTCCCAACCATGTCGGGGTCGGCTTCCAGTCTAACCTGATGCAGCTGAATACCAGATGTAGCGACTGCCCATCTGACCTCCATAACCCAGTTACTGGGTAAGACTGGTTGTCAGACTTTCGGGCTTAACGGCTTAACGTGTTTTCCGAGGCACGGAGGGGTCTTGGTATGTAAAGATGGTCACCCATCCACGGACCGACCGCGGCAAGCGTAGCTTAACCTGATCAATCGACCCGTGCGGCTATTATTACTTAGCTACTAAAAAGAATTAATGTTACAAAAATTCAATTAATCACAAAGCACCCCTAGTAATCATAAAGTATCCTAAATTGTTAGTTCTCCACAATGATTAATTTCAGAACCTTTAGAGAGACATGTCTCGTAACACGGCGACACGGGTCGTTCCCGTGGCCACTAATACACATAACTTAGGGAGACAGTTTGTGCGCGGTCCAGTAGTGTTGGTCAGTTAAAGATTTATAACAGAAGACTTGGATTTAGGAAACAAGATGTGAGGTTTGTTTTTCGTTCTTGTGTCTACTAGAATTTACAAGACACCATTGACTTTAAAAATTAAGAACCTCAACCATAAAGAAAATAACTGAACCAATCAACCATTACATCATCATCATTTTAACCGAAAGATGTCTACTCCTGGACATAAGCCTCCCCCTAGCACCTCCACTTCGACCGGTTTTGTGCTTGCCGCATCCAGCGGATTCCTGCGGCCTTCACAAGGTCATCGGTCCACCTTGTGCAAGGCCTTCCAACGTTACGTCTTCCGATACGAGGTCACCACTCCAGAACTTTTCGGCCCCATCGTCCATCTGTTCTGCGAGCAACGTGCCCTGCCCACGACCACTTATGTTTGGCAATTACATGGTCTGAATTAATATAAAATGTCCTTAACCACTAAGTGTCCCTAATGTGTAATGTCGGAACCTTTAATCGCTACTAAATAATAACTGACGTAATACGGCTGGACATTCGGACACGGGTCGTCTCCCTGGGCACTAATACACGTTCCGAACAGAGACAGTTGTCCGATGGTCCGATGCAGTCTGATCGTGTAAGTAGGTTAAATGGGCAGGGAATTTGTTATAGGAGACAGGGATTTAAGAAACAAGTAGTATTTAGAGCTTTTTACATTTACAGGAAACGGGTAAGTGTTTTGAAAAACTCTGTACGTTCTTTTTAACGGGGATGCGCTAAGGCTGGTAACCCGCAAAATTATTTTCTTATGCTTTTAACCAGCGCTGGGGCTCTGTCTCGTTAGTCTTAGCATTATGCTGAGCGATGGCCGTTTTGCGTGAATGTGACGCATGCTTACCCCCAACTTGTTACTTTTTTTTTGTGTGTTTATGTTCTTTTTTATGCGTCATGTTTGCCGCAAATAAACGTATTTTCTTCTTTCTTCTTCTTCTTCTTTCTTTTGGCAATCAGCAGGTCAGTCATCATCTGCCTAGCCTCTTCCCAACTATGTTGGGGTCGGCTTCCAGTCTAACCGAATGCAGCTTAATATCAGTATTTTACATGGAGCGACTGCATGTCTGACCTCCACAACCCAGTTACTGGGTAATACGAAACGTCTTGGTAAGACTGTTTGTCAGACTTTCGGGTTTCTGACGACCCGTATCGACTGTCAAAGTAGTAGTCACAAAACATATACGCATTGGGTACTAATGTATTTATTAAAGAGTGTATAAGGATCGTAGTAGGTGGCATTCTGTAGTTTCTGCCTACCCACCTGGGAAGAAGGTGAGTTTATGTAGGTATGTGCATTGATACAGTATTATGAAATACTAGCTGCGCCCCGCAGTTTCACCCGCATAAGTTTCGACCCCGTGGGAATATCGGGATAGAAACTATCCTATATGTTATTCCTGGTTATAAACCACCTGTGTGCCAAATTTTATCCAAATCCGTTCAGTAGTTTTTGCGTGAAAGAGTAACAAA
Organism: Apamea monoglypha; assembly: GCA_911387795.2. NCBI lineage: Eukaryota > Metazoa > Arthropoda > Insecta > Lepidoptera > Noctuidae > Apamea > Apamea monoglypha. The sequence continues at coordinate 1,924,968 of OU426935.1, forward strand.
CATCCATCCATCCATGCATACAAACCTTCGCGTTTATAATATTAACAAATCAAGTATCCTGACTTGGCTCGCGAGGTTGTCGACATGTGGCATGTGGACTTAGCAATCATTGTGCCGATAGTCGTGACAGCCAATGGGTTAACAGCCAAGAACCTCGACCAACACCTGAGGAGGCTCTCGTTGGGCAGCTGGATCGAGGGCTTGATTCAGAAAGCGGTACTTCTGGACACGGCTCGCATTGTCAGGAAGTTCCTCTCTCTGGAGCTCTTACCGCCGGTAGCTTTTTTTTTTTTTTTCTGGTGGGAAATCATCAAATGACCCCTCCCGCTCTGGGTGGAGCGGAAGGGAGTGTCAGACTCTTACTGAATAAAACCCACCCATGTTCCTTCCTTCGCCTTTTATGTTCCGGGGTAGCGGTAATCCTTTCGGACAATCCCGCTGACCCGGCAGGCTTCGGCCCTAAAATTATGCTGACATCTCTTTGAGGCGCGCGTGGAACATTTACGCGCCGTCCGGCACGGGCCTGGTTCTGATCGGACGGTGAGCTACCCATTGCTCTCCGCCCGCAGGCCCGCGCCTACGGTGGCCGGGAGTCGTCATGCGGCTCCCGACGCCCGGAGCGTCTCCCGCAGACCGCCGGTAGCTTGGACCCTGTTCCCGATACCGGTGGGCTACTATTTTTATATTTTTAAATGTTTTTTTTATCTTTTTGTTTATAAAAAATATTTAAAAATGTAATTTGTAAGTATTTAAATGAAATAAAGGAAATAATAATAATATAAAAAATATAATATATTAATATAATTATAGTGAGATTATTTATATTTATAATAGTAGGACAAATAGTAGACAAGCAAATGAATTTTAGTTGATGTATATATCTTTTAGACTAAAGGCTACCTCGTCAAGGCTATACCATCAGTTTATTAAGTTAGACAAGCACACCATGTCTAGAATATTGTTAAGAACCTAAAAATATTGGCATTTTTCACTTGAACGTGAAAGGCTGCCCAGACAATAACGACACGGCTTCAATATTGAAAGTTTGATCGTTCGCAAAGTGTCAACACTATTTATGGTGATAATAAACTTTCAGTGTCTTGGAAATTGAACTTATGATGTAGATGCGCATATAGTAGAATATCCTATGAATATAAACTAGGGTCCTTTATTTTAAGAAAACTTAGTCAGAACTGAAGAGTTTAGTTAGACTTACAGATATTATTAATGTCATTGCTTACTGATGGGCTTGTAATAACAGCCGCACGGGTCGATCGATCAGGTTAAGCTACACTTGCCGCGGTTGGTCTGTGGATGCGTGACCTTCTTCACATAACATATTACTATTATGTTGTTTATTTATTTAGTTGTCTTATTTTAATACATTTTTAAATATTAGTATAAAAAAAAACATTTAAAAATATAAAAAAATAGTGATCCACCGATGTCGGGACCAGGGTCCAAGCTACCGGTGGTTAGGGCTCCAGAGACAGGAACCTCCTCACAATGCGAGCCGTATCGAGGAGTACTGCCTTTTGAATCAGGCCCTTGATCCAACCGCCTAACGAGAGCCTCGTTAGATGTTGATCGAGGCTTTCGGCCATCAGGCCATTGGCCGATTCGACAATCGGCACAATGACAGCCGAGCTCACATTCCACATGTCAACAACCTCGTGCGCTAAGTCAAGATATTTAATTTGTTTCTCTTTCTCAGCTACTATTATTATTATTACATACATTGATATAAACATTGTTTCCAGCAACTTTTTCGTTGCTCATCAACAATGTTATTCAACTTTTGCTCAACAAAAGTTTACCATGAGGGGCTTCAGTCTTACAGAAAAAGGATTAGAACCAACCAAAATAAGCTCATTACACTCCACTTTAAAATCCTTTCATCCCAAGAGTACCTATCTACTAGTACATACATATAACAGGAGTACGTCCTCGACACGGATTGGGTCCCCCGGCGATACAAGGCAGTATTTACCGACGGCATACGGGAATGTATTGCGAGCCGGCCCGACGCGGCTTGGAACGTGGATGAGAATAATTTATTGGTTTCATGTGATTCATTTGATGGAATGAATTAATGGCGTCATTTGGGAGTGTATTGGATATGTGGGCGTTAATTATGGGGTTTTTTCAATTCAATTCAATTCAATTCTAACTTTATAACTATTTTCAATTTTAACTTTTAACAATTTTTGTAGCAGCTCTGAGCGAAATCGATGCAGAAAGGGCTTTCAAAGTAGCACCTACGTAGTTTTCGTTTGTTAAAATTCAATGAGTTTTTAATCGACTTCAAAAAAAGGAGGGGGTTCTCAATTTTGATGTTTATATATTTTTTTATGTATGGGGCATAACTCCATCATATATGTATACACGGATTTGTAAAATTATTTTTAATGTAGGTATGCCTCAGGGGTCCTCCAGGGGTATAAATTTTATTAACTTTGCTTAGATAGACTTTGAGTTAGCTTCAATAATACGATTTGTTTCCACTTAGTTTATATTGATGATGTTTTAATAGTTTCCTGTCACTGATATTTACATAGTAAGTGGTGTTACATGAATTTGTGTGAGTGTACAGACACCAGCAGGTCAAGCTACCCGAAACTGTCAAATTTTCCCAATCAACCTTGAACCTTAATGCTTCAGCGATAAAGTTGAAAACCTATTAAAGAAATTTGACAGATTGTAGTAGCTTGTGGTACTGGGTCCTAAGATCAATCAATGATATCATCACATTTTGCCAAGTGTGGCGTGCAAATATTAGATACACTTATTGCAGATATTATTAGGTTAGTATCAACATTTTTTTTTATAAAAACGTTGCCCCACACTAGGAATATCTCCTGTATCGTGGGTGCGTTTACAAACATTTAAACTCACATACACAAACAACCAGACCCGGAAAAACTACTTGTAGGTCATACAGATATTTGTTCCGTGCGGGAATCATCATGTTTTGATGTTAATATATAGTCAGATACGTCAGATTAGTTGTGAGTCCGAGTGTCGAAGGAGAATGATTAGTTTTCATATTTTATGTTTAAATTTGTTCTCATGTAAGTGAAATGTAAACTTTATGAGAAATAAATGTATTTAACCAGAATCGAACCCGCGACACGCAGCGCAGCAGTCAATCGCTTAACCACTGCGCCAACCGTGCCATCAATCAGCATACAGCAGTCCACTGCTGGACATAGGTCTCTCCTTTTGCACGCCATTGAACGATTTTCGGCAATTTTCATCCAGCTGCTACCTATTGATTGCCTAATTAAAATTATAATTTGAGGTACTTATGTCGGTATAAAGCCTACTTTCGTACTTACGTTACAAATGCGAAAGCTTGTTAGGATGGATGGATGGATATTGTTACCCCTTTACGCAAAGCTACTGAGCGGATTTGGATGAAATGTGGCACAAAGATAGTTTATAACCAGGATTAACACATAGGATAGTTTTTATCCCGATATTCTTACGGAATATACTTATGCGGGTGAGATCGCGAGGCGTTGCTAGTAATTTCATAAACACACAATTCAAAGGATGTCCAAGTATCATTAAATGTCAGAGTATCAAAGAGTAAGATATCAAAGTATAAAAGACCACAATTACGACGTCAAAGTATCTCTCAAACAATAAGCCTTGCAGAGGGTGGTACCCAGTAACTGGGTCGTGGCCGTCAGATAGGCAGCCGCTCCATGTAAAATATTGATACAAGTTATCATTTATGGTGCGAGGTAGGAGTGAGTTTTAGTTCAATGTAATTCTATAGTTTTCTCTGCATACGCAGACAGACGATAGAACGAAAGAAGAAACAAAATACGTTTATCTGCGGCAAACGTGACGCATAAAAAGAACACAAACACAAAAAAAAAAACAAGTTGAGCGAAAACGGGCGTCACATCCATGCAAAACGGCCATCGCTCAGCATAATGCTAAGACCCTATACGAGACAGAGCCCCAGCGGTGGTTTTCAGCGACAGCCGGCATTGATAAAACTATGTCACTCTAAACTCAAGTTTATCTAGGTAACTACGCAATTTCAAACCGAGCTATCTTCCCTATGTTTCTAGCCAAAAAAAAGGCACAAACAGTAAATAGATTCCACGGCGACTATCCGTTTAGTTTACATACTCGTATGGAGCTCCCAGATTTGTTTCGCAAAGATTTCAAGGTAATGCATCCTCCAAAGGAAGGTCCCTTTGGAAGATGGGTCTCTTTGGAAGAAATCAGAGGGGTGCGTGGCTAAATATTAACAGCCGCACGGGTCCAACTACAAGGTTATGCAACGCTTGCCATCTTGCCATTGGTGGCCATCCACAACATATCGAAAAGCACGTTAAGCTGTTGGTCCCGGCTGTCATTCATAGATCTTTAGCAGTTGTTACGGGGTAGTCAGAAGCCCGAAAGTCTTACAACCTGTCTTGCCAAGGGGTATCGCATTACCTAGTATCTGGGTCGTGGATGTCAAGTAGGTAGGCTCCATGTAAAATTCAGGTATTCATTGATATTCATCATTCTATAGTTGCAGTTGCATATTCAAGTTACATGTAGTTGCATACTTAAGTTGCGTAGTTATCTAGGTAAGATAACTACGCAATTTCAAACCGAACCATCTTCCCTGTGTTTCTAACCAGAAAAAAGGCACAAACAGTAAATAGATTCGTTTTAGCCAGTAAACAGTGTAGTTTACATAGAACAAAGAGCTCCGTGATTTGTTTCGCAAAGATTTCCCTGAAAGGGATCCTTTGAAGAGGCTTCAGGGACATTTTCACTGAATATTTTCAGGTTCTATAAGGAAATTCTTAGAAAAATGATTCTTTGTGACTTCTTGTGATAATCTATACTGATCATAAAGCTGAAGAGTATGTTTTAATGCGCGATTAATCTTCGGATGTATGTACGGGAAGGTCGGATTTGCTTTTTTTTAAATTTGTTAGCCCGATTGAGCTATAACGTAAACGTAGCAATGCCTTCCTCAAGTATTCTTGAGGAAGGCATTACGCTATGACCCTTAGGAGGCGAGCGAAGGTAATACCCCTGTTGGCATAAAATTTTAAGGCATAACGTTTTCGCATAACTTTTATTAGCTAATACTGCTGCATAATAATACTTTGGCATAATGCAAAGGTTAGCATAACTATCATTTAATCTAATATGTTTTGGCTTAAGTTGGAGTTGCATAAATTTTAAAGGCATTTAGCATAGTATTTAGGCATACAATTATTAAGTATGATGTTTCCTGATATTTACTACTGTTATTGAATCATATGGGTTAGGTTAGGTTAGAACAGTGACCATTAACGATCCCCTCTATTGTTGGTGTTGTGGTTTGCGTTAGAACGCGTTTATAACATTATACTTTATAAAATTATGCGTAATGGTCATTATGCTGAATTCAGTTATGCCAATGTAACTTATGATGATATATTTTATGCTTATCATTAGTAAACCGCGAGCGAAACGATAAAAACGCAGAAAGAACGCTAAGCGAAATCGAAGAGCGCGGGCAGGTGATGCAAGGCGACGGTTCTTTCTTACTTTTTACTGCGCTCTTAAGAGTAATAATAGCGTAATGCCTTTCTCAAGGATTGGGCTACCAAATTCAAAAATATTTTTTCAAATCCGACCAGTAGTTTCAGAGATTAGCGCGTTTAAACAAACAAACAAACTCTTCAGATTTATTATTATTATATATATAGGTTAGTAGATTGCCACATTGGCAAATAGAATCAGTTCTATTTACTTGGAAACGTGTCTTTTAATGGCAAATTTGAAATAAATTATTTGACTTTGACTTTGATTGAATTAATAAATAACCACGCTTAGGTCGCATTCCACCAAACTTTTATACATAGTATAAGTCTTACACTGAGAATAAATTTTGAATTTTTGACAGTTTAATCATACTAGATCTGTCAGATGTCAATTTTATTCCACGGATTTAAGTTATACGACTTTGGTAAAATTAGCCCTTATTATGATAATAAACCTTTATTATCAGGCCACAATTAATCCATACAAAGGTGTTAGGACAGAAAAATTAAAACTTATGCTAGTATTCAAAATAATAATCTTATACTAGGTAAAGTCTGGAGCTGAACTTCACCCCCTATCCACGAAGTACGTAGACGAATGAAGTTACCCAGATTTATCTAGCACAAAATTCCAATAACCAGTCCATTTTCTTTTGTAGATCTTTAAAATAGAACATGAAAGTTCCAAGGACTCTAGAAGGTTCCGAAGGGGTGAGACATGCCTGTCCCAGGTCTGGAGTCTTCCGATAAATGTCTTTGTAGATCAATGGCGATGCTGCTATTAATAGAATTTCTTTCTAAAGGCTTATTTACACGTGTAGAGAGCCTCGCTTCAAATGGGCGATAATCGAAAGGAGATATAAAGTTGACAAATACCGTGGTGACATTTAATTGACACTTGCTTCCGCTCGCGGCTTTGCCCGCGTGTTATGTCGATAAAAGGCACATGTCCTTCCTTAGGGTTCAAAGTATCCGCATAAGTACTAAATTCCATCAAAATCAAGAGGCTAATTGGTGACCCAGATTTGGTTAAGACCAATCTACAAAGCCTGGAGCACAGGCGTAGCCTTTCGGTATTCTATAGGATGCATTCTGGAGAGTGTGCGCGGGAATTACATGACTTAATTCCGCCATCACCGTTCCAGAATCGGACAACCCGTCGTACGGTGAGTTTCCACCCTTACGTTGTTGAAACTGCTACGATCCGGACGAAGTGTTTCGCCTCGTCGTTTATACCGCCACATCCCATACCACATCGAAGGACTGGAACAATTTGCCTGCAGCGGTTTTCCCGTCTGATTATAATTTAAGTGTCTTCAAGGCTAGAGTGAATAGGCTCATAATAAATTAGTGCGCTTTACCCTCAACGATTGCATCACTGCTTTCCATCAGGCGGGATCGCAGTCAAGCACTAGTTTATATCATTAAAAAAAAATCGGTCCAGCCATTTCGGAGATTAGCCGGAACGAAAGAGCGCCTCTCGCCATCAAACGTAAAGTTTGGCGAGTTTAGATTTAAGTTACACCTCTGTATTTTTATTATCATTAAATAAATACCGTATACTCACCGAGAACATCTCATTTGAACTTTCTTCTTTCTTTCACATAGAAATTCAATAATTTTTTATTCGATACTACGACAGATTTCTACTATGGTAAAGGACCCCAACTAGACCAAATCAATCTGGCGTTCTGACTTTAACTGGACATAATCATTATTACCTTGCCTGATAAGCAAATCAAATCTAAAGTCATTTATTCAATTAGGCTGAGAATCAGCACTTTTCGAACGTCAAAATTACAAAGGAGATTCCCCAACGCCCTTCATAACTTCCTAGTGCTTTCGCTGGGAAGAAGAAGTGGCGCAACAAACTCCCCAGTACCACAGCTGTCTGTTTAGTTAGAAAATACTTGATTGATAATAATGATTGTAACGTCATAAGTGCGTAAATCGCTTGATGATTCTCCCTTACAAGTTTCCCTGGAATATTTGTAACTTCCAAGTCTACTCTTATAAACGAGCCTTCAATCTTTTGTTCAGCATTTTGAAAAGGATTTCCGAAGAATTTTCTTATCGTATTGAATATTTTGATGTCGGTATTTCCCAGTAATTGGGTTACCGGGGTCGGATGTCAGTCGCTTCTGGGGAAATATTGATATCAGGAACATCTGGTTCGACTGGATGTTGATCTGAATCTGAATCTGATTGAGGAAAGTTTAAGTGGATTCTGGTTTCTGACAAAACAATTTCTAACTTCTTTCGTTGCGGGTACCTACTTATCTATAAAGACGATTATAAAGTGACTAGAGTGCGCGCAAAATAAGTCCGCCCGTGGCCGAAATCTATATCTATATCTAATATTAGATAGCCTAATTCTTGGAGAAGGCTATAGGCGATATAAAATCACGCTAGAAGCCTAAGGAACCGAGTAAAAAGAAAAAATGTCAGAAAGAACGCTAAGAGAAAACGAAATACTAGCGCGGGGAGGCGATGCGATGCGACGGGGAAGTACTAGCGCGGGCAGGCGATGCGATGCGACGGGGAAGTAATAGCGCGGGCAGGCGATGCGATGCGACGGGGTGGGTGGGGAACCACAAATTTCACGCAGATGAAGTTGCGGGCAGAGGCTAGTCGAAAATAATCGTTTGCCGTCATCTTAACGTTTATTTCAGGTTTCAAGAGAGTGTGCTGTGTTATTTTTTTTTTTTTTAACTTATCCCCACACTAGGAATTTCTCCTGTATCGTGGGTGCGTTTACAAACAGCCAGACCCCGAAAAACTACTTGTAGGTAAAACACATAAATAATTGCCATCATACCGGAAGAGATTCAAAGTGCTGGTTGATATGATATAATATTGAAGTCAAACGTCGCGCGCAGACTTACCTTGCGCGCACTCTAGCCAAATGTCAATTGATGTGTGTTGTCTTTGGTCCCTGGCCCTGACATCAAGCAATGGACAAAATTGTCAACATTTTATATTCTTGAGTACGAGGCTTTTGACTGCGTTGTATGTGTATATTTTTAAGTCTTTTTTTATTTGTAATGTGCGTTTTGTTTGTGCAGAATAAAAAAAATCTTTCTTTATTTTCTTTCCAGTCCTTTACTATTTGTCGTTTTATTCGACAATTCACCATTACTCTTTTTCATTTTTCAAAAGGGAATTGTTCATTATTGGCTTATCGTGGACAAGTTGTTCTGCAAAAAGTATTTTTACGAAAAAATATAATTAAAACTAAAATTAATATTTTTTTGATTCTCGTTGCAGGAAAGTAAATGTAAAAACAAGTCGTTTAAAAAGTATTTAAGCCGATTGAGTTCAAAAAGCGTCGCCATTTTATGGTTGGAGGCTGATTCTGTGTTGCCACATTAATAATAATTGTGATTTCAATCTTTTATTAAAGAAAATAATCGATTTCTAAATCTGAGTAAAAAGTATGTATTTTCTTGAAAATCTGTAATTAAGTGATTTTTCAAAAGGTTTATATTTATTTTCCTTTAATTACATTAAAAACAAACAAAACACTCATCGTTTTCGGCCATCAAATCATTTTACATCCGATTATAATATTAGTTCGATTGTTGTCAAATCGATTTTTTTTATTACCTGGCAACACTAACTGTCAATAATGACAAATCTAGACAACGAAAACATTCGCTTTGCCTCCGTGTATTGTGAATGTTGAAAACAAAAAATATTAGTTTTATTTTTTCCATTTAAATGACCTCAGGATATGTTACTACTGCAGTCAAAGTAAGGGAATATCATTATTATAAAAGCAAATGATTTATTTTGGAACTTAAATACTCATAATTGTAACTTTTTCAGTGACAAGTTTTAGCAATATACATGCTAAATATGAACCATTTCTACACTCTCCTGCAACCTTATTACTATAATTCATTTCTTTGAGGCATAAACTATTAAAAACCCTAGTCATTAAATATTATACTTAATGTTCACGTTAAGCCAAATTGCCCTAACAAACTGAGCAATTCCCTTTATTTGTGGTTGGCACTACATTTCTTCTTACTTATTTTACAAACGTGAAAGTTTGTATGGATGGATGTTTGTTACTCTTTCACGCAAAAACTACAGAACGGACTTGGACTAAATTTGGCACACAGATGGTTTATAACCAGGATCACATATAGGATACTTTTTATCCCTATATTCCCACGGGATCGAACCGGGGGCGCAGCTAGTCCTACATACTTCTCTCAGTAGTTACCCCCTTTCCCATCACCATACCATCTTTCACACAGGCCATCCATCGTTTCTTCATCATTTTATTATATGTTCATATCATAGTTTCTTCATGTTTCTCATTTTATTCCACAAGTATGGTGACCATGGGCACCATGGCATTATCAAATTACATTATTGCACTATGTAATGTTTTAATTTCTTGACACGCCATGAGAATGTTCCAAAAAACTTAATCACACGGAGAAGGTAAGAATTCATAAATACCCATCATCTGCCTCATCTGCCTGCCTTTTCCCAACTATGTTGAGGTCGGCTTCCAGTCTAACCGGATGCAGCTAAATAGCAGTATTTTACATGGAGCGACTGCCTATTTGATCTCCACAACGCAGTTACTGGGTAATACGATACCCCTTGGTAAGACTGGTTGTCAGACTTTCGGGCTTCTGACGACTCATAACGACTGTCAAAGATCCACAAATGACAGCCGGGACCAACAGCTTAACGTGCCTTCCGAGGCACGTAGGGGTCTTAGTATATAAAGATGGTCACCCATCCACGGTCCAACCGCGGCAAACGTAGCTTAACCTGACCGATCGACCCGTGCGGCTGTTACTAAGCCACGAAGACAGTCATAACCCATGAACTAAATTATAAATAAGCATTTTTTTAGCACCCACTTTACAAACTTAACGAATTCAAAATGGCTCACTTAAGTTTTTTTAATCCCGGACAAAGTAAAAAAAAAACAACCGCAACCGAGTACAACAAACAACATCTTTTAAAACAGAAAATCTTATTTTTTATCGACAAAACTTTTATGGCCGTTCCGTTTTAAATCTCAGTAACTTCGCATCACTGGCTACTTTGGCAAGCCGTCCAAGTTTACCGTTGAAAACTTGGCAATACAGCAGCATTCTTGGCCAAGTTTTAAAAGTTTTAAAACTTTACTTGGAGTCCGAACAGGTGAGCTTAGTTTGTATTATGTTTTTTAAAACTTTATTGAAGTGCTATTTTTTAAGGTTTTTATTGTATAAAATATACAAATTCAGTTGGAAGTTTTGTGGAAAAGCTACGAGTCGTTGAGGGTATTTTTTTTAACACGGAAAGTAGGTAAGCTTTGTACAGACGGCAGCACATCAAGCTACTACAATCTGTCAAATTTATTTAATTGATTTTCAACTTTATTGCTAAGCTCTTAAGGTTTAAGGTTGATTGGAAAAATTTGACAGTTTCGGGTAGCTTGACCTGCTGGCGTCCGTACTTTCAGAGAGTTTACAGATACTTGGTCACTTGCTTTACGGGCTACAATGGCTTGGCGAGGAAGTAACTATAAAGATTTGAAACGTTTTGTTAACGCTATTGATATTCATGAATACACTGAAAAGAAGAATACATCTACAGTGGCCTCCAAAAGTAAATTTACATTTATCCACTTGAGCTGTTTTATTTTTATATTTTTATTCTTAAATGGGACTGCTCTTGACGTTGATCACGCATGATGGGTAGCGATGGATAAGGTCTATGATTGATTTTATTATTTATTTATTACTGTGATTGCCCGTGACATCACAGCGGGCTCTATCAGAATTTTTTTATATAATTTGTTTTATTTTTAACTGAGTTTAGTTTATAATCCTGTACGAGCCGATACACTACGTATGATCTGTATGTATATGTATGTGCTGTGGGGTGAGCCTTTAAATAAATAAATCACGCTAGGAAGCGAGCAAAAACAAAAAGGCAGAAATAACGATAAGCGAAAACAAAATAATAGCGCGGGTAGGCGATACGATGCGACGGGGGAAAAATAAATTTCACACGGTCCAAGTCGCGCGCAGTAGATAGTGGAAGATAAAATTCATCATATATAGGGAATTTCACTAGGGAGGGAATTTCTTATTGTTGTCAATTACATCATTCTTGTTTTATAAAGCTCACAGTAACTGAAAACAAGTGAATGTCGCAAGCTTCGCCTCGCAGACTATTGTAAGTAACTAAAATGAGGAATTTAATACAAGAAATTATTTTTAATAAAAACTAGTACAATTCTCTCTGCAGTTAGTATTTTTACGCTGGATGGCAAAGAAATACTGCGCCAGACTACATCCGTTTCCTTGTAAAGGTGAGGTATGTAAACTTTAGATTTGTAGCCCATTTTCTATTTCAGTACCTGGTACCTACTTGTTGGCAGGCCTGCACTGTCCTCCCATACCTATTAACACTGTATACCCTGTCCATAACTTAAACCGTTTTTTGACAGATGGGAACTAGTGATTGCAGCAACACACAATACGTTCATTCACACACATACACACATACACACACATAAACACACACACACACACACACACACACACATATATTCCCACACAGCACACTTACCCATATCTGATATAGACTTTAATACTTTCAGGCATTTTCCATAAATTTGATTATTTGTTTTATGTTATAAAACTAATATCTTATTTTTTTAACATTAAACACTATGCAATTGATTTCTCCATTCTAGAGGGATACGGCACTGTTTCTCTTTACTACAGGCTATTATGTAGCCTATCTAAGAGGACAGTACCCCAACCATTTATGTTGTATACCAGTGTTCATTTGTAAAGTGCAACTGTTTTTATTGTATTTACTGCAACACCTTTTATGCAATAAAGTTTTTATTATTATTTATTATTATTTATTATTATTATACACGTACGGTATTATAATGTCTGTAAAAAGCCTTAAATAAGATAATTCAATAAGATAAAGCAGTTTATACATTTATTTTAGTACGCATTTTCAATACTGTGATTTTTGAAGGTTTTAATAAATGTCTGATAAGATTATGAACCTAAGAAAAAGTTCTATATACCCACCTCTTATCGCTCTGGAACATGTGATTCTTCGTGTACCGATCAACCCGCCGCTTATACCGCCGAATACGCCAAGATAACTTTACGTAATCTGGAATAGTTCGTTCTAAGACAGCTGTCAAAAAACGGTTAACCTATTGGACAGGGTATAATTTGGAAACATTGTAAAGGCAAATTATTTTTAAAAGAAGAGGTAGCCGTGGACTTTCTGGCCAGCTTTCTCCATTGGAAACGACCGCACAGGTTTCTGTACAAACTCTATGATTTTCTGCTTCTAAAATCGCATTTAGCTTTGTTAACAAACCTCTTCATGTATTAACTCAGTATAAAACTACAAAGAGCAAAAGCAACCGCGAACGAACTAACTCTTCCAAATTCCAAGTGAAAATCCATCTCGAACTCAATCGAATCTCTCTCGAATATCTACGTTTCGCTGGTTCCACTGGTTTGTCGTACATATTCCTATTTGTGTTACATCCGTACTGAGCTATGTATGCGTGTGTGTTATATTATATATATAGCCATGTTTATGAAGTATTCAGTGTAATGAAATACAAGCGAACTCTTGTAGCGAGCGACGACGGGAAGAGGGGCGTGCTTGAATTTTGGAAATGAGGGACTTTACTTAAGAAAATCGCGAGATTCAAACTATTATTATATATTTTGCAGTAGATAGTTAAAACACTTTAGTTCTAGTAGACTAAAAAAATGTAACGAATCTGTTATGTCAAAAAAGAACGAACATTATTATTCGTACCATCCTTTGTTTCCGAGTACATAAACATAAAACCATGTATGTATTCCCCATGTAGTCTATTCATCATGTAGTCTATTGTTAGGCAGAGACGTACCAATATACCACCTAAATTTCACATGTAATAACATAAAAACCAGCACCCGCCAATTACGCAACACAGTTTTTTACACTGTACGAAAGACTTTGAATTAAATTTCTAATCCATTGATTCATATGTTTGAAAAAATTGTCTCCTTAACAACGTAAGTAACGCAATGAATGAGGTCGAATTGTCAAAATGAAAGACATTGCAATTATTAGTGTGTTCCGACATTGCCCCGCAGATGTCAAATGTACACGTTCTAGTGAACATGTGCGTTTGACATTCATCATTATCAGCCTATAATGTTCCCACTGCTGGGATACAGGCCTCCACTCTTCAAGAGGGAGTGGGCTTTAATCTACCACGCGGGCCCAGTGCGGGGTGTTAGATGTCACATGTCTTCAAATTATTGGTTCTAGAACATGCCGGTTTCCCCACGATGTTTTCCTTCACCGTTTAGAGAGCAGTGGTGATGAAATAATTTACACAAAGTAAAGCGCCTGACGGGGTTCGAACCTACGGTCTACAACTTGTATGTTCATAATTGACGCAAGTTAATCAAGTTTCATTTCTGTCTATTCTAAAAGACGAAGAAGCAAGAGATGATAACGAGATAAGGTAAGGTTAAGTTAAAGTACTCAAAAAATGATTTAGGTACTTTCCCCATAATCTCGTTTCCCTAACAAATAAATGCTAGAGAAATGTCCGATAAGGTTTTCCCGAAAGCGATGGTAACCACATCATCAAAGCGATGACCTGCTTCATATTATTTGATTTGTCTCGTGCCGCGGGCGCAGTGAACGAAAATACTACCACACTGAACAATTCGTTGTTTTTTTTGTAATTCTATGTGGGTGTATTATTGTAGAAGGTTATTAAAGTAGGATTATAGGTAAGGTGAGCGAGGTATGAAAAGCTGGTTTCCGAAATTGTTTAACACAATATTGTATATAAAATGATGAGAACCAAAAATTCAATGAAATAAGCATGACATCTAGCAACCTGCACTGGACTCGCGTCGTCGTCGCCCACTCTTTCGTGAATAGAGGAAGCCTGTACCCCACTAGTGGGAACAACACTGCCTGATTATACGTATGTAAATATACATAGAAAATAGGTCAAATCCTGAAAGTTTCACCTAACTATGTTATCTTTTATTTTTATCCATTTAAAAATGTCGGAAAAAAATTAGCATTGCATTTCATTACATAATCAGCCTATAATGTTCCCACTGCTGGGACGCAAGCCTCCTCTCTGTAAGAGGGAAAGGGCCTAATCCACCACGTGGGCCAATGCGGCTTGGCGGATGTCTTCGAATTTTTGGTTCTAGGACATGCTGGTTTCCTTCACCGTTCACCGGAAGACAGGCTAGCCAGCATAATCATAATCAACATTATGTCAGCCTATGAATGTTGAACCAGGTCTAATTCCCTGTAACTCCTCGCAGATGTAAAAGATCAGAAACCCATTTATCCCAGATTTATTCCATGTGATTCAACTTGATATTCCGTAGGGTAAACAAAAACTGTTCTTGTTTCCATTTATATTATTTATCTGCATCATTAATCCATTTCGTCTCAAAGGACCATTTTTTCGATAAGCAAAACAAATGTAGGTAAAATGTAGTGTTTTATGAAAAAGGTTCGACCCTCGATGTATCAGCGTCGACACTGTAGCACTTAGAGGCTGTGACAGGTGACTACCTATCTCGGATCAGCTTGTGTAGTCTCTTAGGAAAATTTATTGGAAAATTTACTGTGGGTGAGAGCAGTTTTATATTTAATCCATTATTTTTGATATTTTGGTCGAGGGGCCCGTAGTTGAATGATAACAGCCGCACAGGTCGATCGTGCCGCGGATGGTCTGTGGATGAGTGACTATCCTTATATATCGAACCCCCTCCGTGCCTCGGAAAGCACGTTAAGCCGTTGGTCCCGGCTGTGATTCGTGGTTATGCGGGTAAAACCGCGGGGCGCTGCTAGTATTAAGATAATGTTTGTATTGTTTATTTTATTTTGTTACCTATAGTAGCAATCATTAAACCTGATTTGGTTTCCGTACGTCTTTTTCGAGTAACGACTGAAAAACAGCGCTGTGCTGTGGCCCCTATAGCACAGCATTATGCTGAGGGGAAGCCTTCTTGCCATAGTCATGACGTGCAGGTGTCGATTATTTGTTTTGTGCTCGTTATTATAGATCTTATTTATTTTTATTTATTATTTTTATTTATTATCATTATGTCTTTTAATTAAATTTAAATACATAAAAGTTATATTTTTAAATATTAGAATATAAAAACTATAAAAACATTTAAAAATATAAAAAAATAGTAGCCCACCGGTATCGGGGGTCCAAACTACCGGCGGTCAGGGCTGCAGAGAGAGGAACCTCCTGACAATGCGAGCCGTGTCCAGAAGTACCGCTTTCTGTATCAAGCCCTTGATCCAACTGCCCAACGAGAGCCTCGTCAGGTGTTGGTCGAGGCTCTTGGCTATTAAGCCATTCATCATTCATCACGACTATCGGTACAATGATCGCTGAGTCCACATCCCACATGTCGACAACCTCGTGAGCCTAGTCAAGGTACTTGATTTGGTTCAATTTTATCATTATTATTATTGAGTTAATTATCTTTTTGCAAGCATGTATTTCTGTGACAAATAAACCCATCTGTCTTTCTTCGTACATAGCCCCAACAAACGATACCAAAGATCAACAAGAATTCCAAACAAACGTTGCACAAAGTATGAGTCAAAAGCCGCCAAAACCCGGGATCCAACCCCCGGACCTCATGTTACAACCGCAGTACTATCGCTTCATCTTCCTGCCCTCCAATTAATCACAGCCAAGCGTCTCTGACCCGCAGTACAAATTAGCTGACCCGCAACCGCTTGGCGATAATCTCCTATAAACTAAATAATCGTAGAGCTAACTTTTTGGTCAATTATTTCCGAAACTGTTCCTTTGTTTTTGGTCCTTTTGGGTAGATTTTAATGAGCGTTTGTGTGAGAAGTATGTGGGATTTATTTGAATGTAGTACTGGGTTTTAGGCTGAAATTAATAACGGTCGCTCTGTGTAGAGTAATGGTTTTTGGCCGCATCTGGTGAGACTAGAATTCTGAATTAGTTTCGAGGATAAATTCGAATACAAACCTAGGAGCCTGAATACGTGTATGCTTATGAGGAATCCAGCAGGGCCCCACGGTTTCACCCGCATAAGTTACGATCCCGTAGGAATATTGGGTTAAAAAGTATCCTATGTGTTAATCCTGGTTATAAACTGTCTGTGTGCCAAATTTCATCCAAATCTGTTTAGCAGTTTTTGCTTGAAAGAGTAACAAACATCCATCCATCCATCCATCCTCACAAACTTTCGCGTTTATCTTTAGTAGGATAGTAGGACTAGTTCCGTCCGCGTGCTATTATCGCCCACCATTTTTTTTCTGCCCATTTACTTGGTTTTCGCGTTCTCTCTGGCTTTTTCACGTCTCCTAAAGGTCGTAGTGTGATGTTAAATGTTATTGAACTGTCAAAATGAAAGCCGTTAATACTGTTAGAGTGTTACGTGACTACCGCGCTGAATTTCAAACAAATCTTGCACGTTATATGAGTCAAAGCCGCATCCCGGGATCCAACCCCCGGACCTCATGTTAAAACCGCAGTACTATCGCTTCATCTTCCTAACGGTCACTCGGTGTGGAGTAATGGTGTTAAGCCGCATCTGGTTGGACTAGAATTCTGAATCAGTTGGGAGGATAAATTCCAATACTAACAATAGCATGAAATCAATGGGACTTTGTGTCCCTTAACATTAGAAAAGTCCTGTTGAAAAAAATAACAGCAGAAGGCCAATTCCCGTAATTAAATAATCAATTAAATTAAATAATCATTTATTTCAGGAAGTAATTCCCATATTAAGCACTACAACTTACATAAAAATATACATAAAACATTAAAAACATTGCATTAAAAATAAATAAGTTAGTTAAAATAAAAATATAGTTATTAGGTTAAAATTCTTAAGATTACATTCAATTATAAAGATAAAACAATAAAAAAAAATCTTGTACTGAATAACAAAGTAATGAATGCTGATGAAATTAGATGAGATTGCGACTAGATTTTGAACGTTTTTAGTTCAAAATGTAGTCGCAATCTCATTTCAGCGACAATCAATGTCAAAAACTTGTCAAAAATGCAGTGAAATTGCAGGTATTTTCGATCAGACTGTGAACGTTCTTAATATTAGGAGAATTGCCCCACTGGTCTATCCTCCTAGCATCAGGTGGAACGACAGCAGTGTGATTCTGTAACCATCTCACCGTGAAAACTTAGGTGAAGTGAGCGTGGAGTGAGCTGTTATTCGAACTAATGCCAAGGATTGACACTATTGACAGCTCACTCTAAGCTCACATTTTTACCGAATCGATCGTCTGCTCATTTGAAGCTCACTTCACCTAAGTTTTCACTGTGAGATTTTTACATAATACATTGGCTGTAATGTCATGTTATTAAATGCAAGAAAGTATGTAAAACGATCCAATGTAGCAACAGCCCCAAGAAAAAACCCAACTACCTAACCTAAGAACCAGGTCAGTTCAACCACTAAACAACCGCGACCCAGATGCAAGCTAAGCAACAGAAAGTACAGCAAAACTTCTTCTATAACCTAGATACAAGGACCATTCTAATGCCTGAGATACACGAGGCTAGTTTCTTAAGGGGGGAGTGCCAGGGTAGCCGGGAAATTCGAATTTTCTTACGTTTTTTTCAGTTTACAGGCCAGGGTCATGTTGAATGCTGATTAAAGCGTGATTCGCGAGCGTAACAAATATGACTCATATGCCAAGTGTCATAGAACTACTATTAGTAATGTTTAATTTCGTTTTTGTCTTCTTCGTTTATTGGTCTCTATTTGCTTTGCTTTAATGAATTTTACTTTTATTATTTTAGTTTTATATTCCATCACGTAATATCATTTGAAACTTGTTAATTTTAGTTATATCAATTTTAATTTTATGGTATAGTGCTTGTGGCTCACCTATAAATGTTTATGGGGCATGCGGTGCTAACCTGTAAGAAATTGTTACAGTAATCCTAGATTATGGTAGATAGTCACTTTAAATATTTACTGTGTTAACAATTGTTGGTTGGCCAATAAAGGAAAATAAATGACTTTACAGAATTGTAATCATTAATACAGCCCTCTAAGTTCACATAATCCTATTGAATGACTATTTAATCAAATATCATTAAGCCAGGATAGTAAGCTAGTAACTCTGGCTTCGTGTGTACAGGTAGTTTCATTTTTAGGCTGGTATGTAAGTTAGTGAGGAGCAGTGATTGTCCAGTGTTATTAGCCTATAATGTTCCCACTGCTGGGACACAGGCTTCCTCTCGGTGAGAGGGAATGGGCCATAATCCACCACGCCGGCCCAGTGCGGGTTTGTAGATGTCACATGTTTTCGAATTTTTGGTTCTAGAACATGCCGGTTTCCTCACGATGTTTTCCTTTACAGTTTTGAGAGCAGTAGTGATGACATAATTACAATCTACACAAAGTAAAGCACCTGCCTGGGATCGAACCGTAACATGGGGCCGTTACTAATACGATGTAACTAATACTTTGTAACCAAATTTTGATTTAAAAGAGTGTCCATGGAGTTTCTTGCCCGTTCTTCTCCATAGGAACCTACTACGCTTTGGAATGGGCAACTAGCTTCATTTTTCTGACTGACCGACCCCTTGACAATTCAAAAGTGCCTGTAATTGGTTTAATTGAAATAAATACTTTGAGTTTGAGTTTACTACAGGGCAATCACTGCTCTCTGTTACTCTTTCTGGTGCTCTTTGTTGTACTGTACTGGCTCAAAATTATCTGGTATCATATAAAGAGCACTAGTATGTCAATCAACTCAGCCTACCGCAGTCCACTGCTGGACATGGCCTCTTCCAGGCTGCTAGACAACACCCTGTCCTCCGCCTCCCGCATCGAGTCTGTCACAGCCACCTTCTTTCGGCCGTCTGTCCATCTAGCTGGGGGGCGTCCCAAACTACGCTTGCCGATACGCGGTCTCCACTCCAAGACTCGTCTGCTCCACCGGCCATCGGTCCTTCGATAAACATGGCCAGCCCACTGCCACTTCAGTTGCTGTTGCACTAGTATGTGCCAAGCCAGAATAGTATGCTGAGGTTCTAGCTTTGAAAAACTAGCCTCGTGTATCTCGGCCATAAATGACAAACATTCCCTTTTAACTTGTAATTTACAACGAGTCTCTTCCGCGGTTTCATTCCTATGCCTTTTCTACGAAAAATTTATGGCCCCACGTCTTTGTTTAGTTTTTCGTTTAAATTTTTACGCTCAGGAAGTGGGGACGACTGTAAGTGCGGTTTATCACGGAGTTTCCTTTAAACTGGTTTTATTTTTGTGGTGGTTCTTTCTTTGGTTGTTCTTTTGTGGTCGTTTTTTTTGGTCCTTTGTTACGAATGCAGTAGTTTTATAGTTGTATTATTTTTTAACGTTTAATGTGGTAGAAAAGACTTAAAGTAGAAAATAAATGTAGTTTTTACTTGGGATGAATTTATGGAGAAAATCTGTTGTTTATCGTATTCAGATTTCGATACCGATCACATGCGAGGAGTTTTGCTAGCTAATTTAGTTTGAACCTATATTTTCATCTAAAAAACAGATGCAGTGTAAAATATTTTTTTCTCATTAAATTGAAATGTCTGCTTCAAAAGTTTGTTTTTGCAATATTTCAGGCTAAAATAATTTTACAGCTTCAATTCTACCACCGAACGAGATTCCGAGTCAGAAATGCATGAAATGTTTCGTACAGTAACACGAGGAACGCGTGAATGCTTATTATGAAATACAGGCTTCGGGTCAGTATACTCATGTGCAGGTATAGGGCTGTCAAGACCTTGCAGAAGGGTTATTATCTTAATAAAGGGTTTTTTTATGAGAAAAGGAAGGGATAAATCTACCGGGTATTCGGGTTAATAGTATCATTTAAAGTGTTATTCAAATGTAGGTATTAATTTGTGAGGGGCTTGTGTGTGCTAAGTAATAACAGCCGCAGGGTTCATTCGATCAGGTTAAGGTAGGTTGTTGCTTGCCGCGATTGGTCCGTGGATGGGTGACCATCTTTACATACCAATATCCCGTGCCTCGGAAGGTACATAAAGCCGTTGGTCCCGGCTGTCATTCGTAGATCTTTGACAGTCGTTACGGGTCGTCAGAAGCTCGAAAATCTAACAACCAGTCTTACCAAGGGGTTTCGGAATACCCTGGTATTCAGCTGCATGCGGTTAGACTGGAAGCCGACCCCAACATAGTTGGGAAATGGCAGGCAGATGACAGTTGGCATGGTTAAAATAGCATGCGATCGGCGAAGCTTATACCAGTAGTGAGCTACTACGGTATCGGGAACAGCCAAGCCAGCCAAGCTAGGGATCAGGGGTCCAGAGAGAGGAACCTCCTAACAATGCGGGCCGTGTCTAGAAGTACCGCTTTCTGAATCAAGCCCTTGATCCAGCTGCCAACGAGAGCCTCCTCAGGTGTTGATCGAGGCTCTTGGCTATTAACCCATTGGCTGTCACGACTATCGGCACAATGGTCGACACGGTTGGTGCAGTGGCTGAGCAATCGACTGCTGCGCTGCGTGTCGCGGGTTCGATTCCCGCACGGAACAAATATGTATTTGTATTGCCTACAGGTAGTTGTTCCAGGTCTGGCTGTTTGTGTATGTGAGTTTAAATGTTTGTAAACGCACCTACGATACAAGAGTATTCCTAGTGTGGGGCAACGTTTTAAAAAGAAAAAAGATCGCTGAGTCTACATCCCACATGTCGACAACCTCGCGAGCCAAGTCAGGGTACTTGATTTGTTTATCTTTCTCGGCTTTCACGAGGTTCATGCGGGACGGTTATGTCAACGATCATAATATTATTACTAGCCCACGGAAAAATAGAGCTGAAATCCTTGATTCTAATAGTATTGGCATTGCACGAAAACCTTCTTAATAAAATTCATCTCTAACAAAGCTAAATAACAATAGTGACCCTTGCATCGTCCCTCGGTCACAAAACTTTGTTACGAACGTCAGGGGTGATAGTTGATGAAGTGTACGTCTTTTTGTACACGGCAACACTGAAGCTCGTTAGTGCTTCGTGTAACATTCATGTTTGCCCAAAAATTTGTGTAGCATCCTTTGTTTCAAACACTGTGACCGGTTAGCTTGCTCGGTTTGAAAGCAGGATAAAAAATAAAATAAAAAAGCCTTATTATATGTCTCTTATTTTTTTTCAGTGTTTATCAATAATTTTAAGAATTTTAATAGTTCTTTATTTGAGAACCCCAGAGAATGCCAGATTTCTCTGTCTTTCGCTACGTCCATCCAGCGTGAGCCATACGCAAAGATGAAAGAAGGATAAAATAACTCAAATCAAAAGTCATTTAATAAAATTAGGCTAGAAATCAGCACGTCGAACGTCAAAATTACATAGGACAGTCCCCCGAAACGCCCGCCCGTCACCACTTCCTTGTGCTATCGCTGGGAAGAAGAATTGGCGCAACAAACTCCCCAGCAGCACAGCTCTCTGTTCAGTTAGAAGAACTTGATTCTATACCATAGTAGGTATGCAAAGTAACTAACATTACGAGACACAGAAAATGAAATTAAAAATTATGTTTACACCTGTGAAAAATATTAGAATAATGTTCCTTCGAGTAGTTTAATTATTTAAAATTAAAGTAATTACATAAAATCCTTTGCCCCAGGACAGGAATACTAGAAAAACACTAACCGTCTTTCCATGTAGTGTTTTTCTATATAAAAAACTATTATTCTTAATTTCTTAAACTAGTTCTATAACAGTGAGAGCAGTGGTGGCCCAGTCCCCAACTTACGAGTTTTAGGTCGTGAGTTCGAACCCCAGGCAGGCACGTCACTTTGTATATTTAATATCATCACCACTGCTCTCAAAACGGTGAAGGAAAACATCATGAGGAAACCGACATGTCCTAGTACCAAAAAATTCGAACATGACATCTACCAACCCGCACTGCCCGCGTGGTGGATTACGGCCCACTCCCTCTCACCGAGAGGAGGCCTGTGTCCCAGCAGTGGGAACATTATAGGCTGATTATGCTCATCCATGTATTAGGTATCTGGTGTATTGTGTGTCTTTTAGTTTGTGCCAAATAAATGCATTTTCTTTCTTTCTTTTTTTTTTCTTTCTCATGCTGTTATGCTAAGTTATGAACATATTGTAGTTATTGTTAGTGTATATTAACATCGACTTTTCAGGGACGGACGGAAAGCAGATCTTTACTTAAGAGCTCGTTTTTAATTGTTTGCTAAGAGATTCATAAATGGTATAGGTTTCCAATTCTATTTAGAAATACTGATACACTCAACAAATTATATTAACTTACTTTATTTATACATTTTATAGGAGAAAAATCACCCACCGGTGGGTATGGGGCTCCTTTTCTGCTATACTTATCCTCAGATTATAGCTAACTAAACAAGACAAAGTATAGAAAATAGTACACGTTTTACGGTTTTCGGGTTTTACGGTGTACGAATTTAGGATTTCCAAAACCATAGCTTTTGTAATGTATTATTGGCAATTGCTGCTCCAATCAATATCTATTGTTATTATTGCTATTAATAATTGTGCATGGGTATGTTTAGTAATAACAACAGATATATAGCTATATCCTTATTATAATGAGTTACATGCGCAATTACTGTAGTCTAGGAGGAAACATTCATTGTTATCGAAAATTAGATGGAGTTTGGTGGAGAACACATTAAATCTAAATCAAAAGTCATTTATTCAAATTAGGCTGAGAATCAGCACTTTTCGAACGTCAAAATTACAAAAGACAGTCCCCCAAAAACGCCCCGAATTCTAAGCTAAGACATTATCCAGTTCTGAAAATAAACAAATCGTTGCAGAAATAGTGCAAGTCTTCAGACACCCGCATTAGCATATTGAGTTAAGAATAAAGTACATAAACATTATAGTCTAATTATGAAGAGTTATATAACAAACTTAGACAAACGTTGTGATAGCTCAGCTAAAATGCATGATATAAACATAATTTATAGCCTATAGCACTCACACATAATGCAACGTTCTAACAGTGAAAACCTTTTCAGAATTAGATCATTAACTCCGGAGATTACCCCCTACATACAAACAAACGAAAAAAAAATTACCTCTTCATAATATTAGTATAGATCATCACCACTGGTCTCAAAACGGTGAAGGAAAACATCATGAGGAAACCGACATGTCCTAGTACCAAAAAATTCGAAGACATGTGACATCTAGCATCCCGCACTGGGCCCGCGTGGTGGATTACGGCCCACTCCCTCTCACAGAGAGGAGGCCTGTGTCCCAGCAGTGGGAACATTATAGGCTGAATATGAAGAGTTCTGTAACAAACTGGAACCTTGCAAAAACTCTATAAAAAGTTCTACAAAAAGGAAAAAAAACCTTACAACTCAAAAATAATAACCCATTTATCTCGCAAAAAATAACAGTTACCTCACCAACCTACACGAATTTAACTAACTCAATTTATTTTCATTAAAAAATCCAATTTTCATTTTAAGTTCTCTCTGGTAGCCCTGTGCCTGACCTCTTGCATTCTTTATGCGTCCGCCACGTATCGCGTCGGAAGCTCTTTTGGCTAAAAACATCTTTTGACAGGGATTTATGTAACCCAAGCTTCATTATGACGTGTAACCTACATTTCCCGACTACCCACACGGGCGGTTAAAAATGCAGTTTTGGGACGTGCGAAAAGGTTTTAATGGGATGAATAATCTGATATGTTAGGTAAAGGGTTGTTTTTGTTTGTGGGTATGGATTTTTAATTGTTTGTTTTTTATTCGTAATTAATTACTATAGCTTTTGCATGCGGCTTCGCTTGTGGTTGGAAATTATTCCATGAGAACTCACTTTCCTAGTAATAAGTACTTTTAATATGTAATCCTTGTTGCTATGCTGTTGAGAAATAAACTATTTATTTATTTATACTACCGGGATAAAAGTATCCTATGTTTTAACCCAGGTTATGCTCTACCTGTGTGCCATTTTTTTAGAAATCCGTTCTACCGTTAAGGCGTGTAAAGGTAATAGAGAGATACTTTCAGACACACAGACAGACAGAACACAGAGGACAAGTTAAAGTGGTCAAGTCATGGTTGTTAATACCTGTAACGGTTGCGGGGTTGCCTGAAACCTGAAAGTCTGACAACTTAATGTTGTAGCCTTAAGACGGTATTGCCCGGTAATTGGGTTACAGAGGTCAGTTGGGTTAGACTTGCCGACCTAGTAAGAAGTATGCTAAGCAGATGCAAATTGGTGTAATGGCTTTATATTGTAATTGCTTCATAAGCGTATAAAGATTATGAATGCAGGCCGTGCTATTGTAGGAAAATTAATAGTTTAGAACCTTTCTTACTGGTCAACTTAACTGGCCTTAGGGCCTAGACTGTTAACTATGTTTCTATGACCTAGACAAACTTGGTTGTCTTGGTTTAAAAAAAAAAAAACAATATAACGGATGTTCCCCAGAAAGCCGCTAAACTTAAGTGTGACTGGACCGGACATGTCTGCCGCATGTCAGATGACAATTGGGCTAAGAGAACCACCGATTGGGACCCACTAAGCGCACGACGCCATCGCGGCAGGTCGAGACGAAGATGGCGGGACGAGCTTGACTCCTACCGTGAGCATTCGCAAAAGACAGAATTGTGTGGAAGTGAGAGGTAGGCCTTTGCCCTGCAGTGGGACAATACAGGGGGTCTACTACGAAGTGTAAAGTGTGAATGATCGGATCGGACATGGCCGAACCGAATATTATTGAAAAATGCGAAAAATGTTCGGATCGGCTCAGTTGGGTCGGGACCATAGTCAATATTCGAAAGAGTGTAGGAGTGTAGGATCGGGATCGACCGAACCAAATAGTAACTTCGTAACAGGAAACGGCCGAACATTCGACCGATACCACTTCGGAGTAGACCCCCAGGCTAGTTAGATAGATAGGCAAACTGACATTTTACCAGCGATAAGCTCCTGCCCGCGAACTCGTCCGCCTGAAATTTCTTGTTCCTCCGACCCACCTCGTCGCATCGCATCGCCATTCGCTTAGCGTTGTTTCTTACTTTTAGCTCGGTTTCTAAGAGTCGTAGCGTGGTGTTAAATAGCCTATAGCCCTCCTCAAGAATAGGGCTACTAAATCTGACTGGTAGTTCCAGAGATAAGCGCCTTCAAACTCTTCAGCTTATAGATATTGAAACTGGTATTGATTGAGAGAGGCAAAAGACTTTTAATGTATATTTAAGTTATTGTACATTTATTTTGTGTATTTTAATATTCTAAATGCTCTTAAATACCATAGGTATTAGCCTATGGTAATTAAGAGTATGTGCCTGTATGGTATGGGTTTAATAATTGCCTGAAATAAATGATATTTAATTTTACGGTTTCACCCGCCTAAATTTCGATCCCGTAGGAATATCGGTATAAAAAGTACTTTATGTGTTAACCCTGGTTATAAACTATCTGTGTGCCAAATTTCATCCAAATCCGTTCAGTAGTTTTGGCGTGAAAGAGTAACAAACATCCATCCATACAAACTTTCACGTTTATAATATTATAGTAGGAAGTAGGATTATAATATCACGATTGTATTCCCCGAAGGGTTAGGCAGAGGTGTACATAGGTACACCCACATTTCACCAGTTATAACAGAGAGCGAACCTATTATTACTATCAACCGGGCGCAAATCCAGACTCCAGGCTTCTACTGAGAAATTACAGATGTAAAAACCCAATATCAATTTGTCCGACCTGGGCCTCGAACCTAAGACCTCATACTCAGCATCAGTGCTCGCGACCACTAGACAGCAGCTGTCCGATAACGATGATGGACAAGTCAAAAATATATTGAATTGTCAATGCCTTGACTGTCGAAAAGCCCCATAATAAATGCCCTGTAATTTCAGCCGCAACCTTGTTTAGTATCTACTAGCGACCTGCCTCTACACAATGTTTTTACGAGAAAACATTGAGATTTCTTTATTAGATGTAAGTTTAATATAACATTTTTATTCTTCTTCTTCTTTTCGTTTCGACGGTACACTTCTTAAATGAAAAAGAAAGAAAGAAAAATATTTTATTCTGCACAAACAAAACGCACAATTACAAATAATAAAAAATAATAATAATAAAACAAAACGAAAAAAGACAAGATACACATAGTCAAAATGTTTTTTTTTTTATATTAGTGTGCCCAGTAGTTGGCCACGTTATATAGGACATTCAGGTGAACGGGCACTTAGTGTCCTAAGTCAGACTAGAGGGGAGATAGGTCTTCTGACCAAACCATGCCCCAGTCGCTGGAGTGTCCTCCAGCAACTGGGGCATGGTGTGGTCAGAAGCACCGCACTTGCATTGGGTGTTGGATGGGTCTGTAATCCCCCACTTCGACAAATTTTTATTAATTTCAAGATAATATTTACATATTTATAAGCTAAGCAGATTTAAAATAATAATATGTACAGTCAACACAAGAAATAAGTATGCAGGGTCGTCGGATATAGTTGAAGTTTAGTAAGAAACCGATTGATGTTTTCGAATGAAATTTGATTTGATAAATGAGCTGTTTGTTTTCTATTAATTAGATAAAATTTTATCTAAAAACATCAATCCGTTTCTTACTAAACTTCAACTATATCTGACAACCCTGCATACTTATCTCTTTTGTACAAGTGTACATGTATATAAAACAAAACAGGGGTAAAGTTTAATATTAAATTAATATACAAATAAACCTTCCGGAACAAATCCTCTAAATGATGGCAAAAACCGCATGTTGGCAATGTTCGTTGCGGAGTTAAGAACAACAACGCGGTCATACAGGCAGACACGAAAAGCGAATTAAAATGGCACGAGTATATACTCGTATTTATGTATGGTGGCCCAGGGGTAACAACCGGCGACTTACGAGCTGTAGACAGGCGCTTTAAGTACTTTGTGTAAATTATTTCATCAACACTGCTCTCAAAACGGTGCAGAAAAACTCGTGAGGAAACCGGCATTTCCTAGGACGAAAAATTCGAAGACATGTGACATCTACCAACCCACACTGGGCCCGCGTGGTGAATTACGGCCCACTCTCACTGTAGCGAGGAGGCCTGTTGAAGCTTCTAAATATTGTGAACGTAGGCGGTACTATTGTAGGTAAATGAATAATTTTGTAACGTTCTATATTTCAGATACCCTTGTCATTTTTATGTCAATTAGGTAAATGAGACGACAGTCTACCTACTTACTGGGACATCATTTTAAATAATAAAAGCTCTACTGGCTGACTTTTTTACTGTCTGGACAAAAACAGGGTATAAAAGGTGAACGGCGTAGAAACTTATGGCATGAAAATTTTTATATTTTTCACAAAAAGAACCTTTTTTTTTACATTTCATCCTTTTACGCGTGGAAATTATCAACGAATTCGTAGCGACATTCAATCCTTTCATTGAAGCCATCGGCCGGCGTTAATCAAAGGATTAAATGTAAAAAAAAGAGATATTTTGTTAAACAAAAGAGATTTCTGTTTCATAGACTTATACTACTCCGTTCACATTTTATACCCTGTTTTTGTCCAGATAGTAAAAAAAGTCAGGCGATATAGTTTATCATCTGTCTAGCGTTTCCCCAACTATGAATGTTGGGGCCGGCTTCCAGTTTGACCAGAGTCAACTACTATTAGAGAGTACTAGTATTTTACATGGAGTTCTGCCTGTCTGACCTCCAAAACCCAGTAACTAGGTAATAAAATACCCCTTGGTAAGACCCGTAACGACTGTCAATCAAAGATTCAAGAATGACAGCCAGGACCAACGCTTTACGTGCTTTCCGAGACTCGGAGGGGTTTCGGTATGTAAAGATGGTCACCCATCCAAAGACCAACCGCGGCAAGCGTAGCTTAACCTGATCGATCGACCCGTGCGGCTGTTATTCTTTAACCACGAGCCTCTAATAAAAGCTCTATAGATTTTATTATTAAAAAAAAAAAGTCTCCTGAAAATATTTTTTCACTTATGCAAACACACGTCGTGACGCTCCACATGATGATAAATTGCTTTGAACACTTTTAGTGCTTGCAATTGCCAATGCGTTGACAGTATAAAAGCCTCTTAGGTGTGCCGTGTAATAGGTACATACACACATTGTATACGTACAGGGGCTCATGGCTCGTAAATAACAGTCACACGGGTCGATCTTCAAGGTTATGCAACCGCACCACTTTTTATTTGACAGCAAAAAAATCCATGACTAAAAAAAAAAAAAAAAGTGAAAATTATTGAAAGGTGTGCTATGACGTTGCTGCAATCACTAGTTCCATCTGTCAAAAAATGTTTAAAATAGTGGAAAAAGTGTATGTGTCCTTCTTGGGCGTCCCCTCCAAGGCCCTGAACAGCGGGTATCTTAGTTTAGTATCCAAGTGGTATTCGATTCAACAGCTCAATTAGCAACCAGACACACTATCAAACCCTGGAGAAACGCAAATCGGATTTTAGAAAGAGATGGCATTACGAGAAAATTAGTGCAAAAATCCTTTCAAAGAATTTTACACGAACGAATTTCAGCTTTGAAAACGGTTTTGTTCATTAAATGGTTAGTTAGAACGAAGTTATTAATGCACAAGTTCTGTCGGCGGTTTTGCCTGCGTGGAATAAGTTATTTGTGTATCTTTGTGAAACCAAATACCTACTATGTATGTTTGCATTATGTCGAGGTTTTGCAAAATTCATGGGTGGAAAAGACAAGAGTGTTGTTCCTACATACAGATTTGTTGTTTTATTTATGGAGAAGATGTCGTTTTTAGGGTTCCGTGCCAAAATGGTAAAAAGGAACCCCTAAGGTGCGACTCAGTCTGTCTGTCTGTCCGTCTGTCACAGCTGGATATCTCAAGAACTACTAATGCTATCAACTTGAAATTTTAGATAACTTTTGCCCAACTATTTTGCAAATGAGAAAGAAATAAAAATATATACTTATATTTTTTGTTTTTCAGGGACTTAAAAGGTGTCTTAAAAATTCGAAGTGGGACTACTAGGGCATGTGGGGTATGTATCATATGAAAGAGCGCTGTTTGCACATTGTTAAACATTTTTTTTCTTTAGGCCGCATAATTTTCGACTTTTGATGAAAAATGTAAAAAAAATACCTATCCTACCCTTCTCCGACGTTTGCATAGAGAAAAATCTGAAATTATTCTTTGTGATAGAAGTTTATGTACAGATTACAGGAAAAATAAAAGGGAACTATATTTTCTATCACCAAAATTTATATTTGTCATCAAGTTGTATCACCTAATAAATAGATCTATCGCCACGAAATATTTTCGTTCCCAGATAAACAAAAATTGTTCCCAGGTATGAATTATCAAATTAATGTTAATATATGTGTAAAATGTGCCAGAAGCGAATCGCTTTTGTAAAAGGAAACAGTTAGGTTAGGTTAGGTTAGAGTATGACAAACAACGCACGAGCCGAGCGAGCGAAGCGAGCGTGCCGCGGCAGCGGCCGGCGATGTGCCAGAAGCGAATCGCTTTTGTAAAAGGAAACAGTTAAGTTAGGTTAGGTCACATTAATGATTTATTGGTGATCTCTTTAAATTAGTTTGCTTAAATACTTATTAGGACACACCTATTATAATATATACAAAAACATTTATTTGGTACTAGACCTTATATCTCAGGATTTTAGGTGATTTATTGTGGAACTGATTTTGCATTGTTTGGTGACTACATTTTGGTGACAGATCTACTATTTTGAGGACAAACCCTATTATTTAAGAAACACAAAACTAATTAAATTGGTGATAGCTTAAATGATACCCAAAATAAAACGATGTCTCTAATTAGCACACTTTTGAAGAAATCATCAGAATGGTACGGAACCTGCGGTGCGCGAGTCCGACTCGCTCTTGACCGGTTTTTTAAGGGGGATGCGATAAGTAGCTCGCGAAATTCAAATTTTCTTAAGTTTTTTTTCACCAGTCATGTTTAAGTCCCATGTAATCCGGGGCGAGCCTATTGCCATCAACCGGACAAAAATCAAATTAATTATAAATTCTCTGGAAATGGGTAACCCGTAGAATACTCGTATACATACGTAGGACCTATAGCCATTATTAATTATATTATTAATTACCATAATGTATGGAGCAGCGTTGCCTTTTTCCAGCGGCCATAATGATACTTTATAAATTAAGTGCAATAAACTCATAATCAAAGCATTTATTTCAATTATCCCATTTACAGACACTTTTGAGTTGTTAAAATTAAATAGTCGGTCAGTTAGTCAGAAAGTTGAAGCTAGTTGCCCATTCCAAAGCATAGATCTTTACGAAGAAGAACGGGCAAGAAACTCCAAGGACACTCATTTAAATCAAGATAATTTATTACAAAATCCTGGGTGTATTATTCTTGCTGCTTCTATATGTGAGAATAATGTAAAAAAAAAAAACAAATGAAGAAACAATTCAAAATATAAAATTAAAAATAAGCCCTGACAGTTAAGAGATGACCAGTCTCAACCGACGGCGCCTGTTCACGAACACGTTGCCAACATAATGCATTGAACGAAACATTGTACTGTGAGAAGTCATAAAAAACATAATGACTTAACAACATTATACATGTACCTACCCTATATAAACGGTGAAACTGTATAAAGTACATCATAGTGCTCTAAGGAACAGTACCTCGATCTTGGAGGAACATAAAACTGAATTTTAACACTTTGCGGGACACTAAACGTTAAATTGTTATTACGTCTGGGGGAGACGTAATAACAATAAAACTTCTCATCATCTGCCTGCCTTTTCCCAACTATGTTGGGGTCGGCTTCCAGTCTAACCGGATGCAGCTGAATACCAGCATTTTACATGGAGCGACTGCCTATCTGACCTTCACAACCCAGTTACTGGGTAATACGATACCCCTTGGCAAGACTGGTTGTCAGATTTTCGGGCTTCTGACGACCCGTAACGACTGTCATAGATCCTCGAATTACAGCCGGGACCAACGGCTTAACGTGCTTTCCGAGGCACGGAGGGGAACAATAAAACTTCTATTGTATCTAATTCCGTGTCCTTAAGGAGCAGTGCTGCCCCAGTGGTAACGGCCGCGACTTACGAGTTGTAAGTTCTAAGTTCGAACCCTGACAAGCGTTTTACTTTGTGTAAATTATTCATCACCACTGTTCTCAAAACGGTGAAGGATAACATCGTGGGGAAACCGACATGTCTTAGAAACAAAAATTCGAAGAGATGTGACGTCTACCAACCCGCACTGGGCCCGCGTGGTGGTTTACGGCCCACTCCTTCTCACAGAGAGAAGCCTGTGTCCCAGTAATGGGAATATTATAGGCGGATTATGATATTACCTACCTACCTAGCTTCTGTGTGAGTTTTACGATGGCACAGCAGATTCTGTAAAAATCTCACCGTGAAAACTCAAGTGAAGTGAGCTTGATGTGAGTTGTCAGTAGTGTCAATCCCTAACATTATTTGGAATGACAGCTCACTCCACGCTCACTTCACCTAAGTTTTCACGGTGAGATGGTTACAGAATCGCACTGCAGGGCTAAATCCAAAACTATGGGTAGAGCATAGTGGAACCATATATCTCGATTAAGAAGGAAAATAAAACTGTATGTTTAGTTTGAAAAAGCCTCTGCCTGAGCTAGTTTGGCTTTTCTGTGATGAAACAACTCCAGTCTCAGACATCGATCTACATGGTATTCATATGATCTGACCAATATTATGTCTGCACTTTAAAAGAGACTGTGAGCTCTGAGTTTGTTTCGGCCTTTCTTCTCAGACTAGTCAGATTGGAAACGCCGACCGCATCTAGTTTTTAAAATATGATAGACGTGTAAAAGTGTTTGTACAAACCTACTTACAAAATAAAATCATTTATCAGTACTTTACCTACCAATACGTAATTTTCATCTCTGCCCAGCAAAAAAAATGCTTATAGACGTAGCTAATGAATACACTCACAAACAGACACATCTGACGACGAGGAAAGTGTAGATGATACTTCATCTATACTTTCCTTGCCCCCCCATTTTTTTTTTTTTTTTTTTGGGATGGGAAATCATCAAATGACTCCTCCCGCTCTGGGTGGAGCGGAAGGGAGTGTCAGACTCTTACTGACTAAAACCCACCCATGTTCCTTCCTTCGCCCTTTATGTTCCGGGGTAGCGGTAACCCTTTCGGACAATCCCGCTGCCCCGGCAGGCTTCGGCCCTGAGGGGCCCCTCGTTATGCTGACATCTCTTTGAGGCGCGCGTGGAACACTTACGCGCCGTCCGGCACGGGCCTGGTCCTGATCGGGCGGTGAGCTACCCATTGCTCTCCGCCCGCAGGCCCGCGCCTACGGTGGCCGGTAGTCGTCGCTCGACTCCCGACGCCCGGGGCGTCTCCCGCGGCGGCTGGGACGGGAGGCTCTCTCCCTCATCCGTCCCCCTTGCCCCCCCTTAGGGCCGAAACCCTTTCGGGCAACCCCGCTGACCCGCTACCCCGGAACATAAAGGGCAAACGAAAAGGAACATGGGTGGGTTTTAGTCAGTAAGAGTCTGACACTCCCTTCCGCTCCACCCAGAGCGGGAGTCAGTCATTTGATGATTTCCCATCCGAAAAAAAAAAAAAAACTATACTTTCCTCGTCTAGTTTGCATGGTTGGACGTCACAGCAACGGTTTTATGTATGACAGGTCGCTATGGTTCGTGACTGGTTTTTGTTGGACTACAATTCATCCATATTTTAATAAATAAATAATATCCCAGCTTATACAGAATCCGGTATTTTTGCTTATATTCCAGCATTTCTAGCTAAGTATAAATATTCATTCAGAATAATCGTGTGATTTCCTTCCCGACGCCGGAGTCGTGTCGTCTCGTCTTTACATAAGCGCGCTAAGCGCACATGAATAATTCAAAGTATATATATTTTACGTACAGACTGTTTTTGTAATATTCTCTGATATTTTTGAAGGTTTTAGGAAGATTTTTTATTTTGGTCCTTATGAAAAATATTTGGGGATGTTTTAATTTAAAATGCTCGCAGGTAAAATGGGTTTCGAAAAGTTTTACATGTTTTTAATCGATCACCAAATTAATTCCTATTTTATGTGTCCTAAAAGTACTAAATAGCCTAGCAACTGCGACCAATTTGGATGTAAAGGCTATTCAAATGTATGTTTCTAATTGATGTTATTTCAAGTTAAACAAATAATAATATCAACTTTATTGAAGTGGCAATTAAGTTGATTGCAGAGTGACTAGCACTATTGTAAAAGTTATATAAATGTTTGAAATCGTAGCGTAAACTCAACTTTATTGTGTGGGAATTAAAGTTATTTTTCCATAAACTCATATTTGTTTACATGTTTGGCAACTAAATCGCGAACGTAATATATTATAGGTAGATTGTCGCGGGCAGATCTGACGTAACCTTACCCATTGGGTCCGGCTGCCCTAGCTTAGTTACTACGAACATTGAGAAAAAAGATCAAAAAGTTAAAAAGAGGCTCATTTAGTTCGAGGCTCGTTTAGTTTTATGAGCTTCCTGTACGAGTCGCAACAAATACTTTTTCTTTCTTATTTATCTAAAGAGGTTTGAAGATCCGTGGCATACCTGTCATTTTGTTTTTTTTTTCAAATTGGCGGCCACGCCTGATACCTATACAAACCACTGCTCTGCCGAGACTGTACCATAACACAAACGGGAAATTAAACCCCCGTTTAAAGCTACGACCAAATAGTCGTGTCGTCTGTCACCGCACGGTTCAAATAAACGAGCCGGATTATTGCACAAGTAAATCACTCTAGCGCTGCAGCGCTTTAGAATTATTGCCGTCTAGTGGGCCATGTTCCTACAACGGATTTTTTGTGGACTTCATTCATTGTCCTTTTGTGATTTTCAATGCTAAAATCTCATTAATTGAAAAGGGATTTATTGAAAGCAATAAAATGATGGGGATAATAGAGAATTGATGCGAAGTTTCGCGTTAATCCTTTAATACAGGGTGGGGGAAATCGATGCGCAAGCTGAAACCATGAATTCAGCACAAACAATAAATGATTCGTTTGACCAAAATCTACGCAAGGGCAGAAATTTTTCGACAGCTATGAAAAAAAAAATATCTGCTGTTTCATGGAAAAGTGCAATACATACACGGACAAAAAGTATAAACGGTCAATATTATTTTTTCAAAATGGCGGCCACGTATGAAACCTATATTAACCGATAGCTGACATACACGCAAAAACTATAATAAGATCCATATTTTTTGAACATGCTTACATTTTGTTGCATAGATGTTGGAAATAATCTCTGTGAATGTCTAAAATAATCAAATTTCAGGGTCTGTACACTATTTTAGTTCTAGTACCTACTTAGGGTCTTCCATTTTAAAATAGGTACCTAGTTTTCACGAGCTATCAAATACTCTTTTTAGATTCAGTACAAAAAATAAACAAGTTTATTTTAAAACTGCACGCTGCGCAGCGTGCAGTTTAGTTAGTGCCAAAAATCGCACGATTTTTTGTCGCGAGTCGCTGGTTGACTGCGGTATTTAATTTAGCTTTAGCTGGGTTCGGTGACGATTAATGTCGTGTGGTCTTTTATTAACCGAGTAACGAATTGTTTCAATTTAGTCGTGTGATGTGTGGCTGCAATAAAGCCGTAGCGAAATGAATGTTTATTGTGCCAGGCCAGTGATACATGCATAGTAAATGGGTGAAGGGGTAAATTGTTACCTATTTGATTTATTAGCATAAGCATAATCAGCCCCTGTGCCGGACGGCGCGTAAGTGTTCCACGCGCGCCTCAAAGAGATGTCAGCATAATTTGAGGGGCCGAAGCCTGCCGGGTCAGCGGGATTGTCCGAAAGGGTTACCGCTATCCCGGAACATAAAGGGCGAAGGAAGGAACATGGGTGGGTTTTAGTCAGTAAGAGTCTGACACTCCCTTCCGCTCCACCCAGAGCGGGAGGGGTCATTTGATGATTTCCCACCAGAAAAAAAAAAGCATAATCAGCCCATAATGTTCCCAGTCCCTCCCCAGTTCCCAGCCTATAATATGCCCCTATAGTTCCCAGCTTATAATGTGCCCCTCGCGATGAGAGGGACTGTGCTGCAATCCTCCACGCGGGCCCAGTGTGGATTGGTAGATATCACATGTCTTCGAATTTTTGGTTCTAAGACATGTCGATTTCCTCACGATGTTTTCCTACTCTATTAAAAAGATTTTCACTTGAGGAAGTCAAGATAATTGAGCACCTTTTTTAAACGGGTGCGTTACGCCCGTTACCCGGTATCAAAGTCAGTGAGCAGAATTGGGTGTTATTTTAGCACGTCCTCCAACAAATCCTTTCACAAGGAGCCAAGTACGTTTACAGAGAAGTAGGTACTTGAGGGCATCTTGGAATACGAACATTCTTCAGATTCAAACTCAAACTTAAAGCATTTATTTCAATTAAACCAATTACAGACACTTTTGAATTGGCAAGGAGACGGTCAATCAGAAAGGTGAAGCTAGTTGCCCATTCCAAAGCGTAGTTGGTTCATAAGGACAGGAACCATCAAGAAACTCCATGGACACTCCTATTGATTATATTTAACACCACTACCTGGACCATCACAGCATAATAAATTTATAGTGTTCCCACTCCTGGGACACAGGCTTCTTCCTTCCTAAAAGGCTCCGGTACCTGACGGACTCTATCTACACCTCCATCCTACGTCCTCCGTACCAGTGGGACCGCTGGCGCGCCTCGCCGGAGCACTCTGAAGACCCTCCTGTACCTATTGGGCTGTGCCTCATCCGAGGGCCGCCTCTGCAGACCCTCCTGAATCTATTGGGCTGCGCCTCATCCGAGGGCCGCCTCAGAAGACCCTCTTGAATCTACTGAGCCACGCCTCAGCTGCCTCACCTGGTGGGCTGATAGCGACCCGCCGTACCTGCTCCCTCCTGTTGTCGTGCTGCTTCCTGCTCCTGCTGCGTGGGCCCCCCTACGGGTATCCCCCGTGCCGCACACGCACCAGCACCTGCCCTCACCTGCACCTGCATATGTCACCGGCTCCTGTCTTGCGTCGGTCTACCTCTTCACCTCCATCTGCAACTCCACCTCAGCCTCCTCAACCCACCTATCGCGCATCTTCACCCATACACCCCTCCTTCACATTATACACACCACTGCCATTCCATCTCCATCTTTTATATACCTTTTTTTTTTTTTTTTGGGATGGGAAATCATCAAATGACCCCTCCCGCTCTGGGTGGAGCGGAAGGGAGTGTCAGACTCTTACTGACTAAAACCCACCCATGTTCCTTCCTTCGCCCTTTATGTTCCGGGGTAGCGGTAACCCTTTCGGACAATCCCGCTGCCCCGGCAGGCTTCGGCCCTGAGGGGCCCCTCGTTATGCTGACATCTCTTTGAGGCGCGCGTGGAACACTTACGCGCCGTCCGGCATGGGCCTGGTCCTGATCGGGCGGTGAGCTACCCATTGCTCTCCGCCCGCAGGCCCGCGCCTACGGTGGCCGGTAGTCGTCGCTCGACTCCCGACTCCCGGGGCGTCTCCCGCGGCGGCTGGGACGGGAGGCTCTCTCCCTCATCCGTCCCGCCACCTCCTTCGCTAGCATGACTGCTTCGCAGAAGGAGGCGACTGCCTCCCACTCCCTCTCGCTCCGGACCATGGCTTGCACCAGGTCCGGGCGCGAGAGGCCGCCGCCGCTGCCGATCGCCTCTACGAGGACACGGCGGTGCTCCGCCCAAGCGGGGCAGACCTCCACCGTGTGCTCCACCGTGTCCTCTGGGCGATCCTGGCAATGGTGACACCCGGGCGTTTCCTCCCGCCTGATGATGTGCAGGAACCTCCCGAAACTTCCGTGTCCGGTGAGGACCTGCGTCAGGCGGTAGGTGAGGGCGCCGTGGCGCCTCTCTAGCCACTCCTCAAAGAGGGGTCTTATCGCCGCTATCGCGGCGTGCCCTGCGCTGGGTTGCGACAGTCGCTCTTTCCATGTCGCCATGAGATCGAGCCGGAGGACCGTCCGCTCCGCAGCAATTTGCCGCGGGAGCGGACTTTCCCCCCGGCGTAGTGCCTCCGCGCGCCACTCATACAGGCATCTTTTATATACCTTATAAATAAAACTTTAGTTGACTTCAATTTCTCTTTCTTTAATTCCTTAATTTAAAGTTAGTTTCTTGTCGCTACACGACGGGTTCCGTTTCTACTTTTGAGGTACGGAACCTTAAAAATTTACAAAACCTTTACGAGCATGTTGCCCCGTCTGAACCAACCCCTTTCCATACTACAAAGCTCGTCACTGTAACACAATACGCTATGTTTAATTATTATTTGCATGGAACAGCCACGTTTTAATGAACTCCTTCTATTACAAAAGTAGGACGCGAGTTAGGGAAATTAGA
Organism: Apamea monoglypha; assembly: GCA_911387795.2. NCBI lineage: Eukaryota > Metazoa > Arthropoda > Insecta > Lepidoptera > Noctuidae > Apamea > Apamea monoglypha. The sequence goes on from OU426935.1 coordinate 1,962,961, forward strand.
ACGTTTTGTAATTATATATTGTCACGCTCTAGGCTGCTCCTACCTACGGAAAGCTTTGCCGCTTTTTCACAACAATTTGCACCTTGTTAACGCCTCGCATATAATATGTGCAAGTGCATACACCTAAGCGACCAACGTATGACAACGCGTAGAAGATTCCAGAAGCCTGCGCAACTGAGGTGCGCACACGACAGGTGCGCCCTCTTTAGTTTTCCATCAAAAGCTTAGATTATGAAACTACTTTATGTTAGACTAGCTGCGCCCCGCGGTTTCACCCGTATAAGTTTCGATCCCGTGGGAATATCGGGATAAAAAGTATCCTATATGTTAATTCTGGTTATAAACCATCTGTGTGCCAAATTTCATCCATATCCGTTCAGCAGTTTTGGCGTGAAAGAGTAACAAACATCAATCCATCCATACAAACTTTCGCGTTTATAATATTAGTAGGATTAAATTACATAATTATACAATCTTTTAATGAGGAATCGGTATTGTTATTCACATCCATCCATCGCCCCACAACGAGCATTATTACCTTCAAACACCGTAATAAAACTTTACTAAGGTTCAAACTATATAACTATGTCACATAGACCAATATAACTTTTCGTTCTATGATGTACAAGTGATATTCAATCGTAGGGTGATAAACCAATAACGAACTTTTTGAGACGTGTAACTACGCTTTAGAGGTTACTAGCTGCGCCCCGCGGTTTCACATAAGTTTCGATCCTGTGAGAATATCGATATAAAAAGTAGCCTATGTATAAATTCAGGGTGTCAGCTATGTCCATACCAAATTTCATCAAAATTGGTCCAGCCGTTTGAGCGTGAAGAAGTAACAAACATACAAACACACACACACACTCGCTCACAAACTTTCGCCTGTATAATATTAGTGTGATTATTGGGATTGAATCAGTTAAACCTCCTAAAACGATCATTCATTAGTTTCTCTTAGTTCGCTGTCGGTCCTTAGGGTATAATAAATTACTAACTGACATAATTATGGCTGATAATGTAATTTAAAATGTTTTGTGTGACGGCGAAAGTGGTGTGACGATCTGATAACGTTTGCAGATACCACATGGCCAGAGATCGCACAAGACCGGACAGAAGGTTTGAAAGGAAAAAAGGGAGGCCTTCGCCCAGTAGTGGGACACAATATAGGCTAATAAAAAAATGAAAAAAAAAAATGTTTTGTTTCGTAATTTTAATTTGCATATTTAACTATACTATAGAATCAAGTTCTTCTAACTGAACAGACAGCTGTGTTGCTCGGGAGTTTGTTGCATCACTTGTTTTTCCAAGCAAAAGCACTAAGAAGTGGTGAAGGGCGGGCGTTTAAAGGGACTGTATTATGTAATTTTGACGTCCAAAAAAGTGCTGATTCTCAGCCTAGTTTGAATAAATGACGATTGTTTTTTTTTTGCTGATAAATCTATTACAAGGTCGACTATACATATGGCCAGCCCATTACCACTTCATCTTGCGTAATCACTAACCTACTCAGAAAAAAATATGGATGAGGTTGAGTCTTTCAGTTTTTCAGCCAATGCATAAAACCATATTTCCTCATTACCTTCCCAAATGAAAAATTTAAGCCTTTAATAAGCCAAAATGTATTCAAACTTCAGTCTTTTCAGCCAACTTAAATCCGTGTCACGGGCACCACCGCAACGTTACGAAAATATTATAAAAAGAAAAACTCTGGCGAAACTCTCGACCTTTTAAAGTAGAAAGTGCCTGTTTATGAACTAAGAGAGGCATGGATTTTTAGGCTTCAACTCTGTTCATTTTAGGCGAGTTATATTGAGTTAATTATTATGAAAAGCCGACCAAGTTTTGATTAAAACACGAAAAGTTTCGACAACTGTTCTTTTTTTTTGCGAAGTGGGTCTTCGGTATGGGATACGAAGGTTTTTTTTTGTTGTCGATATCGTTAGGTTTTTTTTTACATAAAATAGTTATGTATAACAATGTGTTGGTGATATTTTCAGTCATAAAATATTATTACTATTATGTGTCTGTGTGTGTGTGTCTTTTGTGTCGTTTTGAATTAATATAATTATTATAGTTTAAAGTTTGAAAGTGGCCTTTTTAACTTTTCTGTCACTGCAGAAAAGTTAAAAAGGAAATTTTAGAGTAGGTAGGGGTGAATGATGAGGAGGGAGGAAACTCATACGATTAATACGAGAGAGTGATGAATATAAATGTGAAGATGGATGGATTGTGTGAGGAATGATATGAAAAAGAAGTGAGTGAATAATAGCGTGACGGTTGACAGGGGAGAACGGCAGGAGAAAACGTGTTGCGCCGACCTCAAGTAACATGGAACAAGGACAGGGAGATGATGATATGATAAAAACAGATTTAGTTTCAGGATTTTCAGAATCCCTAGTTTCTGAGTAAATCACAGAGCTTGCCAGTACATTCCACACACTATTATACATAATTACACTCATAAATCATTTAAAGTTCGTAACGTTAATTATGAAGCTAACAGAATTACGACAAAGCGGGTAATAAATAAGTCTGAGATCTGTCTAATTAGATACAGTACGTACCGTTTAATTAACTATTGTGGCTAGAGCCCGCTTTGATCTGTCGTATCCGGCTCGAAGTACCATTAAATTAGATTGCTTTATTTATTGAAAACAAACGAGGACAGTAAATTAAATTCAGGATTGCCCCGTTGGTCTAGTGGTCGCAAGCGCTACTGCTGAGAAAAAGGTCCAGGGTTCGATTCTCAGGTCGGGCAAAGTTTTAAATGGTTTTTTCATCAGGAATTGCTCAGTAGCAGCCCGGAATCTAGATTTGTGACCGGTTGATGGCAATAGGCTCGCCCCTTATTACATGGGACTTAAAAATAACTGGCGAAACAACAAAAACCTTTCCAGGATTGGTACCTACTATTATGAAGTCTTAAATTACCGTCTTTGAAAAGTTAAATGTAAATGAGAATAATGGACCCGTTTCACTTAATCGCTTTTATTTAAGAGCTTCCTCTTTTGTTTTATTTGATGTCTTTTAAGAAGTTAGTAGGTATTAAAAAACATGGCAATTCCACTTTGTTTTTAGATGTCGCAGTTACTCTTGTCTATTCTGTAAAAATGTCTCCGTGAAAATTTAGGTGAAATGAGCGCCATTTTTTTATTTTATTTTGATTGCTGAATCTCACTTTAAGCTCACTTCGCTTGTTCATGGTGAGATTTTTACAGAATAGATCGGCCAAAATCCGCATATGTACACGTATATAACGCGGTGATCAAACAGTACAATATAAGAAATTGTACTCGCAAACAAATAAAAAATTGACTAACATCCTGGTAACTAAATTTGTCATATGACGAAGCAGAAAAGGTAAGTACGGTGCGTAATCTGCCTACATATAATGTTCCCACTCTGTTTACGAGTATTAACGCAAAACGAGTTCTGGCAATCACAAAAAAATAATTTCAAAGTCTAAAGGTTTTCTTTTAATTAAGAGCAGACGTTTTTATGATAATTGTTTCAGGCAAGTGCAATCTGAGCTCATTGCTACAGACGTTCTATAGAGAAACTAGACGTTACTTGTTTGTGCTAATTATCTTGAAGGTAGCTACGTCTGACTTTCTGTCTGGATTGTTTTTCAAGAAAAACATTTGTTGTACGAGATACTTTTTACACTAAGTTTTGTTTTAATGTTGAGGAGTTTCTGTTTGACAGGCTCACTAACTTTTTCTTATAATCAAAAAGCAGAAAGGTACAATCCTAATAATATTATAAAGTTTGTGAGGATGGATGGATGTTTGTTACTCTTTCACGCAAAAGCTACTGAACGGATTTGAATGAAATTTGGCACACAGATGGTTTATAACCAGGATTAACATATAGAATACTTTTTATCCCGATATTCTTACGGGATCGAAACTTTTGCGGGTGAAACCGCGGGGCGCTGCAAGTAATATAATCAAATTATAGGTAGATAGTATTTATAACATTTCCGTATCCGTCCCGGCTGTCATTTGAAGATCTTTGACAGTCGTTACGGTTCGTCAGAAGCCCGAAAGTCTGACAACCAGTTTAACCAAGGTATCGTGTTACCCAGTAACTGGGCTGTGGAGGCTGACTACCCATAACGACTATCAAAGATCTACGGCTTAACATGCTTTCCGAGGCACGGAGGGGTCTTGACATGTGTATAATGGATGGTCACCCATCCGCGAACCGACCGAGGCAAGCAAAGCTTAACCCTCGGTCGACCCGTTCTGCTGTAATTATTTAGCCACGACGCGGCGACGTTAAAAACAATAGTCATAATTTAATAATTAGATCGGTACATTAAGCTTTTAAAATTAATAGCCATTCAGGACCAAGACTTCCTCTGGGATTCATACCGCTAAGTTATCTCCGAGTTGCAGTTACTAATAAATACTTAAAGTTTTCAAGACAATGTTTAATTAAGTATAGAATTATCTTCAAAGGCCAGCTATCCTTTGAGAAATAGGCTCTACAAGTCTTTAGTCTTCGTAAGATATTATTTATCTAAATTCTTGTTTCATTTATTACCTACAAGCTGGTTTTACATTTTTTATGAATGGTTACATGAATATATCAGGGCCACCAAAGAGGCTTTCAGACTCTTAGCACAATCAGCCTATAATGTTCCCACTGTTGGGACACAGACCTCTCTATGAGAGGGACTGGGCCGTAATCCAGTGTGCGGGAACAGTGCGGGTTGGTGGATCTCACATGTCTTCAAATTTTTGGTCCTGAGATTCCTCACGAAGTTTTCCTTCACCGTTTTTGATAGCAATGGTGATGGAATAAATTACACAATGTAAAACACCTGTCAGGGCTCGAACCCACGACCTACAACTCGTAAGTTGGGGCCGTTACCACTAGACCACCACAGCTCTCCTCTAGCGCTTTTACTTATGTGCTATCGCCAAAGACTATATCTGACCATTTTGAAAACAAAATCCCGTACACATGATGACCACAGCCTGCTGCATCCGTAAGTAAAACAAAAGAGGATCCTTTTTAGGTCGACTAATAAATATGCGCCGCAAGCAGGAATAGTCCTTACACGTGGTCAGATACGAGTATAGATACTGTCGACAGTATACATACGCTAGAAACATTAAAAATATTTTTTTATATGTAAACGAATTTACGGTCATGAAGGATTGGAACTAGCGAATCATCTTCCCTTTTCCATTATCAGATCATCTATAATATGACAGCTTAATACGATATTGACATCAGAACTACACGTCTCCGTAAAATCCCGACACAATCTGATTTACGAGAATTGGGTGAATCAGAAGGGTGTGAAGATAAATAAAAATGCCTGAAATTCCAATACGTAGGTAAGTAGGTAAAGGATAATACTCAGAGAAAAAAATACGTTTTTTTTTTGTGTTTGTTCACAGTTTTTGTCAAAAAAGAAATACCTAAAGTTGGCATATACATATGTATAATAGTATTCTGGCTGTTTTCTTGTCCAGGACAGCCAAAAAATTTATACAATATGGTAAATTCACTGCAATAGAATGCCTCTATGAAGGTGCCATAGTCATATACTGATCAAACCCTCATTAGCGACTTCGGCTGCGTGAAATTTCTTGCTCTGTTTTCTCGCACCATCCCGATACATTTCATCGCCCGTCCGCGCTATTACTTCGTTTTCTTCGTCTTCTTCGATCGTAGCGTGATCTTTAATAGCCCTTCTCAAGAATTGGGCTATTAATTGCAAAAACACTTTTTCAAATCCGACTGGTTGTTCCAGAGAGAAAGAAAGAAAGAAAAGAAAGAAATATATTTTACTCTGCACAATCAAAACGCACAATTACAAGTAAAAAAAATAGTAATAATAAAAAAAAACGAAAAAAGACAAGATACACGCGCGATCAGCGCGTTCAATTAAACAAAGTCTTCAGCTTTATTATTAGAATTATATTATAATTATAATATGTATAGATAAAGCATAAGACTAATTATTAAAAAAAATAGGAATACCTAATAAAATACAGCTTTTATAATCATTTGACGTGTAAAAGTGTAATTTACTGACCAACCTACAGAACTTTAATTTATCATTCATAATTATACCATTCATATTTAATAATATATTTTCATTTTTTCCTTCATGAGCAGTGTAGAATTATAGATGTTGCATGAGAATAAATAATTCCTTTCCTTCCTAGAATTAAACACGAAACACTTACTTCTACAGTTTGCTTGGTATGTAGTACATATTGCGAGTGAGTCCATAAATACACACTCGGCAATAAACGCCACCCGTTGGCACGCGACTGACAGAGAGGCGCGACTATGCCATTTATATATGCACCGTTTTGGAAAATACTGGGCGGAAGGACCAGAAATCGTTCTTAAGTTGACAACACTTTTTAAAGGCAAGTATTCAAGTATAAGATTTCCTAAAAACATTAATGGACACTCTAATATAATTTTAGAGGTATGAGGAACAGGGTGTAAAGTTCAGTCATCCTCCATAGAAAAGGGAGGATCCTCCGACCACCTCCGGTGTTGTGTCTGGCGGGCAATTGCCGGACGCTGCATGCTGATGGTCAGGATACCCGTTGAAGCCGTGGATGCTGGCTGGCTGGGTGACTCGCGGCTAAAGCTTGCGGGAGTGATGATGATGACGTCACGCTGAAGTTTTTGCACGAAGGCTGCGCTGACGTTCATGCTCGGGGTCACCAGTTTAGAGGTATGAGGAACAGGGTGTAAAGTTCAGTCATCCTCCATAGAAAAGGGAGGATCCTCCGACCAGACGGGTGTTGTGTCTGGCGGGCAATTGCCCGACGATTGATGTTGGGAAATTGTATCTATGTTAATTGCACGGTAAACTCTGCTTGCGAGATGCAGGATTTGCGTGACGTCGGTATGACGCGTTATTGATGAAGATGGCGAGACGAGCTGGACAAAACAAACTACCAGTGGTCTACTTTAGCACTGGATCGAAAGAGCTGGAAGTCATGGGGAGGGGCCTTTGCCCAGCAGTGGGATGATGCAGGCTAACAGTAACAGTAATATGATGCAGGCTAACAGTAACAGTAATATAATAGACAAAAATAATACAGTATTTGTGCCTCCTTCCCCGTTTTAATCTATCTAAAGGTTGTCTTTAAAAGATCCCATTTAGCGATAAGACCGCCCATTGCGACACACTATGTAAAATATTTACATGTATATCTGTAATTTATATGGACATAATAAAGAGTATTGTATTCTATTTATAATAAATGTGGCTTTATTTGTGAGCCATTCTTAATATTTCCCATTTTCGTGTCCTAAAAGTACTAAATAGCGCTCGCCGGCCGCTCCCGCGGCGCGACTCGTTCCGCTCGCTCGGCTTGCGCGCGGTTTGTGACAGTTGTAACCTAAACCTTACCATTTTGGTCGGGGTCCCCTCGTTTAGCTGTTACTGCGAGTTGCGACCAACTTTTTTGAAAAGGCCAGAAAGTTACAATGAGGCTCATTTGTTTAAAAAAAGGGTGCATCATTAGAAGTTTAAAAAAGTTTTTAGAGGATGAATAAAACATTTCCTCTTTTTAAATCAAAAGTGCAAAGAGAATATAAAAATTTGTATATGCGCAGTGACGTAGACTCAAACATTGTTTAAATTCAGCATTTTCGGTAAGGCCTGCCGTACGTAAACTTAATTATCGTGAGGTGTCAGATAGGACCAAAATTACCTTTGGTTTTATCGCAGTAAATGAACGTTTAAGCACTGGAAATTTAAAATTGAGTTTCAGCACGTAAAGTCTCGCATACTTTATTGCGAAAAATTCTATAAATTGTAGTCTAGACTTGTGCTCGGTTGATCGCAATAGGCTCGCCCTTATCATCATCATCTGAAGCTAGCCTATTCCCAACATGTTGGGGGTCGGTTTTCAGTCTAACCGGATGCAGCTGAATACCAATATTTTACATGGAGCGACTGCCTATCTGACCTCCACAACCCAGTAACTGGCTAATACGATACCCCTTGGTAAGACTGGTTGTCAGACTTTCGGGCTTCTGACGACCCGTAACGACTGTCAAAGATCTACAAATGACAGTCTATCTATAATATCTGCAGTGATTCCCGAGGCACGGAAGGGTCTCGATAAGTAATGATGAAAAAAATGTAATGGATGGTCACCCATCCACGGACCGACCTCGGCACGCGTAGCTTAACCTTCGATTTTATTTAGCCCCTTGCCCTCATAGATGGGACTTAAACATAACTGGCGAAATTTGGGTGTACTATAGTACTACTATATAGGTACACCTCTGCCCAAACCTCTGGGGACTTGTTTCCCCAGAGGTTTGGGCAAAAGTGTTACTCGTATCTATGAACTGTTTTTTACATCTGGGTCTACCATCCGTTGGATATTGCTCGTTCCATCATCGACCTCATCCGTTGCTTTCCATCATGCGAGAGCGAGGTCAAGAGCTTGGACCATTTTGAAAAAAAATATACTAATATTGTTTTTTTTTTATCCTTTATTAAAAACAATCAGGTTCTTAATGATTAATTACAATCTAGCCTATAAGACTAATAAGTAATTTTAATCTAACTTAATTTTTTACGTGATAATTATTTTAAAACTTAGAATAGCGTTGATTGTACAGACGCCAGCAGGTCAAACTACCCGAAACTGTCAAATTTTCCCAATCAACTTTGGACCTTAATACTTTGCGATAAAGTAGAAAATCTATTAAAGAAATTTGACGGATTGTAGTAGCTTGATGTGCTGGCGTCTGTACTTTACACAAGTCCGTTCCACTTTCTTAGTCTGATATGACGATATAAAAAAAAAAAACTTTGTTCATGTGTTATTATGTAAATATTGTATTAACGCAGATTGTGGGACTAAATCAGAAAATAAAGAAACCACTCCTAATGCTGAACCAACCAGCCTTTGCACCAACGATCCCTAAAACAAATAACTAAACAATTCTACTTGAATAACATTCATTTCAATGTGAGAAAATGCAATGAAACACCCCTCCGCGTCTGACATCTACTCTAAAGGAGCAATTACTGTCACCAGCTGCCACTAAGAGGCAGAACAGGACAGCCGTGTAATTTAAACTGATTTCTAAAGGATGGCGAATTGGAGTACTGAGTTCAAAATCTGGTCCTTTGAGTCAATATTTCTCTGATGGACACTGAACGAAACACATTAGAAGTTTTATTGATATTAGACCTATGAACGCATGTTATTTAGGGCTGATTTTTCAATCGACAGATAATTTTTATTCGTGGAATAAAATTGACGTCTGACAGATTTTGTATAGAAGAACTGTCAAAAAATTAAAATTATTCCTCGGATAAAATTATCTGGTGTTGGAAAAATCAGCCCTTAGTGTTCTTCAAAGAATTAAAGACTAATTTAATTTAGAAAGCTAATTTAATTTGACCTTTGATTATCTAATCAAAGGTCAAATTAAATTAGCTAGCAAAACTACGTAGTTGTGATGGGTATCCCTATCTAAACATGATAACAAAAAAAATATTGATGATGTTTTTGTAATTTTTTGGGTCAAGCCTCGCTTGTAGTGCAGTTTTCTGGTGTATGTCATTATATCTGTAGTTTCTTTACCTACTTAAAAGTTGTTTTAATTCTCAAAATTATGTAATCGATGGTTTTGGTGCACGGTAACACTCTAATGAGTTTATGTTTGGTGGGAACTAAATGTATGAATAAATAAATAAATAATGTTAGTTTTTTTTTGTTTTATTCTGCTTAGGTATCAATACCCATAATAACTGTAGAATTTCGCTAGCTAATTTAATTTGACCTTTCAAAACACTCAAGCAAAAAATATCTAGATTCAAAACTTAAACTCAGATAGTTCTTATAACATTCATAACAATGAATGTTATAAGAACTTTCTTAGTTGCTTAGACACCAAGTTTTATGGGCTAAAGGAAACATCGTGAAGAATCCTGGACATTAATGGTTTGTAATCGTGAACACGGCAACACGCAACGAGGCGAAGTGATTGATGTTCATTCCCATTCTAAATGAGCAAGCTCTTCGCCCTGAAGTAGAACAATTACATACTGTTTTTAGACATTCATGAACTGTGAAATATCTGAGCGCAATTCCCGAATTTTTAAGAACGTTCGCATTCTATCTCTATCTGTCAAATACAATCAATTTACTTACATTTTTGACGTTTTGGACATTGACAGTCGCTGAGATGAGATTGCGACTTGAATTTAGTCGTTTTTTTTAACGGACTTCAAAAAAGGAGGAGGATTTCAATTAGACGATATGTTTTTTTTTTTGTGTGTTTGTTACGCGATTACTCCGCCAATTGGGGACCGATTTTCAAAATTATTTTTTTGTTCGAAAGGAGATACTTCTGAAGTGGTCCCATAGTCACCAAGACAGGATCTGATGATTGGATCCTGGAGAAATCGAGGGCAACCCTCAAATTTTATGGGCCCACACATCGTTTTTTTAAACCAAAATTACTGGTGAAAATTACAACATAAAAGTGAAAAATAAAAACTTTCTTGCAAAAAAAAAAACCGACTTCCAAAAAAGACACTACAAACAAAGTGAAAAATAACTTTAATTTCGGAAGTCGGTGGCAAACACCGAAAATGCGAACCCAACGACACCGACTTCCGAAATTAAAGTTATTTTTCACTTTGTAGTCTTTTTTGGAAGTCGGTTTTTTTTTGGAAGTCGGTTTTTTTTTTTTGCAAAAAAGTTTTTATAAGTACGGCAATTGGCCTTGTGGTCTTTAAAAGAGACTACCAGTTTTCGTTTCGCAGGGATTTTATGACTTGATAAAACATCGAGATTTCTTTATTAAAAAGTAAGTTTAATATTAATGCATTGTGCACATATACCTTAAGGAATAAATTCTCTAAACGATGGTAAAAAATCCGTTGCATAGCTTAGAAGTACAACGTGATGACACAGACAGACACGAAAAGCGACTTCAATTTTTTATATGTACAGATATAGATTCCTCTAGTATTTTATATGGAGCGACTGCTTATCTGACTTCCAGAAGTTAGTTACTCCATAACACGATACCCCTTAGTAAGACTTTTTGTCAGACATTCAGGCTTCTGACTACCCGTAACGACTGTCAAAGATCTAAAAATGACAGCCGTGACCAACAGTCTAACGTGCTTTCCGAGGCACGGAAGGAGGCCTTCCGATATGTAAAGGATGGTCATCCATCCACGGACTGACCACGGCTGCCTAGCCTTCCTTCGACCTTCAATTGACCCGTGCGGCTGATATCATTGAACCACGTGCTTCACGTAAAACAAATGATTGAAAAAGTGTTACATAGATAGAACCCATTTACTGAACATTGAAAGCTAAAATAAGTCCATCATTATCGACTACCGCCAATTCACAACAATTCCACAAATTCCCCTCTATTTGCCATATAATTCCGCCCATATAAGTCGCAATAACCGTCAGCATCTGGCACGAGGCGCCAGGACCGACAACTATGCAATTTGTACAATTTCCAGTGCCGGCTACGACGCCTCTTGTGAATTTCGCTCCATTTCCTACAACCAGCAGATAAAAATGCCTGAATTTGTGTGATAGTTTCTCTATTAGAGTACGTTTAGTTTTATTATCGCTTTTGTTTGTCTGCAATAACAATAAATTATAAAGAAACGACGGGTAAAAGTTTATTTAATTATATTTGCATAATTTAAACACAAAATCTTTAGTCATTTATTCAAATTAGGCTGAGAATCAGCATTGGCAGCATTTGACGGCACGGTTGGCGCAGTGGTTAAGCGATTGACTGCTGCGCTGGGTGTCGCGGGTTCGATTCCCGCACGGAACAAATATTTGTATGACCTACATGTATTTGTTCCGAGTCTGGGTGTTTTTCTATCTATAATATGTATGTATTTACAAAAAAAAAAAAATTGTATATAAGTAGTTTATCAGCCATCTTGTTACCATAACACAAGCATTAGGTTGCTTAGCTTGGGACAAATGGTGCTGTGTGAAATGTCCAGGGATTTATTAATTATTAATTTTTTTTTATTATTTTTCGAACGTCAAAATTACGAAAGACAGTCCCCAAAATGCCCGCCCTTCGCAACGTCCTAGTGCTTTCGCTGGGAAGAAGAAGTGGCGCAACAAACTCCCCAGCAGCACAGCTGTCTGTTCTGTTAGAAAATACTTGATTGTATACAATCTAGGTATTTAAAGTAATTAACATTAAGAGACACAGAACATTAAATTAAATTATTTGCCATATGTCAGCTAGCCACGCCAATATACCAACAAATACAATAAAAACTATACGTACTGAAGCAAAAATATAGTAAATTCAAAATGTAAATGTAAAAAGCTAACAGTCTTGTACAATTATGTAAAAAGTAGGAAAAATAAATAAAAGGGCTTCAAAAGATTTGCTCGCATCGCTGTCAATAGGAAAAGTGCCCAAAAGGCTGACAGCATTGCCACGTTATATGGCAATAGTGATTCTTTGGCCAAAAGCAGGCCAGCCCTCTGGTCACGTGAAGAGTCGACCAACCACTTGGCGATATCTCGAAAAACTAAGTGTGCACTCGGACCCCGAGGCCCTAAGAAAATGATAAATGATTTTATTTCTGTTTTAGTAGGTTTGTACCAACACGTCAACCCTGTTTTTAAAACTAGTTGAGGTCGGTGTTTCCAGACTACTCTGAGAAGAAAGGCCGAAACAAACTTAGAGGTCACAGTCTCTTTTAAAGTCCAGACATAATTATTTATTTAAAATTTTCGCATACAAAAAAGGTACAAAGGCGGACTTAATGCCTTAGGCCTTCTCTTCAATCAAGGGTGGTGAAGAAATTAGATGGTAGGTGCTTTGGTTGAAAGGCACAATAATAAAAAATAAACTATTAAAACAATAAATACATAAATAGGTAAACCTCTGCAATTTCTGCTTAAATGCATATCGACTGGTGGCCGTCCCGATATCATGTGAAGACCGTGTAGATTGGTGTCTGAAATGGTCTTTTCTCGCTTAATATAGTTAGTACCACTACCTAACATCAACTAAACAAATATACAACGACACTAAGATATACAACTTCTATACATATTCAAAACATGCATTTTAATAAGAAAAATTATATCTCAGGAAACCCACTCTCAACTTACTTTCAAAATCCCGAAATCGCAACAAGTTAGAACTCAAGCCACCCAGAACCAATTACGGGAGGAAAAACATTTTATATGAAGGAGCAGTGTTGTATAATAAACTCCCAGATGATATGATTAATGTAAAATATCTTTAAAAAAATATTAAAAACTTATATATCTAAAATTTAGTAATTAACCATGTGTACTTAGTTTCTCTAGAACCCTATATATGTATATATATTTTGTTATCGCTCTCAATTTATATATTCTCGACTCATGGAGTCATGATGTTACATTGGGTTCCAGAGCTCATCGAAAACACTATGTTTCCCTAGTTGTAAAGCTGCATAGTGTTGTTATAAGTGTTTTTTATACAATTGAAGGAAATAAAACTATTTTTTTTTAGAGTAAAGAACCACACATATTGAATGGACTTGTCCAGTCAGTGCACGCATTTGTCAGTAATTGTATAGCTCAACTCACTCACTCAATATATGAGTGTCATCATCATCTGCCAAGCCTTTTACCAACTATGTATGTTGGGGTCGGCTTCCGGTCTAACCGGATGCAGCTGAATACCAGTATTTTATATGAAGAAACTGCCTATCTGACCTCCACAACCTAGTAACTGGCTAATACGATACCCCTTAGTAAGATTGGTTGGTCAGACTTTCGGACTTCTGACGACCCGTAATGACTGTCAAAGATCTACGAATAACAGCCAGCTCAATATTTATGAGTGTACCACTGTTTTAAGGAATAAGTATACTAGATTAGACGGGTAAATCTGGTCGGCAACGATATTTCGTCATTAAGAGATATTTTTTTCTTATCAAAAGCTTTGGTGTTCTGAAGCCTCTTAGGGTAGAAAAAAAAAACATAAAACCAAAGTTATTTTCGTGTTTTCGTCGTTTATAAATATAAAACGTAGAAGTTTTACAAACATCAAGATTTGGGTTTTAATCATGCCCAAAAACTTTGTTGGTCTCGATTATGACCCCTTTTTTTGGATGAGAAATTATCAAATAACTTCTCCCGCTCTGGGCGGAGCGGGAGGGCGTGTCAGACTTTTACTGACTAAATCCCACCGTGTTCCTTCAGTTGCCTGTGCCAGGGGCCACGGTAACTCTTTCGAACAACCCGCGACCCTGGCAGACATCGGCCCTAGCGGACCCCATCACTTTGTGCTGACATCTCTTTGAGGCGCGCGTGGAACACAACGCGCCGTCGACCCGGGCCTGGTCCTTACCGGGCGGCGAGCTGCCCATTGCTCGCCGCCAGCAAGCCCGCGCCAACGGTGACCGGGAATCGGCTATCGATTTCCGACGTCCAGGGCGTCTCTCAATTATGACCCTCTAGTCACAAATCACTTTTGTTGATATTTATAGTCGCCTTGGTATTATACTCAAGTTCACTTATATTTATATATACACGGGTTTCTGTGGCAATAAACGATTTTTTTTGTAGTAAACACTTCCAACAAAGTTATGTTCAGGCAAAACCCATAACTATCAATGTCACCAATCTGGAAATTCTGGGAAATCCTATACTCCACTGACCTGGTTTGATGCAGGACATGCCGCACGCTCCGTCACAGAGACACTTCTTCTTTTTACTCTTGCAGTCCTCGTCAGATGAGCACTTGCGGAGACACTTTTGACCCTGAAATAGAGGCGACCTCTATCAAATTTCAATCAAATAGGCATAAACGAACAATGCACTGAAATCTGGTAAGTAAAGAAGGTGGTAAGACTTTTCTCAACTTTAAGTATGACGCGCATTCGACTTTTAATAGTCTCTTAAATAATTCTGACTGCAACACCAGCAGGGTACTTGCGTAACACACTATCAGTAGCAATGGGTTTCATTTTGACGGTTCAACAACATTCATTGCGTTATTTACGTTGTTAAGCAGACACATTTTTCGAACATATGGAGCAATGGATTAGCAATATCTTTCAACACGTTTCAGATTGAGATTGATAGTATGTTACGCAATTAGGGTGCGGGAGTGTTGTAAAATACGCAAATAAATACTCGTAAATTATAACGTGTATCAAAGGACCAAAAAAAGGACCAGTATTTCAGCCATTGATACTCGTATAGTGTATCTTCAAAATATTTATAGTTTTAGAAAGAAAGAAAAATAGTTATATAGGTAGTATGTAACTTACCAGCAATGTAGCCTGCTCCTCATCTCGAGGACACTGCGCCGAGGGTGAGTTCCTAGGGTTCTTGTAGATCCTGCCGTCATCGTCAGCGTCCGCTCGGCTCTGCTGCGTCGTCTCGTCCTCATCATCGTCGTCATCGGCTGTTGTCGGGCTCGGCAGGGATGATACTGTAACAATAAGATGTTTGGTGTTATTGGTTTGACTAGCAGACCAGCATGATTTAAGTCCCCTATAAATATATAGGGGATATTTACTTAGTTATATAAGAAGAGAGGGGCTCGTGGCTAAATAATAACAGCCGCACAGGTCGACCGATCAGTTTAAGCTACGCTTGCCGCCGTTGGTCTGTGGATGGGTGACCATCTGTACATACCGAGACCTCTCCGTGCCTCGGAAAGCACGTTAAACCGTTGGTCCCGGCTGTCATTCGTTGATCTATGACAGTCGTTACGGGTAGTCAGAATCCTAAAAGTTTGACAACCAGTACTTACCAAGGGAGAGCATTTTCATTCTGGACACGCGTAGGATCGTGCGGCGTTCAGCGGACTACTTTTAATGGCGGACATACGTCGTAAATTACTTGACAAGTTAAGAAGACATAAGAGACCAGTAACTCTTCGCTTTCCCTAGTGCATGATTTCCTTTCGAAAATATGGGGCACCTTCTTAAATAGATGAGTTTTGTTCTCTAGGGGGTAAAAAATCATGTGCTGAATTTATGGTTACAGTTTTTGCGCCGATGTCCCTGCCACCCTGTATAAGTTTGGTCTGTTGTTATTATAGTGAGACGCAACCCTAAGTAAATTTATCATAAGTATTAGTTTTACCTTTAAAACAAACAAAGTAAATATTGTGTTATACTCTACCTTCCCTCACTACCATCCATATTAATTAATTCGAACATCACTCCACAAACTTTGTCCCAAAAAATGCCACCTCTCCCAATTCAACCCAGCTTACCCAACCCATCCCGTGATTAAAATAATTACCGGAGAAGCCACATGTTCTCATTGTCTCGTAAATCTAATTATTCTGGAGTGTGCGTAATGACAAAGGACGGTAATTACATAATAAGGCTGCGAAGGATGAAAGGACCGGATAATTGATTTCTTACTCAAATAGATGTCGCCTTCAGGGTTACAGGTAGAGGTGTTGTCGACCTTTGGATAATTAAACCGTGCTCGAGCAATGCTGGGCTAGTGGTATCGGCCTCGGCTTACGAGTTGTATGTCGTGGGTTCGAACCCAGACAGGCGCTTCCATCATCACCATCATTATAATTTCAGCTGAAAGACGTCCATTGCTGGACATAGGCCTCCCACAAGCACCTCCACTTCGACCAGCTTCTTACGGCCTTCACAAGGTCGTCGGTCCACTCGACAGGCGCTTTACTTTGTTTAAATTATTTCATCACCACTGCTCTCAAAACGGTGAAGGAAAACATCGTGAGGAAACCGGCATGTTTTAGAACCAAAAACTCGAAGACATGCGCCTTCAACCAACCCGCCCTGGGCCCTCGTGGTGGATTACAGCCCAGCCCCTCTCACAGAGAGGAGGCCTGTATCCCAGCGTTGGGAACATTTTAGGCTGATTATGCTCAAAACTACAACCATAAGAATAGAGCTAAATACTTATGAAAAATATTTTGTCCACACACAATCGACTCATCGAAAACAACAGATTTTTCCTCTGGTAACGGAGGGGAAACTTGACCAAAAAAATCTGGCGTTCTGACTTTAACGAGACATAATCATTATTACCATGCCAACGTTGTTATTACGTAAGTAAACTTATGTTTTTACAATGACAATTCGGTACTTCGAGCCGGATTGTATTACAACCTGCCTCGAAAACCAATACGTTTAAAATCATGTGAACATAATATCGTCTTCAGCCTAAATGCACCTTTTATTATATTCACACAGGAAACATGAAAAAGCTATCCACATCCTCCTAAAATCTTCAAGAACCCTGCTACAACAACCTCGAAACCATCTTCAATCAGCCCCTGGGACCTGTACCATACTGAGCAGTCCCCAAAGATTAGCAGCCCGGGATTGAGAGGCTAATTATTTATTTAACGGCTACTACAAGTTGGGCTGGAGTCCCGGACTCCGGGCTCCGGAGACCGAACTGGGATTACTCGATCGATAGTTTGTTAGTGTTCCCGTTTAACAGCAAAGTTGATTTTAATTGTGAATCGGTTTTTAATGGTTTGGAGGTAGTTGGGAGTTATGTTTTTACCTGGGAATAAAGGTAATATTTTCATGATGTACAGTAAGAGTTGGGTATCTAGAGCGATGAATAAGGACGAGTAAAAACTCCTTGTAGATGATTTTCCAAGAGAAATGACTAATTTCTGACGCCATTTCTTATACCTGTACTTAGTTTGAGATGTGAGTAGTTGATGATGCTTAGTTGAAGACAAAATTAATTTCTAAACTTGGAAATAACTTTTGATTGCAGGTTGCAAAATTTTCAACAAAAAAAAACCTAATATCCTATAGCCATACTATAACCATCAACCGGGCACAAATCCAGACTTAGTTTTGTTACTGAGAATTCTTAGTGGGAAAACCCAATAACACGTTTGTCCGATCTGAGAATCGAACCCAGGATCAGGACTAGACTAATTACCAAAATATAAAAGTAAAACATGAAGAAATCCCCAAAATAGCGTAGAAACATGAACAAGCAATACCTATATCCCTCTCTCTCTCTCTAATGAATTCTTCCAAGCAACGCTGACGAGGCAGTTAGCACCATTACAATACATTCTAAGACAGAATACGCTAAACTATAACAAAGTACAAAGCAGGAATATAAGTAATTAATCATTTGAGCCACATTAGTAGCGATGACGTTTGTTACGCTTGAGGGAATCCTGAAGGTTAGGCTTGAGTGTAGCGGAGCGTTCACCAGAGCGGTGAGCGGAGCGGTGAGCGGAGCGGTTAGCGGAGCGGTAAGCGAGAGAAAGTAACTAAGAATTCGTGTTGATAAGTCAAACTCAAAGCGTTTATTTCAATTGAATTATAAGCCCAGAAAGAGGTAGCGTGGCGACCTGGACGTATACCGCGAGTGCGGGTTCGATTTGGGGGAGGCCTTTGTCCAGCAGTGGGACAGTAAGGGCTAAAAAAAACTATTCACAGACACTTTTGCGTTGTCACGGAGTCGGTCTGTCAGAAAGATGAAGTCCATTCCAAAGTGCAGTAGGTTCCTTTGGAGAAAAATGGGAAAAATCTCCAAGGAAACTTTTTATATAATATTTAAAAAAAAATAATTACATCATGTTTCCTGTTGAAATTATACACACTTATGTGTGAGAAAGATCAACAAAGACGTTAAAAAGAAGTTGTAGTCGTATGGTCAGACAACCAGTCTTAGCAAGGGGAGTTATGTTACCCAATAACTGAGTTGCGGAGGTCAAATAGGCAGTCTCTCCATGTGAAACACTGGTAGTCAGCTGCAACCGAATAGTCTCGAAGCCGACCCCAACATAGTTGGGAAAAGGCTCGGCAGATGATGAACTTGAGGTCTTAAAACAAAGTAGACAATGCACTATTATTAGATTAGATGTAAGTACAAAAAAGTTTATGGAAAAACTTTCAGAAATAATCAGATTAGAAAACACTTTACTAAGATTAAGCGAAGACGAAGTAAGAGGGCATAAAATCGAATCTACCGATATCTAAAAATACTTTCACGTAATACTGTTGGACCTTGTTTTATAAATTTTTAAGGAGAGGTGTATTTTTTCTTATAGATACTATACTACTATATACTGATACTACTCGTATAAAGAGGTAAAATTTGTGAGTGATCCGATTCCGAAAATTCTTTCACTAATGAGAAGCTCAAACTCAAACTCAAAGCATTTATACAAATAAATTAATCACAGGTACTTTTGAATTGTCATGGGTCGGTCAGTCAGGAAGATGAAGCTAGTTGCCCATTCCAAAGCGTAATAGGTACCTATGGTTTTCCATAAGAGAACGGGTAAGAAACTACACGGACGCTCTTTTAAATCAAAATAATATGGTTTCAAAATATTGCTAAGGTACAGTATTGCCGAGTTTCATCGAAGGGACTAACTGCGCCCCGGGGTTTCACCCGCATAACTTTCGATCCCGTAGGAATATCGGGATAAAAAGTATCCTATGTGTTAATCCTGGTTATAAACTATTTGTGTGCCAAATTTCATCAAAATCCGTTCAGTTTTGTCGTGAAAGAGTAACAAACATCCATCCATCCATCCATACAAACTTTCGCGTTTACAATATTAGTAGGATTATAGAAATTTCACGCAAACGAAGTCGCGGGCAAAAGCTAGTTATTACATTAAAAAATGTACCTATTAGCAACTGGCTCGTCATCCTACAGCAATTTAACACCCAAATCGAAAAACATCAAAATAAGGTTATACACAATACACATACTTAACATCACGGGTGTATTCCCCGAACGGTTAAGCAGAGGCGTGCCTTTACTACACTCACATTTCGCCAGTTATCTTTAAGTCCCATGTAATTGGGACCGAGCAAATTGCCATCACCCGGGTAGAAATCCGGACTCAAAATCAAAATCAAATCAAAAGTCATTTATTCAAATTAGGCTGAGAATCAGCACTTTTCGAACGTCAAAATTACAAAAGACAGTCCCCCAAAAAACGCCCGCCCTTTACCACTCCGGGCTGCTACTGAGAAACTCTTTAGAAAAAGAATAGAAGAACCCAAAAACACTTTGCCCGACACGGAAATCGGGCATCTTGCTCATAAGTAGCACTTGCGATCACTAGTCGAGGCAGTAACGATTATAAATACACCTCGACAAACACAAACAAAAAAAGTACATTAATAAACTTTAGCATAATCCAATTAAAATTAAAGCCGTATCAGTTAAAAATGGCTGCCCACGCAAATAAATTACTGTAGGCAACATAAAATTAAACATCAGAATGTAAATAGGAAATTAAACATGAACACAAATCATTTGCAGTCATTAGTTTTGAAGCGATGACGGTCGTAACAGCTGATGGGCGCACGATATCAACGGATGGTGTAGCACGCATATTAATTTACCACTTTCTGATGACACTGATAAAGATTAGCCATTAAACATTTTTTTTTTATTAATTCTTATTTAGTTAAGGGCTTGTGGCTAAATAATAACAACCGCTCGGGTCGATCGATCAGGTTAAGCTACGCATGCCGTGGTTGGTCAGTGGATGGGTGACCATCTTTTCATATCAAGACCGTTCCGTGCCTCGGAGAGTACGTCAAGCCGTTGGTCCCGGCTGTCAATTGTGGATCTTTGGCAGTCGTTACTGTTACGGTTATGTCTGAAGCCTGAAAGCCTGACAACCAGTCTTACCAAGGGGTATCGTATTACCCAGTGACTGGGTTGTGAAGGTCAGATAGGCAGTCGCTTCATGTAAAATACTGATATTCAGCTGCACCCGATTAGACTGGAAGCTGACCCCAACCTAGTTGGGAAAAGACTAGGCAGATGACGAATTGTTTAATGACTGATAGTGGATTTATTTTTTAAACAATTTTTACAATTACTAGAGTTGCGATTTTCTGGTTCTAAGTAGAACAAGAAAGTCGCCACTGTAAGCCCAGGTACGCACGGGCGATTTTTCCCACGGCGATTTTTTTTCGTGCACCGGATTTTCAACACACACTGTGTGTTTTTTTGACGCTCTGGGGTGCATTCTGTTGGATTCTCAATACTCAATCGAGTGCGCGATAAAATCCCCTCGCGATATTTTTATACCATTAGTTGGAAAATAAGATCCATACCTACCTCCAATTTTTTTTATATATGAAATTAATACTTGATCGAGAACATTTTTGTGATCACTGCAATCTGTCTACTTAATAAAAATCTTACGAGTATATTCATTTACTGACAGACAACTCACAGCCTAAACCACCGAGTCTAAAATGAAATTTTGTTCAAGAGTTCCATTTATCTACAGCGAGAGTTTTATAAATTCATCCCCTCAATGACCAAAAGAAGGATGAAAGTTTGAATGGAATTTCGTCATTTTTGACGATAGGAAATTCTATAGGACACACGGCCTGTTCAATAGTAAGTAATGGTTCACATTCACAAGCAGAAGGTTCAAATTCGTTTATTTTTGAAGGGGGTCAGTTAATTGCTATCACCGACTGTACTATTCCTAACCAGAAAATAAATAAAGAGCCTATGTGTATCATAATCAGCCTATAGTGTTCCCACTGCTGGGACACAGGCCTCCGCTCTGTGAGAGGAGCTGGGCCGTAATCTACCACGCGGGCCCAGTTCGGGTTGGTAGATGTCAGTCTTCGAATTTTTGGGTCTAGGATATGCCGGTTTCCTCACGATGTTTTCCTACACCGTTTTGAGAGCAATGGTGATGAAATAATTTACACAAAATAAAGCGCCTGTCTGAGGTCGAACCTATGACTTACACTCGTATTTCGCGGACGTAACCACTGGGTCACCGCTCTCTTCTTCTTCGTAACACTCTTGTCAGAGCGGTTGTGTTCCTCATGTAGTATCCTCTCTAGGGGCTGATGATACGCCTCACGACTTCTCGTCACCTACTCCGATTTCTGGTATTTTTTTGCACTCATACAAGGGGTTGCCCACTGCGGATTGATCGATCACCGCTATGATTATAATAATGAACATTACTTAATGATGAACGTCACTCTATTATAATCACAACGTTTCGTAATCAATTAACAAAAGGAAATAAACGCAAGGAATGTGAAAAGGAAATTATTTCTTTCATTCCTGTGTAGCGTGTGTTGTGTACCAGACACGATCATTTTGTTGTAGCGCTGACGTGAATGTTTAACTTTTCGTTTCATTGCACTTACGATAAATTACATATCCTTTTAGTTTAGCACTTAACGCCACAGACGTAAAAACAATATAACTTCTATTATGTCCCGCTCAGTGTCCTTCAATTGAGTAACTGTGTAAAATACATAATTTCCTCCCTGATCTCAGTACATTTTATTTTTCCAAATTAATACCTTTTTTTTTCGGATTGGAAATCATCAAATGAGGGGTCATTCCGGTCCCGCTCTGGGTGGAGCGGAAGGGAGTGTCAGACTCTTACTGACTAAAACCCACCCATGTTCCTTCGTTTGCCCTTTATGTTCCGGGGTAGCGGTAACCCTTTCGGACAATCCCGTTGAAAATTAATACCTTTACAATAAAATTATTGTCAAAAATATTGGTAGTGGTATAATGGGGCTCATGGCTAAATAATAACAACCCACGGGTCGTTAAGCGGAAAGTTAAGCTCACTTGCCGCGGTTGGTTGTAGATGAGTGACCATTCATTACATATTGAGACCCGTCCGTGCCTCGGAAAGCACGTTAACCCATTGGTCCCGACTGTAATTCGATGATCTTTGACAGTCGTTCCGGGTAGTCAGAATCCTAAAAGTTTGACAACCAGTACTTACCAAGGGGTATCGTGTTACCCAGTAAGTGGGTTGTGGAGGCCAGAAGGCCAATTCTTGGTATTCAGCTGCATCCGGTTCGACTGGTCTTCTGACCTCAACATAGTTGGGAAAAGGCTAGGCAGATTGATTGACTGATAGTGGTAGTGAATTTCTAGTACTACAGCAACAACCCTCTGGTAACTAATAATAATTTTAAATTAGCCTCAAGGATAACAGCATATTTCAATTAACGGGCATGTACAGATTTTCGCTCCCGCCATCTTGCTGACTGGCAAATATTTTTACCACGGTATGAGCTAATATGAAAGAAGGAAAATCCTACTTCCTACTAATATTATAAATGTGAAAGTTTGTATGGATGGATAGATGTTTGTTACTCTTTCACGCTAAAAGTACTGAATGGATTTGAATGAAATTTGGCACACAGATGGTTTATAACCAGGATATATAGGATACCTACTTTTTATCCCGATATTCTTACGGGATCGAAACTTATACGAGTGAAACCGCGGGGCGCAGCTAGTCTTAACATAAAATTACATCTCACCTCTATTCCCTGAAGAGTTAGGCAGAGTTGTACATAAAGTACATTTTACCAGTTATATTTAAGTCCCATATAGTAGATGGCGAGCCTTTTGACATCAACCGAACACAATCCCGGTTCCGGGCTGCTACTGAGAAATTCCAGATGGAAAAACCCAACAAGAATCTTTGTACGCGATAAATCAAGGTTTCAAAAAAAAAAATCTTAATTTGGAATGATAACAGGACACTATACCTCACCTGACGCATACCATGTTCGCGATAAAATTTACTGCATAAACGATGACGACTGCATTTTACGATGTATACATCGTAAAAAAAGAAAAACGTAACGTAAATCGGAAATGAAACAAAGTACAGTCGACAATTACTTTGTTGTGTTAGATGACGCGAGTTCATACTCGATGGCGCTCACGCTATTCATAAGGTAGAGGACTGAGAGTAGCGGACCGGAAGGCCTCAACGGTTATATTTGTCAATTTTAAAGTTGGTCCTTTGGTTCAAAATTGGATTCAACAAATTCTATACTGTTATACATTTTTTGTTAATTTTGACGTTAAGATAAGATAACATAATATTTATTTTGTAAAACATGAGTCTGAAGGTCTTATAATCAATATGAGGTGGCTACAGCTTTTCCCATTTATGGCATTCAAAATTAGTTGCACTAGACAATACAAAAACAAAAAGTACAAAAACAAAAAGAGAAAAAAAATAATTACAATGTCAAAATCAAAATGGGGTCTAAATTGACAGCAACCAAATTCTATACGGTTATAATTATTTGTTAATTTTAAAGTTGGTCCTTTGGGTCGAAATTGGAATCCACCAAATTATATACGATTAAAAATTATTTGTTAATTTTAAATTTGGTCCTCTGGGTCGAAAATCCACCATTCTATAAGGTTTATAATTATTTTTAAAATTTTAAAATCGGTCCTTTGGGTCGAAATTGGAATCCACAATTTTTGAGTGCTAAAAAAGTGAATAATGTCAAATAATTTATTTCAAGTAGGTAGACTATTAAAAGCCACATTTGCACGTCAATATTTACAATAAAATAGATTTGATTCTAGTACCAAAGAGTAGTTTCGGAGTAGAATGAACAAGAAACTCCATAGTTACTCATTTAAAATGGTTTTCAAGTATTAAAAATTAAGCATAGCAGCAAACACACATAGTACCGACAGTTAATATTATAGTAGGACCCTAATTCGCTAGAAGGACCGCAATCGAACTGCGACAGAAGTCACGACACGTGGAATTGAATCCACATGACCCTGCCCGGAGGAATAGTGTTCACTTTGTCTCTAAACTTTCGAGATCGAGGTCAAGAGCAGGCCCATTAGGCAATAAAAAAAGGTCCCCGTCAGAATTGAAGTTCCTTACGCGATACTCGCACAAGATAGACACACTCGTATATGTATAATAGAAAGGGACAGAGAAAGTGAGAAAAAGTTAGAATTTAATATGCGGAGTTAATACAGAGCCATCTAGTATAAGTTTTTAGAAGCTCTCATAAACTTGTCGCCATCTTGGATTTTCATTTTTACCTCGCTATCACCTGTAGCACCCCAGAAAATCATGAAAACGACACCCATGATGAAAAATTTGAAAGTGTTCGCAGCCGCCATTTTATATTTTCAATTTGACCTCACTATCGACTTTAGCGCCCTCGAAAATCATGAAAACTGTCTCTCTCTGTCTCCTTTTATTATCCCCCTTCCTACTAGTATTATAAATGCGAAAGTTTGTATGGATGGATGGATGTTTGCTACTCTTTCACGAAAACTACTGAACGGATTTGGATGAAATTTGGAACGTCGGTTTACGGTCGGTATAACGCTTTTCCGTTACGTGACGATTTTTATCAGTTTACTCCTACCGTAAGCCGTGTTAAAAAACTTCGTTCCAAAAAAATAAAAATAAAATAATTGCACAATCTATTGATAACATTTTTTCATTACGTATTATGTGGTAAATGTCACAATAGATATTCTGCGTATTTCTTAATTTATTTTTCTCCTCTTCACAAAAACCGCTCCCCGCTCCGTTACTCTCAGTCCTCACCTTTAACTCAAAGTCATTAGAACGCACACTTTTACCGGAACTGGCCACACACGCGTTGGGTAAGCGGAAGGTGTTCTGTTCCAACCGCTGGGAAACGGGATGAGAGTTGCCAGTATTTGTAGGTTTGTTTCTACCTAGATATCTGTGCAAGCGTATCTGGTCTAATTGGAAAGTGTAGACTTTTCTTGATTAAGTTATCGAACTAATGAGGTTTGTACTGTTAGAATGTTTCCTCTGAAATCATAGTGTATTTGGTTATTATAGTCTCAGTCTAAATCAGAAAATAACCGTTTATCTGATTTGATGTGAAGCCGTTTAGGCACTGCTGGGCCAAGGCCCCATGACTTCCAGGACTAAAGTGGACCACTGGTAGTTTATTTGTCCAGCTCGTCCCGCCATCTTGAGTTAAAACGTAGTATATTTTGCATTTATTAACTACTATTTTTTCTTTTGTGTTGTATTTGCTTGTAAACTTAACATGTGTTTCAATTTAACAATATGAGGTTTATTGGTTTAATTTTCTAACCTCAATTTTCTTCAATGGTTTTTAGGTACAATTTAATAATGTTATTCAAACAATAACTGTTGGAAAAAGTGGTGAGATATAAAGATGAAACCTAAATAGAGATTAATGTATTACTAATTCCTTTTAGTGAGTGATTGTATTTTAGGCGTCAAATTGACAGACCACATTCGCAACGCCAGCACTCCAAAACACAGATTACTGAATTTGTTCAAAAAGCCGATAAGCTGTAGTGGGACTGGGCTGGTCACGTCAGCCGTATGCCCAATGAGCTGTGGGCTAAAATAACCAGTACGTGGAGCCCTGACGCAGCCAGAAGGTGTCGCGGCAGACTCTGTAGAAGATGGTGGAACGAGCTGGAGAAAACAAACTATCACTGACCACTGACGGTCCACTTTAGCCCTGGATCGAAAGATCTGGAAGTAATGAAGAAAGCCCTTTGCCCAGCAGTAGGATAATGTAGGCTAACAGTAACAGAGTGATTGTGTAGGAATTTAACCTGAGTAGGGTTTGTTTACACTTTCATCAGCTCCTTTTGGAACAGCATCATCATCTGCCTAGCCTTTTCCCAACTATGTTGGGCTCGGCTTCCAGTCTAACCGGGTGCAGCTGAATACCAATATTTTACATGAAGCGACTGCCTATCTGACCTCCACAACCCAGTTACTGGGTAATACGATACCCCTCAGTAAGACTGGTTGTCAGACTTTCGGGCTACTGACGACCCGTAACGACTGTCAAAGATCCACGAATGACAGCCGGAACCAACGGCTTAACGTGCTTTCCGAGGCACGGAGGGGTCTTGTTATGTGAGGATGGTCACCCATCCACAGACCAACCGCGGCAAGCGTAGCTTAACCTCATCGATCGACCCGTGCAGCGGTTATTACTTAGCCACAAGCCCCTCCCTTTTGGAACAGCATAATATAGATTATAGCTATGCTTAGTTTTGCAAATTATTGTCTCTCATACATCAGTTTTGGCATACACAACCAAGCTAAGCTACAACATGTAAGTCAGCTATATCACCAACACACAAGCTATGTGAGTCAACAGTCGAAATGGTTCGAGCTGTTATCATAAGCTGTGTTCACAGGCTGGTTGAGAGCCAAAGCACACAACAAGAATCACGTTCGACAATAATGCTCAGATCTGGTAAATCATGAAATGTCAGCCCATAAGCAAAGATGGATGGATGGAAAGCAGCTCCGTTGGTGTAATTGCTGTATGGTTTTCTAGTAGCAGGATGAATAACTGAATAACTAATGTGTAGTGTCGTGTCCCGGTATAGCTGTACGGGTGCCTGTAGCACGTTGCAAAACTCGAAACTAACCCCGCCATTTTGTTTTGTCAAAACAATGAACACAAATGTTTACCAACGGCGCCCCCTGTCAACGTCATTCAAGTGATAAAAGATTCTTACATAACATAAATCAGCCCATCACGTTCCTACAGCTAGGACACTAACCTTCTCTCTGTGAAAGGGAGTGAGTGGGCCGTAATACAACACGCGGGCCCAGTGTAGGTTGGTAGAAAAGGTTTTAGATTTTTTGGTTTCTATTTTCAGATTTTATTTTTAGCCCAGTAAAATTCCACAGACGTATTCAAAGAATATCAAAGCTTGTTTAAACAGTGTTCTAAATGAAAGCTGTCTAATATATTTGCTATAAGGGCAGGCACACACGACCCACATGCGGGTCTGTGTGTTTTGACCATAGAGCACGACATGTTCGCGCCGGCAGAGTCTAGAGACGGCAGTATTAACAAAATACTTGGCGCCAAAATTAGGTTGCGGATTAGAACAACTTCTGTCACGGACCGCAATCAAAACCGTCGTTTTCTATGCTTCATTAGTGTCATAGTGGGAGTAAACGGTGACACACTTCTTCTTCCAATTCGTCTTCCAATTTTTGTTTCTATGACATACCGGTTTCCTCACGATGTTTTCCTTCACCGTTTTGAGAGCAGTGGGGATGAAACTATTTACACAAAGTAAAGTGCCTATTATTAGAGATCAGTTTTGGCCCAGTGGTAACGGCCACGATTTACGAGTTGTAGGACGTAGGTTGGAATCCAAGCAGGCACTTTACTTTGTGTAAATTAGTTAATCATCACTGCTCTCAAAACTGTGAAGGAAAACATCGTGAGGAAACCGGCATGTCCTAGAACAAAGAATTCGAAGACATGTGACATCTACCCGCACTGGGCCCACGTGGTAGATTACAGCCCACTCCCCTCTCACAGAGAGGAGGCCTATGTCCCAGCAGTGGGAACATTATAGGCTGATTATGTGTTCTGTAAAGCGCCTATCTGGGTTTGACGCACGACCTACAACTCGTAAATTGGGGCCTTTACACTGGGCTATCACTGATCTCGGTTCGTACGGAAAGTATTAATGATGCTGCCTCTAGGAGCGGCTGCTGAGTCGTCTCCGTACTCTGTGGTTTCGACACACAGTTCCCAACTGTGTAGAAGTTTTGCAGCGGGGACGGCTATTACTTATATGCGACATTGAGCCGTGGGTGTTATATTAAAATGTTGGTTTCAATGTTGCAATGTATATTCTAGGAAAGCTTTAGTCCTTCCTTTTTATTTTAACTTGAAATTAGGGGCATAACTTGTGAATAAATTAATGCGCTTAGATTTGGAATTTTGGTCACAGTTAAGTGAGGATTTTTTTTTTTGCGATCAATTTATGAAATAAACGATGATTTTATTTCATCCTAAAAGTTTTAAATCAAACCAATGATAAAATATGTGAAAAGTGGAAAATTGTACATTGCTTAGGCAGTGAAAATCTGAAGTTTTTCACTAAATGCTGTATGTCTGACAAAATGGGACTTCTTGTAAATGAATTTAAACTTGTTACTCATACTATACATCAACATCATCATCTGCCTGCCTTTTCCCAACTATGTTGGGGTCGGTTTCCAGTCTAACCGGATGAAAGAAAGAAAGAAAGAAAAAGTATTTATTGCGACTCGTAGAGGATCAAAAACTAAACTAACCTAAACTAAACTAAACACAGTTAAAAATAAAAATAAAACAAATTATAAAAAAAAAAGTGACAAAAGGAAAAATGAAACAGAAAGTCCAGGATGCAAGACCAGTATCTTACATGAAGCGACTGCTATACTATACCTTAATCATAATTATCTTTAACTAGCTTCTGCCTGCGACTCCGTCTGCGTGAAATTTGTAGTTTTATCATAAAATATATCCTATATCTAACACTCCGTAATACTGTAGCTTCCAATCAGTGAAAAAAAAAATTGGAATCGAATCAGTAGTTCCGAAGATTACCCCTTACATACGAACTCACAAATACCACTTTATAATATTAGTATAGTTAATTAACACATCGTTCTACTTCCTCATCTATCCATTTATATTACCCACAAGTAAGTAGTTTCGCTTGTCATGTCTTATGGGATTGCACTCCAGACCCACATATACTTACTGCCTTGTTTGTTTGACATACAGTTCCCAACTTACAAACGACTAAACTTCTCACTGTCGTAACTTGCTTCTACTTAAGGGGGATGCGCTAAGTTAGATAGCGAAATAAAATGCTTCATACGTTTTTTTGCAATTTCCAGAAGGCCAATTCTCGTAATTGAAAACGATCGAAATCTAGTTGCAATCACATCTCAGCGGCAATCAACGTCAAAAATGTAGGAAAACTAGTGGCACTTTTGGCAGATTGAGACTGAGATCAGACTGTGAACGTTCTTATACGAGAATTGCCCCTGTTAGATTGTATGGTTGATAAAAATACGATTCGCGGCCGTAACAAATATGGCTTAACAGAATTGTAATCATTAGAGTCAGCAACACGACTCCCTAAGTTAGAATTGGCCTCAAATGTCATGATTTCATGAAATAGTTATTCAATAGTGTAATATAAACTTGTACCGACGATTTTTATGATTATCCTATCCTACTAATATTTATAAACGCTAAAGTTTCTGAGGATGGATGGATGTTTGTTTGTTACTCTTTCACGCTAAAACTACTGAACGGATTTTGATGAAACTATACAGTAATATAGCTTATACATTAGAATAACACATAGACTACTTATTATCCCGATATTCCCACGGGATTAACACTTATGCGGGTAAAACCGCGGGGCGCTGCTAGTAATTCTATAAATAAATATTTGCAACGGCTGCGAATCACTAAATGATTCACGGCCGTATAAACACACCACCTGACTGCAATTTGCATTAAGATTTTTTTAATTTATTTATTTTCCAACTTACATCTATCATTACAGAGAAACCTAATGCGATAGTGTACATATGTAAACTCTTCATAATCAGCCTATATTGTTCCCACTGCTGGGACACAGGCCTCCTCTCTTCGAGAGGGAGTGGGCCGTAATCCACCACGCGGGCCCAGTGCGGGTTGGTAGATGTCACATGTCTTCAAATTTTTGGTTCTAGGACATGCCGGTTTCCTCACGATGTTTTCCTTCACCGTTTTGCGAGCAGTGGTGATGAAATAATTTACACAAAGTAAAGTGCCTGCCTGGGTTCGAACCTACGATCTACAATTCGTAAATTGGGGTCGATACCACTGGGTCACCACAGCTCTCTGTAAACTCTTATCCTAACTTATTTCACGGACTACCCTGACGCTTGTCCCTTAAATATAACTTAACGTCACTTAATAACTTGCTCCGTATTAGAAGCAAATTACACTTAATGATATTCACAGGAATATTGAAATGTCTTTGATATTGAAATTTTCAAGGAAATCTTTTATAAATTTTTCTTCCGTTTCTTTTTGGCACATTATGAGACTGTGACATAGTTAGGGGAGATTTTTTTCTTGAAGAACGTTCATTTTTAAATGAAAATGTAATAAAAATGTACCTAGGTACTTATTAAATATTAAGAAAATCAATTTTAATTAGCTACTTTAATTCACGATGTAAGCTTTTACTTCAAGCTTTCTTTGAAAACTGCCCATGCACTATCAATCACAATCTGAATCATTTTCAAGGATATTGCAAATACATCGCTTCATATGTTTGAAAAATGTATCTCCTTGTCAACGTAAATAACGCAATGAATGTTGTTTAATTGCCAAAATGAAAGTCATTGCTACTGATAGTGTGTTACGCAATTACCCCGCGTAATCAAATAAATATTGTAAAAAAACAGGGCTTACCTACGAAACAAAAAACATTAAAAGAGAAAATTATGATCGTTTTTTCAGTTTTGAGCCATCTCATTATAGTGAGGCTTAAGACTTCAGGAGGCTTTATTTACATAATGATTATTATTAATTTATTCAAATATTTCAGGGCTTTTGCAAGTCGATTTTAACTTTATTTTTGGGATAGGCTGATGCTCCACTGAGAAAAGCACTTTTTTTGTTGATTATAAATAAAAACGTAGGAAAACTCTTCAGTTAGATGGTTAGTTATGTAGATACGGCTCCGATTCCATTGTTCACAAACTAAACTAAATTTAAGTTCAGTGCATCTTTTTCTTTCTATTCCATTAAGAAAAGGACAGAAGATAAATATTTGTTTAGTCCAAAAGTTATTGCGACCAATCTCATCGGAGACAAGCCTTTGGCGCGGGAGATATAATAGTGCACAAGTGTGTGACACAGGTGCACTCTGGAACCTGGAATCTCATTGTCCGATGGGACCACAATCCGACACGACCGGGGAGAGATGGCGCAGGGCATGTGACTCAGGCTGGCTGGACAAATCTTCAAAATAGGTCGTATTTAACTAGGTCAATAGGGCACATTTTGTGACGGCTAAACACCCTTATTTCAGAATTTGTGATGCTACAGATTCTTAGATAATCGATCGAAAACGTGTCCAGCCAGCTTAGAAAACCACTTTTCGCTGATCTCTCAATCTCGGTAACGGAAGTGATTTTGACGGCTTTTTGCATATCAACGGACGTCACATACATTTGTGAAAGTCATCGAGCTAAAAGTTTTGTGATACGTACAGCGGTTTAGTAGAAAAATGCAAAAATCTGTGTCCAGCCAGCTTGAATTTACGTATAAAACTTCTGGCTGGCATTTCGGAATCTCAATAACGAGAGCTTTTTCGAATATGGTTCTTTTACTAACATTTCGTGGCGCAATGTGTGACAGTAATAACGTTTGATTTATGGCGTCACATGTAAGGGCTTACGAGAAAACAATAAAAACTTAATGTCCAGCCAGCCTGAGTTCAAGCTGGCTGGACACATGTATCTCCGCTGACTGATGATCTACGGCCTTCGAAATATGTTCAAAATTTTGTGACGGGGACGATAATGATAACCTGAGGAAGTACTCCGAAGTGGTATCGGCCGAATGTTCGGCCGTTTCCTGCTACGAAGTTACTATTTGGTTCGGTCGGTCCCGATCCTACACTCCTACACTCTTTCGAATATTGACTATGATCCCGACCCAACTGAGCCGCTCCGAACTATTTTCGAATTTTTCAATAATATTCGGTTCGGCCATGTTTCGGTCCGATCCGAACATTCGCAATTTGCACTTCGTAGTAGACCCCCTGCATTTGTGACGGAGAACCTTTGCGTAGTTTCAAAGATATTGATCATTTAACTTTTCCCATACAAACACTGTAGTAGGGTTACCAATATTGTAGGTTTTATGTAGGACTAAGCATTTTTGAAGGTTTTCTTTAACCGAGACACGGAGGTATTATGATACCTCCGTGTCTCGGTTAAAGAAAACCGCCAACTTCCAAACTCCGGGCTGTAATTAAGAACTTCCCAATGGAAAAACCCGATAATACTTTGCCTGATCCGGGAATCTAGACCAGGACCCCACGCTCAGCAGTCGCGCTTGCGACCACGAGTCCAACCTGGTGTGACTGTCTGTATTCAATCTATGTTCATAACTATGAATTCCTAAGTTTTATTTAACATTTCTTTCAATCCTTCCTTGGTCTATTGATGAGACAAGGCACTGGACTTCTTCATATTTGGAATTCATTTAATCTATATCGGTAGAAGGGTGTCCAGTCTGGAGCCAGGCCCTACAAAACAGTACTTAGGGGGGGGGGGGCTGTAATTTCCACATAATTAGGAAAAACGAAAATTTTATCAGCCTAGGGTAATTTAAAAACAGTCACACTGGCATAAGGTTAACCGTTTTTTGACAGCTGTCTTAGAACGTGTATATTCCAGATGACGTAAAAGTTAAAATGCGTAATAAAATAAATATATAAACTGCCTTATCTTATTGAATTATCTTAGTTATGACTTACATACAGTATAATACCGTACGTGTATCAATCAATGTATTGTGTGTTGCTGCAGTCACTAGTTCCATCTGTCAAAAAACGGTTTACCTAATGGACAGGGTATAGATGTTAGATTAGAATCATTACAAGTAATCGAACCCAATAACCGCATAAAGGTTAGCTTTCCACCACTTTGTCACCTACAGTAAACTCTTTACATTGTTCTGTTAATATAGATACACACATTTTTCTGTCCATAGCTTAAAACAAAGTCGATGTTCGTGTCTGTTTGACTGCTTAGATCTTCAAAAATAAAAATCAATACATTTTATTTCACATAACATGGGCACTTATGAATCGTCAGAAGCTAGGTGCACGGTTCCAATTGGTCGTTTCCTATGGAGAAGAGCCGGCATGAAACTCCACAGTTACTCTTTAAAAAATAATTGGCTTTTAAAAAACAATTATCTTCTATTCATTCTCTCTTTAAAAAATAATTGGCTTTTACAATGTTTTCATATGTGAGATCAGTGCAGGCCTATCAACAAGTAACAGGTCCTTAATAAAATAGAAAATGGTCTACAAATCTAGAGTCTACAAGGCCTGCAACTGTCTAAATTTGGCAATGGATTTTGATGCGGTTTTCACTATTATTTAGAGAATTTATTCCGGAAGGTTTATGTGTCATCATCTGCCAAGCCTTTCCCAACTATGTTGGGGTCCGCTTCCAGTCTAACCGGATGCAGCTGAGTACCAGTATTTTACATGAAGCGACTGCCTATCTGACCTCCACAACCCATGAGTAACTGGGTAATACGATACCCCTTGGTAAGACTGGTTTTCAGATTTTCAGACTTCTGACGACCCGTAACGACTGTCAAAGATCAACCCGAAACTCGGAGGGGCCTTGTTATGTAAAGATGGTCACCCATCCACGGCCCAACCGCGGCAAGGGTAGCTTAACCTATCGATCGGACCGTGTTATTACTTAGCCACAATCCCCTTCCGGTTTATGTGTGTAAAACATTAATATTTAACTTAGATTTAGCACAGAAATCTCGATGTTTCAAAATGTCGCCAGTGTGCTCGTGCGAAGCAGGGGCGGGCGCTAGTTTCATATAATTTATTTCTTGTCACAGAGCATTGGCATCGCGTGCATAACCTCACTTATGTAACACAGTCGGTTAAGAATGTGCGACAATACATAATACTTTCCTTTGAGAACGTTGTTAGAATGCGTGTTCACTGTTTTATTTTGAAGTTAAATATTAGTCTAATAAACTAGTGCGTTGTATATTATTGTAGTTGTTAAAAACTTAAACGTGGTTTATCTGTACAAATAAATAAAATTAACGTACATTTTTGTAATATTAAAATCATTTTATTTTCTAAATGCTAAATGAAAGTATGTATATGTATATACGGTACTTATAACAAAAAAAAACATTTATTTTTATTTTTGTCTGTCTTTTTGTTCCGGCTAATCTCCGAAACAACTGAACCGATTTTGATGAAAATTGGTACGGGGATACGTTGAACCCTGGGGAAGAACATATACTTTTTACTAGCATTTAGATTTACAGAAGTTAGTTTTAGTAAATATGATTACAGTAAAATTTTAATTATCATAATAATGGAGGCCTCGTCTCGAAGGACCATGAACCTTAGAGCAATTATATATTAATGCATAGTAAAGACGCAAAACCACCAACTCACACTGGGCCCGCGTGGTGGGTTTCGGTCCACTCCGTCTCACAGGGAGGAGGCCTGTGTCCCAGCAGTGGGAACATTATAGGCTGATTGTGTATAGTAAAGACGGATTTCAAGTTACCTCGTTGGTCTAGTGGGTGCAAGCGATACTGCTGAGCATGAGGTTCTGGGTTCGATTCCTAGATTGGGTAAAGTGTTAAATATTGGGTTTTTACATCAGGAATTGCTCAGTAGCAGCCTGGAGTCTGGGTTTTTCGGGCTTAAATATAATTGGAAAAATGTGGGTGTACTATATTAATATAGGTACACCTCTGCCTTACCCTTCGGGAATTACAGACGTGAGGTTATGTCATGTATGTGTCGTACGACGTCATTACGTCGGCGCCGGCTGTCGCTGAAAACCAGCGCTGGGGCTCTGTCTTGCATTGAGTCGCATAATGCTGAGCGAAAGCCGTTTTGCTAGCATTTGACGCAAAACGGCTATCGCATATTATATTTGCATGTGACGCATGTCAATCTTTTCTTATTGTTTTTTTGTTTTGTTTTTTTATGTTCTTTTTTGCGTCATGTTTACCGCAAATAAACGTATTTTCTTTCTTTCTATGTAAAGACAGAGAACAAACAAATAAAATAATTTGGCTCATTATTTTATTTGTTTGTTCTCTGTCTTTACACTCTGTTTTAACTAATTTGAACTTTAACATCAAAGCGCCGTTTATAAACGTGTCTAATTAAGGGTAAACTATCCCTGGTGTATTTCTAACAAATTAAAAGTCAACCATGTAACATTAATTTCACAGTGATAATGGCGCCGATTCCCTTGTTCACAAACTAAACTAAATTTAAGTTCAGTGCATCTTTTTCTTTCTATTTCATTAAGAATGGGACATTAATATTAGTTTAAATATTAGTTTAGTCGTGTCAAATTAAGATACTCCATAGAAAGTTTAGACGTGATTAAAAAATTGGCTACTAAAAATACGTCAATTTACGTCAGGCGCTGACTAATTTAATGTCTTTAAGGGCTGATTTTACCAAAGTCAGATATATTTTCGTGGAATTAAATTGACGTCTAACAGTTCTAGTATGGAAAAGCTGTCAAAAATTCAAAATTTATTCTTAGGATAAGACTTATTCTAGGTATAAAAGTTTGGTAGAATGCGTCCTAAGTAAGTAAGTAATATATATGTATCGACGGAGTGGGTTGGTAAACAAGAAATTTCACGCAAACGAAGTCGCGGGCAGAACCTAGTTCTTCATAAAATAGAAAAGAACAAGAAAAAAGTGAAACGTTAAAATGAAAAACATGTAGGCACAATTTGAGCATACTCCAATGACAAGAAGCGCTCTGCCCTTGCCTCTCCATCATTCCCACTTCCGCGTCCGGATATTTAGGCAAGGCTCTATCCGGGTTAAGGGTTGCCCTTACAATAATGGAGGTAGATGGCGAGGCTGATTTACACAATGGCGGTAAATTGTGGATGTCTCCTTTGCAATCAGTGCTGAGGGCGCTTCCGGTAGGTTAACGTGGTGAGCATAGGTCGATGCGGTCGGTGTGTTTGGTTTCTATTAAATGTTAATGAGTGAATTGATAATACAGGGTGCATTGGGATTGCTGTCAGGAATAATAATTATTCATCATCATCATCATCTGCCTAGTCGTTTCCTAACTATGTTGGGGTCGGCTTCCAGTCTAACCGGATGTAATTGCATACCAGTATTTTACATGGAGAGACTGCCTGTCTGACCTCCACAACCCAGTTACTGGGTAATACGATACCCCTTGGTAAGACTGATTGTCAGATGACCCGTAACGACTGTCAAAGATCCATGAATGACAGCCGGAACCAACGGCTTAACGTGCTTTCCGAGGCACGGAGGTGTCTTGGTATGTAAAGATGGTCACCCATACACGAACCGACCGCGGCAAGCGTAGCTTAACCAGATCGATCGACCCGTGCGGCTGTTTTTACTTAGCCACAAGCCCCAAGTTTTGTTGTTAGTGGGTTATTACATGACACTCTTCTGAAAGATTCAAGTAGGTTTAACTGAGGATCATGAATCTTCAGCCGAGATCTAAACAAGTTACTGAGCACGTGCTCTGACTATGACATGTTCCCGTCTCTACCTTGCACTTGTAGTTTGACAGTTGCGCGACATGACAGGAATAACGCTTAACTATAGTTATTTACTTTAAAGCTCGCTGAATAAGCAAGCTAAAAATTCTATGGGCCGGCCATATTAGCCGTAGAACGGATGACCGTTGGGGTAGACGTGTTCTTGAGTGGAGACATCGAATCGGCAAACGTAAGGTAGGACGCTCTCAGGATAGGTGGAGCGACGATGTTCGCAGGTTGGTTGGTAGCAGATGGATGAGAGTTGCCCAGAACCGACTCTGAATGGTGTGCTTTTGGAGAAGCCTGTGATGTAAGTACGTGTGGTAAGTAACGGTTACCTATAGGTACCTTTTCTTTTGGGTGGGGAGTCGTCAAATAACTTCTCCCGGTGAAGTTCTCTCTTCTCTGGGTGAAGCGGCGGGTATGTCAGACTTTTGCTGACTAAAACCCACCCGTGTTCCTTCAGTTTCCTTTGCTAGGGGCCACGGTAACTCTTTCTAACAACCCGCGACCCTGGCAGGCATCGGCCCTAGCGAACCCCATCATTTAGTGCTGACATCTCTTTGAGGCGCGCGTGGAACATAACGCGCCATCGACTCGGGCCTGGTCCTTACCGGATGGCCAGTTACCCTTTGTTTGCCGTCCGCAAGCCCGTGCCTACGGTGGCCGGGAATCGGCACTATTAATTCCCGACGTCCAGGCCGTCTCCTGAGGCGACTAGGGGCGTGAGGGCGCAAAGGTTGCCTGTCCCTGACGCGATCCGCCTCCTCCTCCGCATAGATATCGGCCATATTAAGTAATCAAGTTTTTTCGAGTCACATTTTCCAACTCAGGTACCTACAAACCAATGATAGATGTTCCAATAAAACGAACTCGAACGTAATAAAAAATATCCGATAATTTATCTAAAGCAGTAAAAAAATCGGTATTATCCGGTAATATTCGGTTTTTACGAGCGACGCGCGGCTATTGTCGCGATTATTGATGTAATGGGTTCCGTCGCTTAGAAAGATCTTTATTTGAGAACGATATTGTTAGCCAATATCTTATTTAGTTACGTTTTTATAAGAAAAATAAGTAATTTTGAGATAAGTACCTAGTTTTGCATATAGTTTAGAAGATTGATAGCACTTGGGGGCCTAATTTGTAGACGACAGTGTGTTTTATTTAGAAAGTAATATTATTAAAAATATATACACGCAAAACATCTTATAAAGCCTATAATGTTCCCACTCCTGGGAGACAGGCCTCCTCTCTGTTTCAGTGAGCTGTAATCTACCACGCGGGCCCAGTGCGGTTTGATAGATGTCACATGTCTTCGAATGTTTGGTTCTAGGACATGCCGGTTTTCTCAAGTTGTTTTCCTTCACCGTTTTGAGAGCAGTGGTGATGAAACAATGTACACAAAGTAAAGCGCCTGTCTGGGTGCGAACGGTGCAACTCGCGACCGCAACGAATTATTTATTATATTCATGCATTATGATGACCTTGTGAAGGCCGCAGGAACCCGTTGGATGCGAGAAGCACAGAACCGGTCGAAGTGGAGGTGCTTGGGGGAGGCCTATGTCCAGCAGTGGACGTCTTTCGGCTGAAATGATGATGATGATTATCAACGTGACAGCAGTGGTGGCCCAGAGGTAATAGCAAGCATTTCGTTTTTATTTTTTGTTGAAATATTTCTATAGAACTTCCAAACTTTTTGCACACAGCTCTCAAAGTAACAAAATGAAAAATAAATAAAACACACTTTGTGAGTTATTTTAACTGTTTCAAATATTTTTTTCCATTTTTCCTGTCATTAAAATACCTGCAGCGATGTTTAGCCAGGTTTTAAGCGTAAAAGTTATGACCCTTATTGGTGACTAGCTGTTGCCCGCGACTTCGTTTGTGATCTAGAATGAAAAGTAGCCTATGTCCTTCTCCAGGTCATGGTCTACCTATGTGCCAAATTTCATCCAAATCCCGTCAGCCGTTTTAGCGTGAAAGCGTAACAGACAAACTTACTTTCACATTTATAATATTACAAAATAATTGCTGGTAGATTCGAAGCGTGATACATACTTGTACAGGGTGGCAGGGACATCGAGCCACTAATAGTAGCAACGGCTTTCATTTTGACAGTTCAACAATATTCATTGAGTTATTTAGGTTCTTGAGCAGATTAGTTAGGATCAGAAAGTTCAGGTTCGGGTTCTTCAGAAAGGTCAGGTGCGTACGTGCGTAGTACTCGCAACTGTCGCGCGTGTGTGTAGGATCAGATGTATTAACGTAAACGAAGCGAAAGGAGTATGTAAGGATGAAGGTGGTTCTGTAGTTTCTGCGTCCCCCATATGAAGGCGTAATTTATTAAAAAAACTGGAACCAGCACACACTTTCCATCACAATCCGAAAGATTTTGTAAGAAATATCTAATCCATTGCTTCATTTGTGTTAAAAATTGTTTGCTCCGCAACGTAAATTACGCAATGAATGTTATTGAACTGTCAAAATTGAAGTAATTACAATTTATAATTAATATATTCTAAGTGCGTTACAAAATTACCCCGCAGTTAATTTTTTTAAATTAAGTTAGTAGTTATTGCATAACTATAATATACTATTGGGTCTTAGCACTATGCTGACCGATGGCCGTTTTGCGTGAATCTGACGCATATTTTCCCCAACTTGTTCTTTTTTTGTGTTTATGTTCTTTCTCTGCGTCATGTTTACTGCAAATAAACTTTTTTTCTTTCTTAACATTAAAAATTCTGTCCAACAATATTCAATCACTCAGGAACCCTAAAATGTGAAGCACGGAACAGCCCTTTGTGGCTTACAAACAGGAATGTAATGTCTTCGTAAAAGATATTTGACAGTATATATAAATGAGCGTCGGCATGGGCTCCAAATTCTCAGTGAAAATTCTCAGTAGAAAAGTAGAAATTCTCAGTAGCGGCCCCTACCTACTCTTTATGCCCGGTTAATGGCAATAGACTTGCCATATATGTATAAGTAGATAGAGTATGTTTGGGGTAAATTCGGCGGTGTGATAAAACCGTACCTACCAAACAAAATTTTTTTTTGGTTCAATCCTCGGATCTATGAGATTTCTTAACATTTTATTATGGACATTCTGACAGGGAATTATTATGCGAATATCTACAGAAGTTTCGGGTAGACGGGGAGCCTGAAAGTAATCGGAGTCGAAAGTCTGGCTCTCGGTCTAGTTTTGTAATATCAGTACTGCCTAAGAAGTAGGTTACGAGTCTCGTCGAGAGAAAATATTGATGTTCAGCCGTTTTTGGTTACACAGTTTACACTGAAAAACAACAATAAACATAAAGTCTGTTTAAATGTGTTTCAAATTGACGTTATTTCAAGTTAAACAAATATCAACTTTGTTTTAATGGTCATTAAGTTGATTTCAGAGGGACTAGCACTATTGAAAAGTTATAAAAATGTTTGAAGATGTAGCGTAAACTGAACTTTATTGTGTAGGAATTAAAGTTATTTTTCCATAAACTCATATTTGTTTACATTTTTGGCGAATATGTCGCGAATGCAGGGATTATCGGTGCCTAGTTTGTCCACGATTTCGTCCGCGCCAAAGTCTAAATAATAATACAGGGTTATTGGTAACACATTAACAGCCTCTCAAGACTATATTACTAACAGCATAAACAATGACTTTTGTTCGATGACTTTTATTCATTCATCAGATATTCATACAAAAATAAAAATATTTCTATTGATCGAATTGAAATATTAGATTTTCTGTTACAAACTCTACGCGAAGCTGAAGAAAAAGCGCTAGTTAGGTAAACAAACTGCCGTGGCTAGTACAAAATACAGCGGATAGGAGCGGGGGTTAGATAGAACAACGAAATCCTATATGTTTTTTTATTGTAAAATGTATTATGTTTTGTAAAAAGTCATAGAACACAAGTTGTTGTTATTGATGTTAGTATATAATACATTCCTACAAGGTTGTTAGTGTTTTACCAATAACCTTGTATTATATAATCAGCTTATAATGTTTGGGACACACGCCTCCTCTCTGTGAGACGGAGTGGGCTATAATCCACCACGCGGGCTTAGTGCGGGATGATAGACGTCACATGTCTCCAAATTTTTGGTTCTAGGACATGCCGATATCCTCACAATATTTTCCTTCGCCATTTTGAGAGCAGTGGTGATGAAATAATTTACACAAGGTAAAGTGCCTGCTTGGGTTCGGGCCGATTTTAACGAAAATTTCACTGGCAGATAGCTGACGTTACAAGGAGTAACGCACTTTTATTTTTGAAATATAATTAGGGTTCGCCAAAAACAATAATAAAACCCATAAAATCCAATTTGTTTTCTGACATGCACGCGGACTAAGGCACAGAAAGCACTATATTAGTATGGATACATATATCTGGGAAAAACACGCTGTGCCGACGACAAATAAATTGTGAACAAGGCCACGATGACCCTTACAGGCCATTGAACAGAAATGTCAACAATGAAAGATGGGCTTCCTGCCGCCGACCGCGATACATCAAAGGAAAAAGCTGAAAGCTGTTGGTTTTCATTTTATTCTATTCAATTATCTCCCTTACAAACAATTTTGGCGCTCACAAAGATGTTTTTTGGCAATCTTTGTGGAGAAACTGTGGGATAAAGCTCTGATTAGTCTGAGGCGAATCTCGCGCGGGATCATCGTCATCTGCCTAGCCTCTTCCCAACTATGTTAAGGTTGGCTTCCAGTCTAACCGGATGCAGCTAAATATTAGTACTTTTAATGGAGCCACTGCCTATCTGACTACCACAGCCCAGTAACTGAGTTATACGAGACACCTTGGTAAGACACCTATCTAACTTTCGGGCTTCTGATGACCGGCACCCTAATTGTGTAACACACTATCAATCACAATCTGAATCATTTTTGAAGGATATTGCTAATCCATTGCTTCATATGTTCGCAAAATGTGTCACCAACGTATATAACGCAATGAATGTTATTGAACTGTCAAAATGAAATCCGTTGCTACTGTTTGTGTGTTACGCAATTACCCCGCCGTAACGACTTTGAAAGATTCACGAATGACAGCCGGGAGCAACGGCTTAACGTGCTTTCCGAGGCACGTGATTTGAGTACGCAACACGTTTATTTAGAGTAGCATTGTGAATGATGGGTGGGCCTAACTTGTAAGTGTTCCTGGCACGAATCGTCGCATGGCTTCCTAACAACCGACGCGCGCAAACGCGTCCCGCGGGGATTTGCCCCAGTTTGAACAGTTCTTAAAAGATAACTTGCAACTCCATGCTACATCAGTCAAAAAAACTTTTGTTTTAACTGACGTTCAAGATTAGCACAAGATGACAAACATCTTCGTAGCTCGAGACAATTTTTAACAAATAGATGGACCTCGTTAGCAACAAATACGTTACTTTGTCTCGAGGACAATTTGGAAATAGCTTCAGGGATTATGTCTGGGAGATATTACATGAACTAATATCACGCTTGTTTTCCCCGAAGGGGTAGGCAGAGGGATAGTAGGTAAACCTCCATTTCACCCAATCATATTTAAATTCCTTGCGAAAGAGGGCGGGCCAAACTTAAAGCCAATGCATTTATTTCAGTTAAATTATTCAGGCAAGCACTTTTGAATTGTCAAGGGGTCGGTCAGTCAGAAATAAGAAGCTAGTTGCCCATTCTAAAACGTATTAGGTACTCTATGGAGACGGGCAAAAGACTCCATGGAAACTCTTTTAAATTATTTTGTTACAAAATATTAGTTACATCGTTAATTCAGACTCTGGATTACACTAGCCAGGCTCCGGGAACATTATTAACTCCGTCTTATATCGTACTAGCTGCACCCCGCGGTTTCACCCGCATAAGTTTCGATCCCGTGGGAATATCGGAATAAAAAGTATCCTATGTGTTAATCCTGGTTAAAAAATATCTGTGTGCCAAATTTCATCCAAATCCATTCAGTAGCTTTTGCGTGAAAGAGTAATAAACATCCATCCATCCTCCAAACTTTCACGTTTATAATATCGTAGCTCGTATTAGTAGGATAATTATAATAATTACACACAGTAGATCACAGTATAATCATTAATCAGGTATCATTAGATTAATTTTGTATGGTTGTTGTTGTTGTTGTGTTGGAGGACAGACTTTTGTAGTAACAGGTATGCAATAGCATGAAAAAACAGTCTAAAACGCTAACATATTAACCCCTTTCGTCTGCTAAACATTATGAAGCATTAAAATTACGAGCGACCTCTGCCTACCTCATATTCGTAATAAAATGAAGCATCTCCTCACCTTATCTCCCAGATATGATAGCAAACCCCTGAGTTATGTCTTCAAGTGATAAATTGCTCCAAAACTACCCTCCGTTTGATAATAATCTTTGCCGCGTCACGATAAGGTTGATTTTGGATAGTAATCGTGAGAAATATCGATTATTGGACCACAAAATTGTTGGTGTCTAGTGAATTTCGTTAATGGTCGCAAATTTGGGGGTGCGATGTAAC
The DNA here is from genome assembly GCA_911387795.2 of Apamea monoglypha. Classification (NCBI taxonomy): domain Eukaryota; kingdom Metazoa; phylum Arthropoda; class Insecta; order Lepidoptera; family Noctuidae; genus Apamea; species Apamea monoglypha. The sequence continues at coordinate 2,006,435 of OU426935.1, forward strand.
TTATACTTTGGTATTGAGGTCCGTTTACATTGGTAAAGCATAATAGTATTGACGTGTCATGCCAGTAGGAAATAATAATAATAGCCTCCCAACCGATTTTGGTCAATGTGGCTCATCTCAACCGAGATTAATTACGCAGGAGGTATTATAGTGCACAAGTGAGTGCGTAAACACAGGTGCACTCTCTGTTCCTTTACTCTCATAGTCTGATGGGACGGCAACGTGCTTTCTGAGGCATGAAGGGGTCTTGGTATGTAAAGATGGTCACCCATCCACAGACCGACCGCTGCAAGCGTAGCTTAACCTGACCGACCGTACGGCTGTTATTACTTAGCCACAAGCCCCTCCAAGTCCACTAAGTATACCTATTCTATATAAGCTATATCGGATCGGTCAGTTGTAATTTGGTTTACCAAATTATAGCGTAGTCAAAAGAAGTCTAATGAGTTTCTTACGTGAGCATAATCAGCCTATAATATTCCCACTGTTGGGACACAGGCCTCCTCTCTTTAAGAGGTAGTGGGCTATAATGTACCAAGGGGGCCAGTGCGAGGTGGTAGACTTCATGTCTTCGAATGTTTAAATACTCTTCCACCTGTGTTTAGTCGAGCAATGTTAACGCGCCTTTAGGCGTGCTTTATACGTTTCAACTCGTTTATTGAGGATATGGTCAGTCTTACCAAGGGATAAGACTGACCATATCCTCAATATTTGACAAAAATCGTCAAACGACAAAAAGCGAAGTGTCAAGCCATTTTGAAACTAAACGGTGCAATTATGTGCATCTATCTACTGCCTAATTGAGTTGCCCTACATAAGGTACTACAGAAATAAAACCAAAAAGACGCTTTTCACTGGACGTTCCAAAGCTCGAAGAGAGGAGGCCTGTGTCCCAGCAGTGGGGACATTATAGGCTGATTATGTGGTAAGTACACCTCTCCGGGGAATCTCCGAAACTCATCGATCGGTAGAAGGCGTGCCCCACACCCAATGAAAATGATCAATGGACATGAGCCTTTATCCGTGGAATAAAATGGACAGTTTTTGTAAAGAAAAATATTACAAAAAATTAAATATCTTTCCTCGGATAAAGATGTCTGGCGTTGGAACAATCAGGCTTGAGTATACAACGTAATTTTCAGTACCGAAAGAAGTTCTTTCAGAATCAACAATAGAAAATATTTCAGCTTCAATTTTTATACGGTATATTTTCAGTGTAGAGTTTTTGGTTAGTCTCATCGGGTATCTGGCAATTTTGTTTTCATTCCAAACTTTTGAATAAAAAAAAAAGGTTTTTTTGATTTTTCTGCAATTGTGTACAGGGTAGCAGGGACATCGATGCATTATGACCGCGTAGGTACTTACCTATAAAACAGCAGGTTTTTTTTTTTATAACCGACGATTAATTTCTACCCTAGGTCTACACCTAGGGTAGAAATTTTTCGTCGAAATCATGAAATCAGCACATGATTCTACAATCATGTGCTGATTTCATGATTACTGTTTGAAAGAAAGAAAGAAAAAGTATTTATTGCGACTCGTACAGGAAGATCACAAACTAAACTAAATCAAAAATAAAAACTAAATTATATAAAAAAGGAACAAAAATAAAAATGAAACAGAAAGTCTTATACGAGGCCAAAAGGCTCCTATCTCAGCATGACGCTGCGACATTTAAAAAATAAATGTCACAGCGCTGGTATTCTGATAGGGTCCGTTTGCGCTTCGATGTCCCTGCCACCCTGCATTTAGGTACTTAATAAAAATCTTAAATTCATTCACTGCCAGACACCGCACAGCCGAAGCTGCTGATTCTAGAAGCATGAACATGAACCACTAAGGATTTTTGAAAATTCAGTCCCTGGGGTTAAATAGGGGATGAACAATGGTATGGAAGGTCGTCATTTATACGGATGTTAAATCCCATACCATTCAAAATCAATCTGCCGAGCCTTTTGCGAACTTTGTTGGGGTCGGCTTCCAGTCCAACCGAATGCAGCTGAGTACCAGTATTTTACATGGAGTGACTGCCTATCTGATCTTCACAACTCAGTTACTGGGTAATACGATACCTAAGGAGGTATTGTCGTCGGTAATATTGAGGATATGGTCAGTCTTACCAAGGAAACCCTTCGTAAGACTGGTGGCAAATTTACGGGCTTCTGACGACCCGTAACGACTGTCAAAGATCCACTAATGACAGCCGGGACCAACGCCTTAACGTGCTTTCCGAGGCACGGAAGGGTCTTGGTATGTAAAGATGGTCACCCATCCACGGATCAACCGCGGCAAGCGTAGCTTACTTAACCTGATCGATTGACCCGTGCGGCTGTTATTACTTAGCCACAAGCCCCTTATCCTCTGAACATCACTATGGATATATGTATTTAATACACTAAGGGCTGATTTTTCCATCGCCAGATAACTTTTATTAGAGGAATAAAATTGACGTTTGACAGTTTTTGTATTAAGTAACTGACAAGATTTCAACATTATTCCTCGAATAAAGTTATCAGACCAAAATCAGCCCTAAAATAATACGTGAAAGTTGTTTATTTATCTAAGAGACGATAAATATTGAATAGCTTTAATATTGAGTAATTTCAGATGAGAATATTTTCTGGTTTCATACTTTTCAGAGCGTGATTTTTCAGCAGTCGGTTTTTAATTTTTTAGCTGCCTCAGTTTATTTTTAATTATTGTATTTTTGGATTGTTGTGTTGTTAGTATTTGCTGTATTCTGGACGCTTTTAATATTCTCACATATAATTATAAATTCAACATTAATGATGTAACTAATATTTCTGTAAAAATATAATTTAAAAGAGTGTCCATGGAGTTTCTTGCCCGTTCTTCTCCATAGGTACCTACTACGCTTTGGAATGGGCAACTAGCTTCATTATTTTCAGCTATGAGTTTGAGCTTTTCATCTTATTTTTCTTACTACATATCTAGTTTATTCTCAACGTCTACACGTCATGTCATTCTCAGCGAACAAAGATGAACATCTCATTGTAAGCATATTTTCTGTGACCACATTTATTTCGTAGAACCGTACGTTTCTGTGACAGACAGTGTATTGTGACGTACAGACGGTTCCATTTTGTATAGAAATAGTAAATGTGCGGAGTGTGGACATGTTTTCAAGATTTTCACACAATTTTGTCAAGACAACATTTTTGTTAGTAGTCACAAAGAGGTCGGGATAGATAATTTATTTATTTGGCCTACCCAAATATTGTGATATTGTTGTAGAAAACAACAATTTTTACAAAAAATTGCCAAAATATTTTCAGGTTTTCAGCATAGGTAATGTTGTTTATTTCACCCAACATTTCTTTCTCGGAAAAGTTATTAATAGAAAAGTAAGTTGAAATTTTTTATTTTAGGTATATTATTATCACAAAACATTTCAACCTTCTTTTTTAACAATCCGTGTTCCGTGACTGACTCATCTTCTGTCCAGCCTTTTCCCAACTAAGCTTGGGTCGGCTTCCTGTCTAACCGGAAGCAGCTGAGTACCAGTATTTTACATGGAGCGACTGCCTATCTGACCTCCACAACCCAGTTACTGGGTAATATGATACCCCTTGGTAAGACTGGTTGTCAGACTTTCTGGCTTTCGGGGGTTCCGTGACTGAAAACTGAAGAAAAATAAACTTTGAACTACCTGCATTTCCTTTTGGGACTGTAGAGGTGCATTAAGAAAGCACGTTCGTAAATTATTTCATCACCACTGCTTTCAAAACGGTGAAGGAAAACATCGTGAGGAAACCGGCATGTCCTAGAACCAAAAATTCCAAGACATGTGACATCTAACAACCCGCACCGGGTCCGCGTGGTAGATTATAGCCCACTCCCTCTCACAGAGAGGAGTCTTATGTCCCAACAGTGGGAACGTTAGAGGCTGACTATGTATGTTAAACTTTATCTTCAAAAGAACTCGCAGTCAACTAAGTAGAGTTCTCATATAAACCATATTACCATTCTCGATACTTATATAACTGCCTACCCCACCGATACGCGAAGATACAATAGTATCAGGTCCCACGGCAGGCTACCTTCGTAATAAATCTAAGTCTTAGGTCTCGACCAGAGTGCAGAAACTGGGGCAGCGGCGGGCTATTAATCTATACTGATCCAATTTTTGACATCAGACAGCTTATGCGTCAAAATGACAGACGATATTCGAAACACACTGCGCTCCAGGACACAGATTACTGACGTCGCTCAAAAAGCCGCTAAGCTGAAGTGGGACTGGGCTGGCCAGGTCTGCCGTATACCTAATGAGCTGTGGGCCAAAATAACCAGTACGTGGAGCCCTGACGCAGCCAGAAGGCGTCGCGGCAGACCCCGTAGAAGATGTCGGCACTAGCTGGAGAAAACAAATGAGCAGTGTAAACGTTAGCCTTGGATCGAAAGAGTTGGAAGTCATGGAGATAGAGACCTTTACTATTACTGCAAAAATTATACGGATATGGCATAAGGGGCAATGTTCTGAAACTTATTGAATCATACCTTAGTGACAGATATCAATACACGGAAATATCTAGAATATGTCATAAGACTAAAACGCAGATTATATATAAATCAAAACCAAGACACGTAAAATATGGCGTCCCCCAAGGTAGCGTGCTAGGGCCGTTATTATTTCTGACATATATAAATGATCTGCCAAAAGTAATACGACACAAAATGATCCTATTTGCCGATGATAGCACAGCCATTATAAAATGTAATAATGAGACAACTTATCAAAATGATATTAATAAATCCCTTCTTAGTATCATCCATTGGATGAATAATAATAATCTCGTAATTAATCTAAATAAAACTAAGGTAATGCACTTTCATCAACGGCAACCACATCCAAATATTGATGTAACTTATAATAATCATAAAATAGACGAAGTAAATAATGCTAAGTTCTTAGGTATTACCATTGACAGCAAGCTTACTTGGAAACCCATGATAGAAGAACTTTGCAAACGCCTGAGTAAATCTGCTTATGCACTCTTTCAGCTATCAAAAAAGGTAAATAAAGATACGTTACTGGTAGCATACCATGGACTTGTAGCTTCTGTGTTGCGATATGGCGTAATTTTTTGGGGGCAGTCGACTGACCGTGAGCTTATATTTAGGATGCAGAAAAGATGTGTCAGAGCAATGTGTAATATAAAAACAACGGATAGCTGTAGACCCTATTTTAAGTCTTTGAAAATACTGACCCTTCCAGCATTATACATTTTGGAAACTGCGTTGTTTGTAAAAAGAAACACACAATTGTTTGATAAAATTATTTCCACTAGAAAAACTCCATTACGTGCCCAATATGTAAATAAACTATGTCATCAAAAATGTAAGACCGCATTGATGCGAAAAAGCTTTTTTGGTATGGCACCTAAAGTGTTTAATAAAATTCCTGATGACATAAAAAACATGACATTATATAAGTTTAAAAAAGCTCTTACTAAATTATTAATTGACAATTGTTATTATACTGTAGATGAATTTTTGAACGACCAATTATTATAATATTTTTTGTAAACACCTACCTATGTAAACATCTATGTTTTACAAATGGATTGATAGATTGATTGATAGACTTTGGACATTTTTATTATTTTGACATAGATTTTTGATATTTTAATTATTTTGACATAGATTTTTGATATTTTAATTATTTTGACATAGATTTTTTTTTTTTTTTTTGTGACCTTATAATAATTCCTCATTTAGGTCTGACATAATTGGGTGATATGTAATTGTTAATATATATGTAATGCATTAAATAATATGTAATTGTTAAATTTATAATTATGCACTTTTATCAAATATTTTAGTGCACATCATATTTGTACGTCTCCTGGCATGACATAGCGCACTATTCCTCAAACATAAGATCTGTACATACTTTACCTATGTTAACAAATAAATTATGATTTGATTTGATTTGATTTGATTTGATTTACCCAACAGTTGTGCGTGAGAAAATTACAGATGACACATGCAAAAACACATAACACTTTGACATTTCATATCTCCCGCTTGTCGCTCCCGCTTGTCGCTCCCGCTTGTCGCTCCCGCTTGTCGTCCCGCTTGTCGCTCCCGCTTGTCATTATGGACGCACTCTAACTCGTATTGTTTAGCGTCACTTAGTTCTTTTTGTAGCACTTCCTAAGTGTTGCGAAACAGATAGGAAACTGTATTGTTTAGTGCAAACTGAAGTAGTTAGTGGAAGAATTGTATCAGGAAATCTGTGGGTTGCAGTTTAAATTGTAAAGTAAATGGGCTGGCCTTCAGGCTAGAGAGATAAAGTTGCATAAACCTACATGTCATTACCTATAGTGGTCATGATAAATAGGAGTGCCATAACATCACGCCTTGTTTCCGCAAAGGGTAAGACAGAGGTGTACCTGTAGCACTACAGGTATACCCACATTTCGCCAGTTATGTTTAAGTCCCATGTAATATGGGACGAGCCTATTGCCATCAACAGGGTACAAATGGGCTGCCACTGAAAAATTCCAGATAGAAAAACCCAATAACACTTTGCCCGACCTAGGAATTGAACCCACGACCTCATGCTCAGCGGTAGCGCTTGCGACCACTAGACCAACAATTAGCAAAAAATATAGGTTTACAAAGTACAAGTGAGGTGTCAAGAAAGACGAAGGATCGTTCTAGGTTCGGGAAATTCGAATTAATTCTCTATATTATCTGATCTAGCTGCGTCCCGCGGTTTCACCCGCATAAGTTTCGATCCCGTGAGGATATTGGGATAAAAAGCATCTTATATGTTAATCCTGGTTATAAACTATCTGTGTGTCAAATTTCATCCAAATCTGTTCAGTAGTTTTTGCGTGAAAGAGTAACAAACCTCCATCAATCCATACAAACTTTCACGTTTATAATATTAGTAGGAATTAGGACTAGTAGGATTTACTAGGTTATTATTTTTCTTTTTGTTAATTAGTAAACATGTACACACGGCTACACATCAAGCTATACATTTCCAGTTTTAGCTGACCTCGCATTGTATAGGTTTTTCGTACAATCAGAAGTCAGCTTATACTGGTTATTCATAGCTTGATGTGTAGCCGTGCGTACTGTATTATATTCAAATTTTATTTGTTTCAAATTGACGTTATTTCAAGTTCAAACAAATATCAACTTTATTTTAATGGTAATTAAGTTGATTTGCTAGCAGTATTGAAAAAGTTATCAAAATGTTTGAAGTTGTAGCGTAAACTGAACTTTATTGTATAGGAATTAAAGTTATTTTTCCATAAACTCATATTTGTTTACATTTTTGGAATCGAATATGTCGCGATTCAAATGTAGGTATGTTTTTCCCTGAAACCTAAAATCTATTTACTAATAATAAAACTGATGATAATGCAGATGGTGGGACGAGCTGGAGAAAACAAACGACCAGTGTTCCACTTTTTTTTTTTTGGTGGGAAATCATCAAATGACCCCTCCCGCTCTGGGTGGAGCGGAAGGGAGTGTCGGACTCTTACTGACTAAAACCCACCCATGTTCCTTCCTTCACCCTTTATGTTCCGGGGTAGCGGTAACCCTTTCGGACAATCCCGCTGACCAGTGTTCCACTATAGCCCTAGATCGAAAGAGCTGGCATTCATGGGCAGTCTTTGCCCAACAGTGGGAAGATTCAGGCTAACAGTAACCAGTAATAATAAAGCGAAAGAAGAGAGAGAAGAGAGAAAAAAGAGAGAAAGAGTTTGTTTGTTTGAACGCGCTAACCTCTGGAACTTTCAGTTGGATTAAAAAAAAAATTTTTTGCTGATGTCCCAATTCTTGAGGAAGGCTTTAGGGTATCATCACGCTTAGGAACCGAGCAAAAAAATCATAAAGAACGTTAAGCGAAAACGAAGTATTACTGCAGGCAGGCAGGTGGGGGAAACAAAAAATTCACGCGGACGAAATCGCGGGCATAAGCTAGTTAATTACACCTAAGTGAAGATAATGCACAATCCAATGCAATGCAATGCAAAAAACAAATGCAATGCAATGCAATGTGCAATTTGTATGGTGTACAATAAAGAGTATTCTATTCTATTCTATTCTATGCACCTAGAATAAAATTCCTATACCCACCCCATCACTATACCTATACAATTTATATTACTATCACAATACCAAAAACATACACCAGGTGCTTGTTATTCTACAAATTGTAAGTCTCCAGGAGATTATCTCCTAATTAACGTAGCTCATTCTAGTGCTCTCTGGTACCAAACTGACACTATTTCAACCACTGAAAACACTGAAATTTTAATCTTCTGGCAGAACACGCCGTTTTCAGCACGACTTTATTCATTTTAGTTTTTGTGGGGACAGGAATTTTAATTGGAAGTGTCATTTGCTTTTTTAATGGTTCGTCAGAAGCCCGAAAATCTGACAACCAGTCTTACCAAGGGGTTTCGTATTACCCAGTAACTGGGTTGTGGAGGTCAGATAGGCAGTCGCTCCATGTAAAATACTGGTATTCAGCTACATCCGGTTAGACTGGAAGCCGACCTCAACATAGTTGGGTCATACCCTTTCCAAGTCGAAAAAAAATATTGTAATCTACAAAAAAGATTTGGGAAGGTTTGGGTTGCATGTGCGATCCTATTTCAGTAGATATCAGCAGATATAACCTTCTGCATCTAACCTGCTTCACTGAAAACCTCCTCTGTATCCACAACACAACAATGTAGAATGATGAATAGCGTTTACTAAGCGACATACTTCTGTGTCGCGGTGAGAGTGTAATCCTGATCAAATATTTGACAAAATTTGTCAAACGACAAAAAGCGAAGTGTCAAGTAATTTTGAAACTAAACGGTGCAATTAAGTGCATCTATCTACTACCTAATTGACCTGCCCTGTACTTAAATTGCCCTGTAAATTTTTATCTATAGTAATAAGGAAACAAAATAAAACTAAAAATACGCTTTTCACTGGAGGTTCCAAGGCTAAATAAGCTGTACGTGACTTAAAGCATCGTTTAAAAACACATTTACACCGCTGCGCGTTGCAGCTAATAATTAGTTGGTGAAAAAGATATCTCTTTTGACCTGGGAAATCCGGAAAAGTTACGTCAATGTCTTGAATAGAAGACGGACGTTTGTAGCACATAAATGAAATAGGTAGGTCGAACGCATATCGAACAAGTCATAGGCCTAAACTACCACCATGATGGATGGATGTATGGATGGATGTTTGTTACTCTTTCACGTCAAAACTTCTGAACTGATTTGAGTGAAAGGGAATTGCTCATTCTTGGCTTAACGTGGACAAGTTGTTCTGCAAAAAGTAATTTTACGAAAAAATATATTTAAAACTAAAATTAATATTTTTTTGATTCTCGTTGCAGGAAAGTAAATGTAAAAACAAGTCGTTTAAAAAGTATTTAAGCCGATTGAGTTCAAAAAGCGTCGCCATTTTATGGTTGGAGGCTGATTCTGTGTTGCCACATTAATATTAATTGTGATTTCAATCTTTTATTAAAGAAAATAATCGATTTCTAAATCTGAGTAAAAAGTATGTATTTTCTTGAAAATCTGTAATTAAGTGATTTTTCAAAAGGTTTATATTTATTTTCCTTTAATTACATTAAAAACAAACAAAACACTCATCGTTTTAGGCCATCAAATCATTTTACATCCGATTATAATATTAGTTCGGTTGTTGTCAAATCGATTTTTTTTTATTACCTGGCAACACTAACTGTCATAATGACAAATCTAGACAACGAAAACATTCGCTTTGCCTCCGTGTATTGTGAATGTTGAAAACAAAAATAAATAAATAAATAAATAAATAAATAAATAAATCCCTGGACATTTCACACAGCACCATTTGTCCCAAGCTAAGCAACCTAATGCTTGTGTTATGGTAACAAGATGGCTGATAAACTACTTATATACATTTTTTTTTTTTTTGTAAATACATACATATTATAGATAGAAAAACACCCAGACTCGGAACAAATACATGTAGGTCATACAAATATTTGTTCCGTGCGGGAATCGAACCCGCGACACGCAGCGCAGCAGTCAATCGCTTAACCACTAAAATATTAGTTTTATTTTTTCCATTTAAATGACCTCAGGATATGTTACTACTGCATTCAAAGTAAGGGAATATCATTATTATAAAAGCAAATGATTTATTTTGGAACATAAATGCTCATAATTGTAACTTTTTCAGCGACAAGTTTTAGCATAAGACATGCTAAATATGAACCATTTTTACACTTTCCCGTAACCTTATTACTATAATTCATTTCTTTTAGGCATAAACTATTAAAAACCGTAGTCATTAAATATTATACTTAATGTTCACGTTAAGCCAAATTGCCCTAACAAACTGAGCAATTCCCTTTGGCACAATTAGTTTATAACCAGGATTAACACATAGGATAGTTTTTATCCCGATATTCCCACGGTATCGAAACTTATACGGGTGAAACCGCGGGCCGCAGCTAGTGATTTATAAACGAGAAAGTTTGTATGGATGGATGTATGGATGGATGTGTGTTGCTCTTTCACGCAAAGACTATTGAACGGATTTGGACGAAATTTGGCACACAGATGGTTTATAACCAGGATTAACATATAGGATACATTTATCCCAATATTTCCACGGTATCGGAACTTATGCGGGTGAAACCACGGGGCGTAGCTAGTAAAAAAATAAACCTATATTTTTATTTGCTCAGAACGTCAGAAAAGTATGAAGAAAATTTGGTAAATTCCCTTCACATTTTTATTAACCTTCTACTAAATGGTCTTCTATATGACACCCGCATGTATTCGACGTTTATCGTATTCCGTGGCACGCAGCATCCACAAACGATGTTCGAATGTTTGTCGGCCAGTGTTTGTGTGGGGTTGATCGAACAAATCATTCGTTGGACAAGCAATTAGCGTGCTTGTTGATTTGTAGCACGTTTTTGTAATGTTTTAACCAATTGAGCGCTTGGGAGTTTGTTTGAGGAATAACCAATTGATGTTTTAACTGCGACAGGTCTTACATTTCGGTAAAAAAATGGTGTGGGTATGTGTAAGTATATGTCGCAGCCAACTAGATTAATTAGCCTTTCAGGTAACTGCCTGCCTTTTATTGTTATTACAATAAACAATTGCCGCTTTAAATCAATCAATCGCTAATTTAAATATCAAGCCATGCCAAGTCATTTGCCTAGCTGTTTGATTGAATGGCTGAATATAATGCAGAACAAGTTGAACGGCGCCGTAGTTAAAAGGCTAGGCAGTTAACTGAAAGGCTAATTTATATAACATCATACCTGTGATCCTCGAAGGGTTAGTTAGAGGTATAGTACACTCACATTTAGCCAGTAATAACACTTTTCCTGACTTAGGAATCGAACCCTTGACCTCATACTCATTAGAAGCGCTTGCGATCACTGGACCAACGAGGCAGATCTTTATCATTAGGAAGCTAAAATACTTTGAAGTCTTGAACGACGGGCGTTTAAGAGTTATCTTATAACTTTCGAGTGCTAATTCTAAGTTCAATGTTAATAAACAATTTAAGATTTTGATAAGGTTGTTGCTAGAAGATGTCGGGACGAGCTGGACAAAACAAAAGACCAGTGGTCCACTCTAGCCCTGGATCGATAGAGCTGGAAGTCATGCTGGGAGAGGCCTTTCCCCAGCAGTAGGATGATGCAAGCTAACAGTAACAATTTTCAACAAAAGTCCATTAACTTAGAAATTATCATTAAAATTGACTTGATTGATTTAGCTTTTCATAGGATAGCTAACAGTTAATATACTTGAAATATTTACTTCTTTTTCGTATTAAATTAAATATTTTGCTGACTAATTAACATTTCATTATACAATCAACACTACCGATTACCGAAGTTGTTCTCGGATTTGATATTTAATTATAATAATAAATAGTTTATTTCAGACCATGGTGTCCATTTTGTTAGTAACAATGTTCTTATAGACAAGTGTTAGTAATACTTAACACTACCCACAACACCAAACATATAAAAGGAAACTCAACAACAATCACTACTGCGCCACTCTATGACAAATGGCGCAGCAATAATTGATGTAATTACAGTCCAGCCGACTAGCGATCATGGTACGGATGCTGTTGGCGCTGCCGCGTACTCTACGCACCAGGGATGCGCATCTTTTACGCATCGTAGCGTAAAAGCAGTCTACGCGATGTTCAGCAAACATCCCTGATGCACTACAGAATCGCCGCAGCCCCATCAGCACCCTGAACGCATTATTAAATTGGACTCAGAGGGCATTGTAAGACTTTTGAGTGTAGTCGGCCCACAGGCTGCGGTATTTAGCTATAAATGGAAAAGTAAAAATCAACTTTGTTTTTACACTGTTTATCTATTGTTCTATGTTTTATTTCCCTGCTGCTCCGACATGCGACAGATATGGCCAGCCCAGTTCCATTTTAGTCCAGCAGCTGTGCGGCCAGCGTCTGCCTTTTGTGTTTTGGAACGAAGTATAGAGTCTGAGGGATGAACTGGACTTCTTCTTAAAGGATTTGCCCACAACCGCATTAAACCGGGAAAAGTGGAAAGTGGTAAGGAAGGCCTTTGCCCTGTGGTGGGACAACACAGGCTTACAAGTGGGATTGTCCTGAATAGAATAGAATAGAATAGAATAGAATATCATTTATTTGCAAATATGGGTAATACATAAGTAGATAGTAGGTATAAATCAGAGTTCTGCCATATTTCACCATTCGGCATGCAAACATTTTCATTATACAAAATTGTTAAAATTTAAATTCTCATTAAAACATTGAATTAATTATTACATTCAATAAATAAAAGGAAGGCTGAAGGCCGTGGAATACCTCTCCACTTCTCAAGCACCTCAGGACATATTGCCCCTTTTTCGCTACGTCACTATGTGTTAGCGACGGTTTCTTGGAACCCATTATTGAGTCTGCAAGTCACCCCCTATCATTTTATCTGTATGATCATTGGTCAGGCAGGGGACATATAGTCCTTCCATAGTTCAAGGTAACCGATCCACTATAGCCACCCAAACCCATAGCCCAGTATATTTTGTTTCCATGTTCTGCGATAGTCCTGCACCAACCGGGGATTGTCCTTGGTTGCACTTGCATGGTGCATACAGGGATAATCGTCGGTTGATGGTGTCTCCTCATTATTTAAAATAGTCTAAAAGGCCTGTGCGAGTTGGCTTCGGCCCCTGATACGCCTTCCAAAGGTCCGGGACCCCAATATAATAATATATCCCTGCTTGCTTCTATCTTTTTACTGACACCCACAACTTTATCTGTCCGTTTCACAGCTCGTAAAACATCGTCACATCTGAGGAAAGCAACTTGTATTATTTATTCCCCTATAAAAGGTAACATTGTATGCGAACAGCTTATCTGCCGTACCTAGTTGTAAACTCAGTGAAAGTGACAATCAACATCTGACAGTTGTTACAGCCGCCATCTTGGATCGACGGTTAAAGTCGGTTTTTGTTTTAGTGTGTCTGAACTGTATTTTGTTGAGTTTAAAGGGGGATTATTACTCCAGGTCGATTTTCGCGGCTGGTCGCTTACCAAATTGCCACACAGGCCGAATCGCCACTCCACTCACACAGGTCAATAAAACGTACTTGGCAAATGGGACTTTGCCGGACACGCATGCCGCATGTCAGATGTGACATGGGCTAAAATATGAAATAATTTTAATTCAGATATCAAGGATCCATAGGTAAGTAAGACCACACAGCATGGGTTCCCGAAAACGTCCAACGGCCTCACAAAAACCCGGGCGTAGATGGCGGGACGAACATGACTCTTATAGGAAGGAGGGTTTGGTTCATATTGGGTCAGGATCGAGTCGAATGGAAAAAGGAAGTCCAGTGGGATATAACAGGCTGATTATTATTATTATTTATATCCAGTAGTAATAGCCGGCGTTAAGAAAGAGTTCATTCAGAAAAACTACTGATTGGACAGATTTTTCCGGCAAGTGGAAATACTGTTTTCTAGTTAGAAGAATATATGCTAATGAAATTACAAAAAATATATAATATATGAAGTTACGACACTACTACTACTTGACGACAAGGTTGGTGGCAGTGGCTGAGCGATCGACTGCTGCGCTGCGTGTCGCGGGTTCGATTCCGCATGGACCAAATATTTGTATTACCTACAGATAGTTGTTCCGGGTCTGGCTGTTTGTGTATGTGAGTTTAAATGTTTGTAAACGAACCCGCGATACAGGAGTAATTCCTAATGTGAGGCAACGTTTTTTTTTAAATTAAAAAAAAAAAAAGTTAATCTTCAAGGATAGGATGCAGTAAAAGATAAAAGCACATTATCTTAAACTCTGGTTAATGTATAAAAGAATGCTCTTGGCGTAAGGTACTTACGATCAATAAAGTTTATTAGGCTTTCACTGCTAAACACCTGAGAGGCAATTCTCGTAATTTTAAGAACGTACACAGTCTGATCTCAGTCTCAATATGTCAAAAATACCTCTAACCCTACATTTTTGACAAACTTTTGACTTGTTTGATTTTTTTGTCACCGAGATGAGACTGCGACTAGATTTTGAAAGCTTTAAATTACGAGAAGTGGCCTTCTGTTAACCGTAGGTAAATCTGTAATTTACTCAAGCAATAGTTCACCCTATGAACCCAGCATTATCTGCTAGGCCCGACTCCCTCAATTTCCAAACACAGAGGACCGTTTACTTCGACCTTGTCGGCAATCTAATGGTATTAAATTAGAACTAAGCCCACGTGTAAGCCCCGTAACATCCAACTGTGCGGCTTAATTCATCACCGAGCAGCTTTCATTTCAGTGGCAGACAATGGAAATATCAACCGTGTGTGTGTTATAACAAACAACTTGTTAGGACCAGTTGCATCATTTTACTTAAAGAGAGAGCTTCAACATGAACTCAGTCTATGAGCCAGCCTGCCAGGGCCGCGGGTTGTTCGAAAGAGATACCGTGGTCCCTGGCATAGGCAACTGAAGAACACGGGTGGGTTTTAGTCAGTAAAAGTCAGACACGCCCTCCTGCTCCGCCCAGAGCGGGAGAAGTCAAATGATGATTTCCCACCCAGAAAAAAAAAAAAAAAAAAAAAGTCTATGAGCCAGTCAGCTCAGCCATAAGTGTCATGACACTATTTAAACATTTAAACAGAGATATTAATAAGGAAGGCTGTTATCTGCCTCATTGGTCTAGTGCAGAGGTCTTGGGATCGATTCCCAGGTCGGGCAAAGTGTTAATGGGTGTTTCCATCAAGAATTTCTCAGTTTCAGCCCGGATTCTGGTTTTGTGTCCGGTTAATGGCAATAGGCTCGCCCCCTATTACACGGGACTTAAAAATAACTGGCGAAATGATTTAGATAAACCTCTGCCTAAGCCTTCGGGGATTATACGCCTGATATTATGTTATATGTAATACAAAAGGTGTTAACGAAGTGTAAAGAATAAAATTGCTTGTTAACGCTTCGTGAGGGCCCAGCGACGTGGCAATCGCTTTAAAAAATTTAACAGAATTGACATAAGCTTATGATTATTTTTTTGATAAAGAAATTTAATACACTTTCGTCATTTCCGCCATCGTTATCGCTGATAGAATGTCAGTTTGTCTCGTTCCTTGATCACAGATGATTAATGGAATTTGTTTAACAATTCATGCTTACTTCCTGAGCAGTTTCCTCTTGAGTAGGCGCAGGCGAAGGCTCAAAAGATGTTGCAAAAAAATACGCGAAGAAAAAAAATATTGAAACATTTAGCCAATCAGCAAGTTTAGTAGGAAGATGAGAGCATAACTCAAAAAGTTACGAGAACTTTTCGCAGTAGCCTAATACCCCGCTCCAAACTTAACGGACGTTTAAGACTTTGTGTAATCGTCAAATGTTAACGAACTGACGCTTTGGTAGAACCTGTCCTAAATATCTAGCATATTCTAACATTGTAACGCTATATTCCTGTTCCAGGCACATTCCTAGTCGCTTTTCAGTCTAGTTTTGCATACAGGCTGAATGTCCTGACCTCACCGTGTTTCATGCATGGAGAAATACGTATTATATCGTGTTAAAACAGGGATGCCTACTGACTTTGTGCTTTATTTTCTAGTTTATAGGTTTCAGATTGGTTTGTCTTGTTCTCAGTTATTGGATTAATTAAGGCTCTCATATCTTTGCGTCATAAAAGCAAGCATATGAGATTAGGAATCCACTTCGTCCTTCATTGTAAACGCACAAAGCCTGAGAATTTTTAAGAATATTCGCATTCTAATCTATCTACTCATTATAATCTTAGAGAGCCTTATGGCTAAGTAATAACAGCCGCACGGGTCGATCGATCAGGTTAAGCTATGCTTGCCGCGGTTGATCCGTGGATGGGTGACCATCTTTACATACCAAGACAACTCCGGGCCTCGAAAAGAACGTTAAGCCGTTTGTCCCGGGTGTCATTCCTGGATCTTTGACAGTCGTTACGGGTCGTCAGTAACCCGAAAATCTGACAACCAGTCTTACCAAGGGGTATCGCATTACCCAGTAATTGGGTTGTGGAGGTCAGAGAGGCAGTCGCTCCATGAAAAATACTGGTACTCAGCTGCATTCGGTATGACTGGAAGCCGACCCCAACATAGTTGGGAAAAGGCTAGGCAGATGATGATTCGCAATATAACCTTAGTCTCAATCTGCTAAAAAAACCTCTAATTTATCCAGATTTTTAACAAGACTTTGACATTGATTTATCGCTGAGATGAGATTGCGACTTGAATTTAAATAGTTTTAGGTACTGGAAATTGGCCTCCAGACGCCCTCCAGCCGATCTATTCAGTCAAATAAATCACACCGTGAAAAGTTAGGTGATGTGAGTTTAGAGTGAGCTGTCAATGTCAAGGTGTCAATGGTGGAAAAACAGCCTACTTCATTTAAGTTTTCACGGTGAGATTTTTACAGAATAGACCCGCTGATGTCATTGCAATTGCACAAGACTTTTCTCATACAGAAAAAGACCGGGCGTCACCAATCTTACTTAAAGTGACGAAAGCAGAGATAGTCAAGTGCAATTTTGTCCAAGATGGAAACGTCGCTTTCAAACTAAACTTCAACAAGTAAATCTTTATCGCCGATAACAACGCCTTTTTTTTTTTTTTTTTTGGGATGGGAAATCATCAAATGACTCCTCCCGCTCTGGGTGGAGCGGAAGGGAGTGTCAGACTCTTACTGACTAAAACCCACCCATGTTCCTTCCTTCGCCCTTTATGTTCCGGGGTAGCGGTAACCCTTCCGGACAATCCCGCTGCCCCGGCAGGCTTCGGCCCTAAGGGGCCCCTCGAATTATGCTGACATCTCTTTGAGGCGCGCGTGGAACACTTACGCGCCGTCCGGCACGGGCCTGGTCCTGATCGGGCGGTGAGCTACCCATTGCTCTCCGCCCGCAGGCCCGCGCCTACGGTGGCCGGTAGTCTCCAATGGACTCCCGACGCCCGGGGCGTCTCCCGCGGCGGCTGGGACGGGAGGCTCTCTCCCTCATCCGTCCCGCCACCTCCTTCGCTAGCATGACTGCTTCGCAGAAGGAGGCGACTGCCTCCCACTCCCTCTCGCTCCGGACCATGGCTTGCACCAGGGCCGGGCGCGAGAGGCCGCCGCCGCTGCCGATCGCCTCCACGAGGACACGGCGGTGCTCCGCCCAAGCGGGGCAGACCTCCACCGTGTGCTCCACCGTGTCCTCTGGGCGATCCTGGCAATGGTGACACCCGGGCGTTTCCTCCCGCCTGATGATGTGCAGGAACCTCCCGAAGCTTCCGTGTCCGGTGAGGACCTGCGTCAGGTGGTAGGTGAGGGCGCCGTGGCGCCTCTCTAGCCACTCCTCAAAGAGGGGTCTTATCGCCGCTATCGCGGCGTGCCCTGCGCTGGGTTGCGACAGTCGCTCTTTCCATGTCGCCATGAGATCGAGCCGGAGGTCCGTCCGCTCCGCAGCAATTTGCCGCGGGAGCGGACTTTCCCCCCGGCGTAGTGCCTCCGCGCGCCACTCATGCAGGCGCGCGAGGACTATCGCCTCCAGATCCCATGGCGGCAGTCCGGCAAGGAGGCTTGCCGCCTCGCGCGAGATCGTGCGGTAGCCCCGGATTAGCCTTACGGCTACCACCTTCTGGGGCGCGTTCAGGTAGTGGGCGGCTCGCAGCCGCAGTGAACGCGCCCACACCGGGGCCCCGTATAGGGCCATGGACCGCACGACCCCCGCGTAAAGCCTCCGGCAGGAGGCGTTTGGCCCCCCCAGGTTGGGCAAGAGCCGCTTGAAGGCGGCCCCAGCCCGTTCCAGTTTGGGGGCCAAACGTCGGAAGTGCTCGACGAAGTTCCACCGGCTGTCGAGGACGAGACCCAGGTACTTCATCGTCGTCTCGATGCCGATGTGAACCCCTCCTGCCGTTAGTTGGGATCCCGGTGGTGGCGCGTTCCGGGGCCCATGAAACGTCATGGCCTCGGACTTGTGCAATGCCACCTCGAGACCCAACTGCCGGATCCTCTCCACGACTATCGCAACCCCGCGTGTCATCGCGTCGGCCGCCGCCTGATGCGACCTCCCCTGCGCCAGGACCAGCGTGTCGTCAGCGTAGCAAACCACGCTGACGCCATCAGGGAGGTCGGCCCGCAGCACCCAGTCGTAGCCGATGTCCCACAGGAACGGCCCCACAACCGATCCCTGCGGGACACCGCACGACATCTCTCGCCGGTTCCACTCCCCATCGCGACCGGGGTAGCTGACGGCTCTGTCCGTCAGATACGCCTCGACTATTCGACGGAGGTAGGGCGGCACTCGGTGATACCGGAGTGCCTCCACAATGCAGCTCCAGGGCAGGGTGTTGAACGCGTTGGCGATGTCGAGTGACACCGCCACGACGACCCCACCCCGGGACACCGCGTCCCCCGTCGTGAGGGCTCTCACGCGCATGATGGCGTCCACCGTCGAGCGCCCCTTGCGGAAGCCAAACTGGCTGTCCGCAAGATCCGGCCCCGTCCTCACCAAGTGCCCGACGAGGCGGTTTACAATTACTCTCTCAAAGAGCTTGCCCACCTCGTCGAGCAGCACGATGGGCCGGTATGCGGACGGAGAGTCCGCTGGGCGCCCTGGCTTCCGAATGAGGACCAGCTTCCCCGTCTTCCAACGAAGCGGGAACTGGCCTCTCTCCAAACATGCGCTTAAGAGCGCCTCCAGTCGAGGCCCGAGAGCCCTCGAGGCCAGGACCCAGGCTTTACCTGGCAAGCCGTCGGGTCCTGGGGCGGTATTTTTGGCCTTCAGCCTTCCTACCGCCACTCTCAGTTCTACCCCGGTCACTTCAGGGATGTCGTCGTCGTCCGCGTGGTCCGCTTCGGGCACCGCAATTGGCGGAGCCATGGGCGGGGGTGTGTGCACCCCCCGTGAGGGGAACAGAGCGCTCACCACCTCCTCCACCAGCTGGGGGCGGAGACTCTGCGTCAGCGGGGGGGCCCAGGTGCGGAGTTTATTCCGCACCATTTTATAAGGGCGCCCCCACGGATCTCTGTTCAGAGTCTCCACCATCTCCTCGCGGGCATAACAACGCCTTCATTGAGAATTGTTATCTCTACAATATTTTAGAAATTTCCTGGAAAGCCTTAAACACTCCACAGCAGGGAGTGCATAAATGATTAAATAGCCAACCAACACCTGATTCCCCGAAAGATTGATAAACCCCCAACTTAGCGTTAAATATTCAACTAAATCTGCTTCACAGTGTGAAAGGCGACCCAACGTTCGACCGACATCGTTCCTATGGTAATGCTCCGTCCCATCTAATGTACTTACTGACGTCCGGGCACAAACCACAGAAGGCCAGCTCCAAAAATTGAGCAAATACTAGCGCACACATAGACACGTACGTAGGTACAGATCAAAAGGCTATCACCGTCAATCTTCGGAAATACAGACGCGTGATTATGAGATCTAATATAGAAATGTTAAAACCATGAAAGTACTTACCTATTTTGTATTACCATGGTTACAAAATTTGAGATTAACAACTATATGTAATTCCAAAAATTTTTCAAAACTGTTGACTGACCTATGTCATGAAGTTTTCTCACCAGCACCAAAGTAGGTAATCCAATAGGGAGGGATAACTTCATACAAACGAAAACGCGCCATGATAAGTGCACTACGACAAATCGCAGGAGTACAAAACTTATAAGCTTTGTGGCGTGACGTTCATACTAATTCGGAAACACGAACATTTCCGAAGCGCACACATGATCTGAGGGACAATTCTCGTAATTTTAAGAACGTTCACAGTCCTCAGTCTCAATCTGTCAAAAAATACTTATAATTTCCCTACATTTTGACAAGTTTTTGACATTTGTTTGTCGCCGAGATGAGACTGCGACTAGATTTTGAACGTTTTAAATTACGAAAATTGCCGTCTGGTTTACCTGTACCCACGGCAATCTCAAACAAATACCAGTCGCATCTACGTGTGCGTCCGTTTGCGTTCGTTGTACAGAGCCAACCTTCTGTAGAGTACTATTCTGTGCTTACGTCTAGCAGGACATAGCATAATGCTGACTATCGGATCAACACACACACCACAAACTATCGAAGGCTCATGATATCGTAGTGTAGATAGGAAAGGGTTTCAGCACAATTTGCTTAAAAGACTGCTGAAAAGGCTTATCGGAGGATTATTTTAGAGTTCGCAAATACATAGGTTCGGCGTTTGGATCGGTTTATCGCGTTTCTATGGATATGTAAATTTTGTGTTAGATAGTTGGTTTTATGGGAATATGTTGATAATCCCTGACTTTCACACTACATAGTTGGTTTTATGGACATACATTTATGATCCCAGGGTCTCAGGAAATACCTACGCCATTTGAGTCAACTTTTTATATGCTCGCGTACGAGGCTTCTGACTACTTTGTCTGTGTATATTTTATGTCTCTTTTTTGTGATGTGCGTTTTGTTTGTGCAGAATAAACAATTTTTCTTTCTTTTTTTCTTTTGGTCGTGACTAAAGAATACCTAACTTATTTAAAAAAAAAATACTTTAAAATGTTAGTGGTTTGTGGCCAGGGTACATTGCTCGCAGAAGGCATAATTGCGTAACACACTATCAGTGGCAATGGGTTTCATTTTGACAGTTCAACAACATGCATTGCTTTGTTTACGTTGTAGAACAGTCACATTTTTCGAAAATATGAAGCAATGGAGTAGCAATATCCTTTTAAATATATCAAATTGAGATCGATAGTGTGTTTATTTATTTATTTGGGACAAACAAACAGTAACACATTATATCTGCGTAAATAATATAAACAATGATATTATATAAATGTGAAACTCACACCGTTATCCACAGCATATGTGTTACGCAATTAAGGTGCCAATTGGGTAGTTGCATGATATTGAATACTATATATTCTAGTAGATAATATATTCGTGATACGATAACAGAATTCGAAATCAAATTTCAAATCGGTCGAAAAATAAAAAACTTATAAAAGCTTTTTGTCTATCTCTTTCTCGCAAAACGAAGTTTTGTATGTAATTTATATGGCGATACTGAACTATGATGTCACAATTCAGTATTTCCCTCTGTCTAAATAAGAGTTTTGAACGCTTATATCTTTTTTATTTCCGAACATATTAAAAAACTAGTTATACCAAGCTATTGGTGAGGTAAAAAATCTTCAATTTAAATAATAATAAAACAAATTAGTCAACTAGCCAATTGGTAAAAAAGGTTCTGGGGTAGCAACCACGTACCGGAAAACGTAGCGCAGCACTACCACAAGATAAACCAATGACCTTGCGAAGACCGCAAAACTACTGAACGGATTTTTATAAAACTTTACAGCAATAATGTAGCTTATACATCAGAATAACACATAGGATACTTTTTATCTCAATATTCCGGCGGGATCGACACTTATGCGGGTGAAACCGCTTGGCACTGCTAGTTTTGTATAAACTCACAAAACGTTTGAGATCCTTCATCTTGGAAGTTCGTTAGCAAACTAATACAGTTACAAAACATTACGATGTTAAAATACTCATTCTTTTTCGTAATGAGTTTTTTTCAGGTTTGAAAACAATGAAATAAGAATACTAAATAACCTTTCTTTTGAAAATCTTAGAAATCTTCTAATTACGTCATCAAGAAAAGTCATACATTTTCGTTTATGACTTTTTCAATACATCAATCATCGATTTATAAATCAGAGGGGCAAATCTCGTAATTTTAAGAACGTTCACAGTCTGATCTCAGTCTTAATCTGTCCTCACCTCTAATTTCCCACATTTTTGACAAGTTTTTGACATTGTCGCTGAGGTGAGACTGCGACTAGATTTTGAACGTCATTAATTACGGGAATTGGCCTTCAGTTATGTACCTACATTTTTTTTTGTTTACGCGGGGAAGTCTTCATAAGCTTTGAGGATAAGACCGGGAATTGTGGAATTTTTACCATATTAAAACCACCCTGCTGGGCACATGCAAGAGGCACCGTTACCTCTCAAAAAACGATCCGAAGCCCCCTCTGTGCAACGCCTAATTGTGCAAGTGTGCAAGGCAGCGAGTGACCACTGCGCGCCATCTTTCCTGAGGACACTTAGTGGGTGAGTTAATTATGTACCTATCAAAAAACCTCACATTTTTAATGCCTTTTTCTTTACCTACTAATCACGTATGCACACTAATTGTTACTTACCAAAGTACTAAAATAATAGTACATTATTCACCGAGGGGAGAAAGTGACCGATTACCAACGAGGGTGGCCTTAATACACATGAGTTGGAAATCGCACTTACTTCCGAGTGATACATACTGCTTTAAACTATATTTATGAGGAAAATAAAATATATTTTTTTAAGGTGAAGCTTAATGCCGTATAAGGAACGGTAATAAAAAGACGTTACCCAAAAAGATAACAGACGTTACCCAGAAAGATAACAGACGTAACCCAGAAAGATAACAGACGTTACCCAGAAAGATAACAGACGTTACCCAGAAAGATAACAGACGTTACCCAGAAAGATAACAGACGTTACCCAGAAAGATAACAGACGTTACCCAGAAAGATAACAGACGTTACCCAGAAAGATAACAGACGTTACCCAGAAAGATAACAGACGTTACCGAGAAAGATAACAGACGTTACCCAGAAAGATAACAGACGTTACCCAGAAAGATAACAGACGTTACCCAGAAAGATAACAGACGTTACCCAGAAAGATAACAGACGTTACCCAGAAAGATAACAGACGTTACCCAGAAAGATAACAGACGTTACCCAGAAAGATAACAGACGTTACCCAGAAAGATAACAGACGTTACCCAGAAAGATAACAGACGTTACCCAGAAAGATAACAGACGTTACCCAGAAAGATAACAGACGTAACCCAGAAAGATAACAGACGTAACCCAGAAAGATAACAGACGTTACCCAGAAAGATAACAGACGTTACCCAGAAAGATAACAGACGTTACCCAGAAAGATAACAGACGTTACCCAGAAAGATAACAGACGTTACCCAGAAAGATAACAGACGTTACCCAGAAAGATAACAGACGTTACCCAGAAAGTCGCTAAACTTAAGTGGGACTGGGCCGGACATGTCTGCCGCATGTCAGATGACAATTGGGCTTAGAGAACCATCGATTGGGACCCACTAAACGCACGGCGCCATCACGGCAGGCCGAGACGAAGATGGCAGGACGAGCTTGACTCCTACCGTAGAGACTGGCCGGGGCTCGCAAAAGGCAGAATTGTGTGGAAAAGGGAGAGGGAGGCCTTTGCCCTACAGTGGGACAGTACAGGCTGGTTAGATTAGAAGGTGAAGCTTATATTAAAATTATTAAAATTAAAAAAAAACTGTAAAGAATTTGCCAGGAAGATTGATATTGATTTGAATGATCAGCAAAAGTATGTGGCCAGTATCATCTTGCGCTTGGTGATAAAAACTTTTTGTCTTTTGGCATTATTCTATATTTAATTAGATTATTACCCTCCCCAGTAGGTAAACCGTTTTTTTTTTTTTGACAGATGGAACTAGTGATAGAGCAACACACAATACATTGATTGATACACGTATGGTATTATAATGTCTGTATGAAGCTATAAAAAGATAATTCAATAAGATGAGGCAGTTTATATATTTATTTTGTTACGCATTTTAAAGTTAACTTTTACGTAATCTGGAATAGTCACGTTCTAAGCTGTCAAAAAACGGTTAACCTAATAGACAATAATAATTAATACAGCTACTGTATTGCATTAATTTTCTTTTTTTAAAACAGTACGTTAAAAAGGGATCATACACTTTTTCGACCCGCAAATTTGCACAACAGTAATGATGTATTTTCTGCCTGATTTTTAAAAAAGGTAATAAAGTATTTTCCGAGCAGGTATAGTATATAAATAAAATATCAACAATCCTCATGAATCGTAAGACGTCTTTTACCGACCCATTCAAGCTATTATCGCTTATTGAATTCAGCTGTAGCAGCCATTTAAGAAAATAGGTCACTATAGACCAATAGACCCCTTCCGTCCCCTACCCTACCCAGTAGGTGGGTGGTAGGGTGGATGGCACAATCAGTGTCTTGTCTTGCTTTTACACGATTCAACGGGTACGTATTGCAATATCTAAAATTTAAAAAAAACTAACGTAAAATAACCTACGTTCAAAATCCCTAAAAGCTAAATACCTAATGATTGTTTCACTTATATTCATTCGGTGGTTTTTTTTTTTGGTTTCAAAAAAACTAAAACTTGAAACATAACAAAGTACTTAGTTCAGAGTTCCTTAAATTGGTTTACTTCACCGTTATATGTTTCTGTACCCGCATGCGTAACACGCATATAGCTTTTTTAAATCGAAACAGCTAGGTTAGGTTAGGTGAGAACTGTGACCACACAACGCACGAGCCGAGCGAGCGAGTGCCAGAAACATATTTTTGAATGATATTTAGTCCAATCAGTATTTCAAACTTAGGTAATTCGTAGGTATGTGTTAGTTGCTTAGGTATTTAAAAACAAGTGTTTAGATTTTAGGAATTTTGAACGTAGGTTATTTTACGTTAGTTCTTTTAATTTTAGATATTGCAATACGTATCCGATTCAACACGTAGTTAGCTTCAGTGAATATGACTTATTAATTTTATGGAAGGGAAAATGGTTTAATTTCGGAAACGATTTGACGTTTTTGTCCCTTTCAAGAGCTTCAGTGAATCATCTGCCTAGCCTGTTTTCTATCTTCGGAGCGGCTTCCAGTCTAACCAGAGGAGCAATCCTCGTAATTTTAACGTTCACAGTCTGGTCTCAGTCTCAATCTATCAAAAATACTTCTCATCTCCCTACATTATTGACACGTTTTTGACATTGATTGTCGCTGAGATGAGATTGCGACTACTTAGATTTGGACGTTTTTAATTACGGAAATTAGCCTTCTGATGCAGCTGAATACCAGTATTTTACATGGAACGACTGCCTATCTGACCTCCGAAACCCGGTTACTGGGTAACACGATACCCCTTGGTAAGACTGGTTGGCAGACTTTCGGGCTTCTGACGACCCGTAACGACTGCCATAGTACTAACGGCATAACTTTCTTTCCAAGGCACTGACTATTATATTTCTGTTTTTGCTCAGCTCCTAACAGTCGAAGCGTGTTGTTAAATAACCAAGAAGATTTTTTAAAATAAATAAATAGATGAAATGAAAATATTAAACTTTTATAGAAATATAAATCTCAGCTTCGTTAATACTCGTCCCTAGTTTGTACTCGCCCGCCTGTTTATATGCCTATCAGCTGCAACGGTTCAGTTCGTCGGAAAAGTGCTACGATGTAGAAAATAAATACTTATCACGTATTAATTTTCTCGATGTTTTGCCAAGTAGTAAAAACCGAGCGAAACAGGGGCGAGGCGCTAGCATCTATATCTATAGGTACTAATAATAAAGCTGAAGATTGTGTTTGTTTGTTTGAACGTGCTAATCTCTGGAACCACTAGTCGGATTTGAAAAAAATATTTTTTCGTCTGATAGCCCAATTGTTGAGAAAGGAAATAGGCTATCTAACATCACGCTATGCCCTTTAAGAGACGAGGTAAAAGAAAAAAAGTCGGAAAGAACGCTACCAAAATTAAGTAATAGCGCGGGCAAGCGATGCGATGCGACAGGGTGGGGGGGGGTTAGATCAAGAAGTTTCACGAGAACGAAGTCGCTGGCAGAAGCTAGTATATAGCTAAATACTTATACAGAGAACAGGTAGTGGAGCATCCCCTTTAACACGATTCAAAATTAAGTTAACAGTAAAAGTTTTACAACGGGTCCAGTTCTCGTATTGGCGTAAAATGGTCCTACGCAAACAAAACTCCGAGGTCCGAACGTAAATTAGATAAAATGGAGAATTTATTTTAGGAAAGTTTAACATTTTGTACTTACTTACTTATGTAGGTATCAAGGAAGGATAACTCCATATTTATACTGTGGTAACAATAAGGTGGTATTTATAAACGATTATAAAAGTTAAGTGACGTTTAAACTTCAAAAATGTATGATTAAACAGTCACTAACTACTTAACCATAAGCAACGTTTATGAATAAAAGGATAATTGCGTCTTCTTCTTCTTCTTAGTGTGTCGATAGCAATCTGCTGTTTGTGTATGTGAGTTTAAATGTTTGTAAACGCACCCACGATACAGGAGTAATTCCTAGTGTGGGGCAACGTTTTAAAGAAACAAACAAACAAAATCTAAATGGACACGGCCCAGAATTCGGCTACTTGGTTGGCGCCATCACCAGCGTCCATCAGTTCCTGTAACGTGCAGCTGACAGGACACGCAGGATATGATATTAAGTGTCCCATCGTTTGTGGAACAGCACCACATTTATACTCCAAAGAGAAGTCGTCTATGAATCTCCACCTGAACAGGTTTTGTAATTGCGTAACACACTTTCAATCAAACATCTGAATGATTTTGAAGGATATTGCTAATCCATTGCTTCATATGTTTGAAAAATTTCTCTACTCAACAACGTAAATAACGCAATAAATGCTGTTGAACTGTCAAAATTAAAGCCATTGCTACTGGGTGAAGACATAGGATACTTTTTGTCCCGGTTGTACGTTCCCGTATCCCGTGGGATATTTCTTTATTTCCGACCTCCATGTGGACAAAGCCGCGTGCAAAAGCTAGTCTGATGTAATTATGATAGAGCCAAACATTGAAGTTAATTAATAATCCAATCACATTTTGGTGTAATTGGTTTCAATTTTGATAATAGGTATTTCTATGTTCAACATTGTGTAACTAAAACTACACAAATCAGACTAATTCATGTTGGATATGTAGATTGGATTCCGTAGATACAGTTAGTATTTATAACTTTGTAATGGTACATTACAACTGCTCGACTGAAACTTATTTGACCTGCAAATGATGGTCACTTTTTAGGTTTCCGTACCCAAGGGGTGTGCCAACGGAACCTTATTACTAATCCTCCGCCGTCAGTCTGTCTGTCAGCGTGCTGCATCTCATGAACCGTAATAGGTAGACAATTGACACAAAGTATGTATTTCTAATTTTTTTTTATAAAAATAAAATAAAGTAACAAATTAAAGGGGGTCTCCATACAAGAAAGAAGTTTTTTTCGGCGTTTTATTGCTGGTTTTTTTTAAAATGAATGAACCGCTACAAACTTTGTGCGCCTCTAATGATGCACACTTTTTAAAATAATTGAGCCTCTTTTTAACTTTCTGGCCTTTTCTCACAGTATTTCGCAGTAAATTAACTAGGGCACAACGACCAAAAAAGTTAGGTTAGAACTGTGACCAACTGTGACTGCGCGGGAGCCTAGTGAGCGAAGCGAGCGGTGCCGCGGCAGTTTCCGGCGAGCGCTACATCCAATTTGGTCGCAGTCCTGTTGGTTTGTAGTCAGTAAACCGTAAACGGACAGCATGCTTGCCACAACTACTCTTTTGTCTATACATGGTGCCAGGGACCACCTCAACACGCAACCCGTTATCATGGAATCTATCAAAAATACTTCCAATTCCTTACATTATTGACAAATTTTTGACATTGATAGTCGCTCAGATGAGATTGCGACTAAATTTCGAACGTTTTTAATTATGGGAATTGGCCTTTTGACTTACGAAGGAGTATCGCGATACCCAGTAACTGGGTTGCTGAGGTCATATAAAGAAAGAAGAAGAAAGAAAGAAAATGCATTTATTTGGCACAAACTAAAAGACACACAATACACCAGATACATACATCAGATAAAACAAACAATAAAATAAAAAAAATAAAATCTTTAAATAAAAAGTGTGAAGTCCGATGTAAGAAATTAGCAGGAAAAGTGTGCCTCACGGCTGCGCCAAAAAGGCCCAGTTCAGCAAAGAAGCATATAGGCAGGCGCTCCATGTAAAATACTGGTATTCTGCTGCATACGGTTAGGCTGGAAGCCAACAAAGGACCGGAAAAGGCTAGGCAGATGGATTGATCGAGAAAGAACAATAGGTAGACACGTAAGAATGTTTTGATTGCATAAAGTTTTCTATGAACTTTTACCTATGGGCAATTTACGACATAAAGAAACTTTCTGTTTCTATATAAGGTATTCCAATAAGAAAGTTAATACACAGGAAGTAAGATTTGTACAAAATCAATAAAATTATGTTTAGAAAAGAATATGTGAAAATCTGAAAATAAGCATAGAAAATGTTAGATAAAAACCACATATATTGTCATAAAAGAGTTCAGAAGAATTTCTCATTTCGTAGCAGGGGAACCCCCCTGCTACGAAGAGTTCCGAGAAATTCCAGATGATTCAGATCCACCTAGACATCGAACCTAGGACCTCATGCTTAGCTGTAACGTTTGCAACCACTAGATCAACAAGGCAGTAACTATTCTTTCGAGGTAAATAGAAAGTGTATAATTATATAGTAGTAGTAACACGAATAACGATATCAAATTCCTTACTCCAAATCCAATAACATTTTTTACTCCGCATTCTATAAAAATAGTAATAAAACGTTTTACTCCAACGGAACTCTAGAAATGTTGCAATTTGTCGACCCATCCGAGCATTGAATGCAAAACATGGTTGTTAGACACTGCGGCAACATGCAAATATACTACGTACTTGTATTGTGTCGCATGTTCCGAATTGAGTTTGACATTTATTCGGATTTGCGGATTTCTATTTCTAGTTGAAGTATATGTTTATTACGTTACATTAGTTCCACAAACTTAAACTCAAAGCATTGATTTCAAACTAGCTGCGCCCCGCGGTTTCACCCGCATAAGTTTCGATCCTGTGGGAATATCGGGATAATAAGTATCCTATGTGTTAATCCTGGTTATAAACTATCTGTGTGCCAAATTTCATTCTAATCCGTTTAGTAATTTTTGCGTGAAAGAGTAACAAACATCTATCCATCCATCCATACAAACTTTCGCGTTTATAATATTAGTAGGATAAACTAATCACAGGCACTTTTGAATTGCCAAGGGGTCGGTCAGTCAGAAAGATGAAGCTAGTTGCCCATTCTAAAGCGTAGTAGGTACCTATGGAGAAGAACACGCAAGAAACTCCACGGACACTCTTTTAAATGTATTATGAGCACAGAATAGCTCGTCATCATCCACAGCCCGACTTTACCTACAGATAAGTATAGGCCTCTCTAGTCAAGTGCTAATCTCCAGGCTCCTGTGCCAGCCTCATCCAGGTTCTACCCACGATAGCAACAATATCGTCCGCCCATCTTGCCGCCCGACGACCACGACTTCGTATTTACAGTTCTTGGACGCTTCCAGTTTTTGGATGAATAGATACGTTTTATGGAACTCAAATGGAGTTGAGAGGTGGAGTAAGGTAGTGACGGAGTGGCGTCCAAGGACTGGAAACGAAGCGTCGGTCGTCTAGCGTCGAGATAGGTGGACGAATTTGTTACCATCGTGGGTCAAACCTGTCCCCGCCGGACAGGAGCTTGAAAAGTGATATTGTTTTTAACTATTTACATAGTTGCAGTCGGGTTTTTGATTTTCCATTTTTTTTTTAATATACTTAAAAGACCATAATCAGCCTGTAATGTTCCCATTGCTGGGACACAGGCCTCCTCTCTGTGTGAAGAAGTGGGCTTTAATCCATCCCGCAGGCCCTGTGCAGGTTGGTAGGTGTCACATGTCTTCGAATTTTTTAGTTCTAGAACATGATGTTTTCCTTCGCCGTTTTGAGAGCAGTGGTGATGAAATCATTTACATAAAGTAAAGTGCCGGCTTGGGTTCGGAACCACGACCTACAACTCGTATGTCGCGGCCCGAAAAGATTGATTAAGCATAATTAAAGGAGTTCATGGAAAGGGTAGATAAATAACCGGCCAGGAGTGATGATAGGCACTTAACCTAACGATCCTACCTTTTGGAAGAAGCAACGACAATCAATTCTATAATCATGTACATTTTTATATTCAAATGCGCCTTTTATAATAAATATTTACTTGAAATAAATTATTTGACTTTGATTGTGAACTGTTACCAGGGTATGTATCAGTTATTTTCGTGAAACTCTAACCGACATGAGAAATAAAGACGCAAACGTAGGTCAGTGCTAACCTTTTCCCTATCCTTTAAGATTTTTTATTTAGAATTACACGCCGAAGATGCCTCACCGCAATTCCTCTCGATCGCGGCTTAGCTCGCTACCTCGAAGGTTGACCATCCATTACATATCGAGACCACTCCATGCCTTGGAAAGCAAAAACTGTTAGTCCCGCAATTCTTTGACAGTCGTCAAGGGTAGTCAGATGCCTAAAAAGTCTGACAACCAGTCTTACCAAGTGGTATCGTGGTATAGCTGGGTTGTGAAGGTCAGATAGGCAGTCTCCCCATGTAAAATATAATTATATTCAGCTGCATAGACGATGCCACGACTGGAAAACAACCCCAACATATGTAGTTGAGAAAAGGCTAGGCAGATTTGAGTAACACTAACTAGAAACACAGTTGTAAAGTCCGTGTAACTTCCCACCATCATTCCAGAAGTTAGGCAATTCTCAGAGAGTCATAGTAAAATGTTTCCGTTCAGCGAAACAGAGCAATTTGTGGGACTACCCGCGTTCAATGCTAAATTCCCGACTAGGGGGCAGCAAGGTCGTTAGTTCTCGACTTGCAAATATACCGACTTTGCTTTGTGGATTCAGTATAGCGGACTTTAAGCGGATTCGGGTGGGGTGACAGTTGAAGCGAAGTTATTTGATTAAACCGTCCATCCTTTTGAGAACGATAACGATTTTTAGACTTTTATTCTGCCGGTCTATTCTGCAAAATATCACCGTGAAAATTTGAGTGAAGTGACTTGGATATGACATGTCAATAGTGTCATTCCGTAGCATATTTGGTGGAATGGCAGCTCACTTCAAACTCATTTCACCTAAGTTTTCACGGTGAGATTTTTATAGGATAAATAGGCTGATGTTTTCTGATGACGTAAACGACGTGAATATTTGCACGATACAGTGTCAGTAAAAAGAAAATTAATTAATGTTTGAAAACAGTTTTTTTTACCCCATTTTCGTCCTGTTATCGTATTTAGCATGATGCATAATACATGCATTTATCATGCGCCGCACACGCAACAGTCCCAACACCATCCTGCGCGCGCTGGCGGACCGGTGGGACTCTCCGATACTGGCTCGCTGGATACGACTGCACGCAGTCGTTTAGTGATTTGCCACCATCATCGGGAAGTCCACCCGGACCTGCCACTAGTGTTTAGTTGAATGAAATACAATGAAATTTTTATTGTATGTCATTTAATAAAACTATTTTGGATGTTGACAAACCGTAGATAAAAGTCCTGTAACATACAGCCTTTGTTCCAAGTCGGACGACTCAAAAGACCTTCAGATGACCATTTCGATTAATACACCGATTTGGTCTAACCATTCTAAGGCTTTGCGAACTAGAGAAACTACGAAATAATCGTTTTAGAAGGTTTCATTGATTCAATAACGACTAAAGTGTAGTTACACGAAAGCAATTGCAGTAACGGATCAATTAGTTGAACAGTTTGCGAACTGAGCTCAAAATCTGCCATCGCGAGAATTGCAATTATAGAAGTTTCTCTTCGCACAATGCAATCTAGTTAATGGTAGCTTTAGTTTCAGTTAATAAGAGTCTAAAGGAGACTGATGTCTATTAAAATTTTATTTGTTTCAAATTGACGTTATTTCAAGTTAAACAAATATCAACTTCATTTTAATGGTAATTAAGTTGATTTCAGAGTGACTAGCGCTGTTGAAAAGGTTGTAAGAATGTTTGAAGTTGTAGCGTAAACTGAACTTTATTGTGTAGGAATTACAGTTATTTTTCCATGAACTCATATTTGGCGAATATGTCGCGATATTACCTTAGGTAAAACGACGGTTTCCTCATAACGCAGTGAAAGAAACAAAGATTATTTATTTTATTTTCAGCTGCTAATGTCCCACTCTCTCTTTTCACCTTTCTCTGTCCAGAGATGCCAAGGATCAATCTTTATCAAAGGGGTCCAGCTCCGGAAAGAAAGGAAGGAAGACAGAAGAAATCTTTATTTTATTTATTTAATAAATAAATAAAGGAAGCAAGAAAAATATTTTATTTGGGACACGCACAGGAAATCATCATCATCTGCCTAGCGTTTTCTCAACTATGTTGGTGTCGGCTTCCTGTCTAAACGGATGCAGCTGAATACCAGTATTTTACATGTACTGCCTATATGACCACAGGAAAATCAGTAGTAAAAAAAAGGAGCTTTAAAACTAACAAAGTTACATTAAAAGCAACCATAAAAATAAATTAACCAAAACAAAAGACCTGAGCGAGGGCAAAAATAATACTGCGAAAGGTATTCAAAAAAAAAAACCGCAGCGCTAGTATCCGGTTAGGGTCCGCTGTGATGCCACTGACACGCCTACCTACATCTATTAACCCGACCATGGAATTAAAAAATAGGAAGAAAAAATATAGCAATAACAAGTGACAGTGACAGCTGTCAGCGGCAGTGACGGTTTGACGTTACGGTGTCAAAAACGCTCTCTAGGAAAACACACCAACCTACTTTCATAAATAACGTTTCAGAGACGTTTCAGCGGACGCTATGTGGCGGCCACCGCTCTTCTAAGAAATTGTAGCTTTAGCCGTAACTACGTAGCACAATAATCTAATGACCAATACTCACGATACGTTCGTGAGAATCGGTAATTAGATAATTGTGCCCAAGTTTATTAAGCCTTTTATCCTTGAACACAATATACGAGTAAGTCTCAGAATCCATTAAAATGATAATGAAAATGCTTTTATTTCCTAGAACAATTCCCTGTAACTTTACGTTTTTATACAATTCAAAGAAAAGTGCTGCTTTAAAGTAACGTTTCCATGAAAAATAAAGCAGCCAAGTGCAAGTCAGACTCGCACATAGAGAAGGGTCCAGGCGTTCAAGCTTTAATAAAAATTTGACGAAACGCCAAAAAAATCTAGTTTCTTGAATAAGAACCCAGTTTAATTTTATAATTTATTTTATTTTTATTACTCGTTGTTAAAATGGCTATAGCAGTACCCGCTCTGTGAACATTTCAACTGTCTACCTAATACGGTTCAAACGATACAGCCCTGTGACAGACGGACGGAAGAAGCCTCATTAATAGGGCCCGTTGGCATCCTTCGGGTACGGAACCCTAAAAACTGCAGAGTAGCAAAAACGAGAAAGTTTACATTTAACTTATTCCTCTTCCAACAATTTTCCGCGCAGTTGCCAAAGTCCTCGAAGCATTTAATAGTGAATTTTATTCGGTTTTATTTTATGCATAACTGAAAAAGCTGCATCAATTTGAACTGCAGCGATTGGACGGAGACCTGAATACAAAGCGGGTTACTGCTGGTCGGTACAGTAACTTGTAAATGTTTGTACTAACTTTGCTTTTGTAGTGGTCCCAGTGCTAACGAGTTGGAGGCCAGAGGAATAGGTGTGGGTGTTGTGTCAGCGGGAGGAAGACTTACTCCTTGTTGTATTTGTGGATCAGATTACAATATAATATCGAATACAGTTTCTTGCTCGTTCTGCTCCATAGGAACCTATTATAAATAGTCCACCACACCATATTTTGGCCATGGTGGCCAGTCTCAACGGAGACTAGCCTTCGGCGCGGGAGCGCAGACAAGGGTGCACTCCCTCTTCAATCACTCTCATAGTCCGAGCGACCGTGTTACGAGTTTTGGGCTTTTCCATAAGGATCTACTATGCTTGGAAATGAGCAACTAGTTTCATATTTCTGACTGACCGACCCCTTGACAATTCAAAAGTGTCTGTAATTGGTTTAATTGAAATAAATGCTTTGAGTTTGGATTTTAAAAGGCTTATAACATACTATAAGCGTGTATTTAGATCATTGTTTATCTTCTTAATTTGAAGAAATCTTAAAGCTATCATTTAGACAGTGCGTAAGTGCGACTTTATGTTTTGGAGAATTAACTTTTGGGGAAATTCCTATTGAAAATTGCCAGCGGATGTTCTAGTATATCCCGCTCTATAACTAAAATATGCAATCGCCGCTACGCCAGTACGTCTGCCTCGTCCCTTTTCGGCGTAACAGATAACTGTTAGCGTGTGTGTGTATAGGAGCGCAGTTTGAGTGACATTCGTCAATCAAACTGCGCTCCGCCGAAATTCAATCAGGCACTCAATACTCGCTGGCCTATTCTGTAAAAATCACACCATGAAAAAGGTGAAATTATTTTGAATTGAGCTGCCAGTAGTGTCAATCCTTAGCATCAGAAAAAATGACAGCTCCCTTAAATTTTTTTTTTTGTTTGGAAGTCCTTTTGGATGCCCTCCGTTCTGTAGAGAACGGAGAGTTATGAGGGACTCCTAGCAACCAATCGCCCTTACGGGCCAGGAGCATCTAAATGATTGCGTCGTTGGTCTAGTGGTCGCAAGTGGAGTGGCTGTGCATGACGTTCTGGGTTCGATTCCTCGGGCAAAGTGTTATTGAGTTTTCTTCATTTGGAATTTCTCAGCCTGGATTTGTGCCCAGTTGATGGCAATAGGCTCGCCCCCTATTACATAGGACACAAACACACATCAACTAAGTTCACTGTGAGTTTATTACAGAATAGACCGGCCGCTGTCAGTGTAGCCACGCCCCGCGCTCGGTCAGAAGTATTGACCAAAGTAAGCTGGAGTTGATCGATACTTCCAGCGCTTCAAGCGCTGATCGAAGCGAGCCAGCATTTAATTTGTTGCTAAGTGTCTCTACAAATTGTCGCTTGAATCGAGTTGTGGTAAGTAAAGTGGACTTGAATTGAAATTGATTATTGATTGTGGGTTCTAAGTTTCTAGATAAATGGTGGATTAATTACTGTTTTATTTACGACAGTTATTGTTGTTAGTATTTTAGAACTGTTAGAGTTAGATTAAGAGAATAAGCCGGAAATAGGTCAAGTTGGAGAAATATACTTGACCAGCCTACCCACCCGCGGCTGTAAAGCCTTAGATAATGATGATGATTGTTATTAGTACAGCTGTGCCACGCTGGTTTCGACTGAATGTCGCCTAAGCAATTTTTTTTACGATTTAATTAACTGACAAATAGGGAGACCAAGACAGGTCAGTTCAAAACACATAATTATAAAGAAATAAAGATAATAAGTTTATTTGCAGTTAAAATAACGTAAAAATCACAAGTTGGGGGAAAATACGCGTCACATCCACGCAAAACGGCCATCGCTCAGCATAATGCTAAAACCCTATGCAAGACAGCCCCAGCGCTGGTTTACAT
Organism: Apamea monoglypha; assembly: GCA_911387795.2. Taxonomy (NCBI): domain Eukaryota; kingdom Metazoa; phylum Arthropoda; class Insecta; order Lepidoptera; family Noctuidae; genus Apamea; species Apamea monoglypha. The sequence continues at coordinate 2,042,296 of OU426935.1, forward strand.
GTTGTACATCATTTATTTATTAATAAAACGCAGAGTAAAGTTATGCCAAACTTGAATATAGAAAAATGTATGATCTGAAGTTATGTAATATTGGTATATTTATTAAATAAGGAGGAATTTAAGACATAAACTTTCTCCAAAAGACCCTTTATGTATTGCTGAAAATGTTAGTAAAATTTGTGGTCAATTCAGGGCTAATTTCTTTTTTTTTTCGTGGAATAAAATTGACGTCAGACAGATTTTGTATGGAAGAACTGTCAAAAAATTCAAAATGATCCATCGGATAAAATTATCTCTGATAGACCAATTATGTATCTCGACACAAGCTTGTTAAGAATAGGCAAAAACTTGTAACAAAAGAAGAAGTAGGTACGATAAACACCGCCGGTCACATAATAATTTTAAACATTTTCTTATTTTTTGGCCTCGAATTTTCCGGCTACGCGGGGTCGGCTTTCCCAATCACGTGACGTCATTTATTTCGGCCTTGTGCATCATCTTCCTTAAGTCCCATCTCCCTCATGTCCTTTTAGACCTTCGTCAGCCATGTGGATTGTTAATAATGTCAAACATGTTCTTTCTTAAACTCTGTCCGAATTAGAAAAGTTCCAAATTGTATTCTTCAAATCACAATCAGAACGTTTCCAGCCAACCTTACTCGGATTTTATTATCCCTTCGAAATGTAAAGAATCCGGGCCAATGGCTCGCAAAGATTGTCCCGGTTAGACCGACTTATCTGAGCGGATATCCGCGTCCGGTGACCCGGGTAATAAGCGCAAAATGCACTGGATTACCGACGGACCCATACTCTGGCGATAGTCCAAATCTGGGTGTTTTTGGATCTGGAGGTAATATATTGGTGGACGATGAAAAATGGGATGAAACAGAAATTGATTTTGTTTTTATTTTATTTATTTATTATGGTACACCAACAGCTTCTATGTATAATATATCTTCAGTACTACAATAGCCTCGGTCCTGCATAGTCGCCAATTATAGGTTTACAAGCAATCCCAGAAGAAAGTGATCACAACTAAACTAAAGGCTAGAATTTAAAAAATATGGCAACTAAAAACTAAACTAAACTTAAAATTAATAACAAAAATTAAAATAAAAAGACGAACAAAATTGCAATTTTGCCCATTTAAGACTAAAACTAAACCAAAAGATCATTTCAGACACCAATCTACATGATCTTCACATGATTTGACAAGATTATGTCTGGACTTTAAAAGAGACTGTGACCTCTGAGTTTGTTTCAGCTTTTCTTCTCAGAGTAGTCAGATAGGAAACGTCAAACTCATCTAGTTTAAAAAAAAATTGATTGACGTTTAAAAGTGCTTCTAGAAACCTACTTACAGAAAATAAATTATCCTTTTTTTTCTTTTTTTAAAAAACGTTGCCCCACACTAGGAATTACTCCTGTACCGTGGGTGCGTTTACAAACATTTAAACTCACATACACAAACAGCCATACCCGGAACAACTACTAGTAGGTCATATAAATATTTGCTCCGTGCGGGAATCGAACCAGCGACACGCAGCGCAGCAGTCAACCGCTTAACCACTGCGCCAACCATGTCGTCAGCATTTAAACAATATAAATAGGAATGAGATCATAATGGAAAGTATAGCTTCTAAATCAATTTTGTTCTGTAATATATAAGCTGGGATTCGCTGGGATTAAGGACGGAGAAAACTATATGAGAAATCCTTGACGGATGACAGTCAAGCAAGTGTTGATCAACGCTCTATCCTTCATAGCACGTTAAGAGGCCTTTCAACAAATCATAATACAAAACATCACGACTGTAATCCCCGAAGGGTTAAGCAGAGGTGTACCTACAGTACACCCATATTTCGTCAGTCAATTTAGGTCCCGTGAAATAGGGTAACGGGGACAAATACAAATCCAGACTTAGAGCTGCTATTGAAAAATACCTGATGGAAAACCCGAATAACACTTTGCCCAACCTCGGAATCAAACCCAGGAGCTCATGCTCAGCAGTGGCGCTTGCGACCACTACACGAGTCAAAGATCTAAAATGATATATGGATCATCATATCTCACTACTGATACCAATGAGTAGTACTTCCACAGTTACTGGGTAATACGTTACCCCTTGGTAAGACTGGTTATCAGACTTTCGGACTTCTGACGACCCGTAACGACTGTCAAAGATCCTCGAATGACAGCCGGGACCAACGGCTTAACTTACTTTCCGATGCACGGAGGGGTCTTGGTATGTAAAGATGGTCACCCATCCACGGACAAACCGCGGCAAGCGCAGCTTAACCTGACCGATCGACCCGTGCAGCTGTTTTAATTAGCCACACGCCCCTTACAAAATAGTACCTACATTTGAATGACACTTTAAATAATACTATTAACCCGAATACTTAGTTTTCTCCTTGCATTTGGTATCCGGGTTTGTTTAGAACACATCCGGATGTTCTAGAACTACGGAGTTCACCGGATATTAAATTCCTAGTACGTTGAAAACATCATAGTGGTTACTCAAACCGAAATAAGGAAGTCCACACAAAAGGAATGGTTGCTATAGGTTGCCGGGATGTGCCTTTGTTTAGTTTATTTTTGTATGCTTGTTTTTAAAAGCACACGCGTCGAACGGTTGCAGTTGCCTCTGTCGTCAATGCGTGTCGGTCGTTTGTATGCACACTGAAGCTATGGTTTCCCAGAAGAGAGGTGGCCACATAGCGTCTGAAAGGATGATCACGTGACTCAATCATTTGATTCACTCAACTTTGAACGTTAATATCACGGAAAATACACTGTACGGGGTTCGGGCTTATTATATTTTCTGTTTGCATTGATGTCAGCTATGGATTTATATGAGTCTCATGCGCGGCCGACATTTTCAAAATGGCGCAGTAGTAGGTAGGTATGCAAGGATTTTCAAAGCCCTTACTAGAATTGGCCCTCAGAAATCACAAGTCAAAGACAAAGTTTTTTATTTATATGTCTATACCTATAGTCTATGATCTGAAAACGTCAACAAAATGTCCATAGAGAATGCGTGCTAATCTGTGCTCATTTCTTCTTTGAATGAGAAATGTTTCCAGCAGTGACACAGCTACAGTCCGTTCACACTTATTTTACCTCTGACAGCAGTAACCTAATAGCAACCTTATTGTAACGAGAATAAAGATCACAATGATTTTGACAGACTAGTCAGTGGCAGCAACCCAACAGCAACCTTATTTGAATGATAATAAAGATCACTGTGACTTTCACAGTGATGCAGAATCATAGGTAAAATAACTGCGAATGGACTATACAGTATGCTTATCTTCGCGATATCAAAAATTACAACTCTATGTCTATATAGTCTATGGTCTGAAAACGTCAACAAAACGTAGGTACAGATGCCAGCACATCAAGCTACTATAATCTGTCAAATTTCTCAAATAGAGTTTCAACTTTATCGCTAAACCATTAGGTTCAAAGTTGATTGGTAAAATTTGACAGTTTCGGGTAGCTTGATTTGCTGGCGTCTGTACATAGATGGAGTGCTAATCTGTGCTGGTAATCTCTTTGAATGAGAACTTTACACAGCTGATATTATTGCTCACAATTAAAATACATTCAGTTGACTTTTATTATTTTCCGTGCCATTAATTTCACTCACAATAAAATACCTGTATAATTTACATTGAATTGAAATTAAATGTGCCGTAAACATATTTGGTTTTAAATACGCTGGAGGTAACAATAAGTGATTTACGCCGGTCGGTGGTCACATGTCAAGAGCACAAAGACCTGATAATTTCGTTCATGTGCTTTTTATATTTAAAGGTAATTTTAATTCATTATTTTTTGATTATACGTCATCTACCTAGCCTTTTCCCAACTATGTTGGGGTCAGCTTCCAGTCTAACCGGATGCAGCTGAATACCAGTTGTTTACATGGAGCGACTGCTTATCTGACCTCCACAACCCAGTTACTGGGTTGTCAGACTTTCGGGTTTCTGACGACCCGTAACGACTGTCAAAGATTAAAGAATGACAGCCGAGACTAACGGCTTTACGTGCATTCCGAGGCACGGAGGGGTCTTGATATGTAAAGATGGTCACCCATCCACGGACCAACCGCGGAAAGCATAGCTTAACCTGATCGATTGAACCGTACGGCTGTTATTACTTAGCCACAAGCCCTCGCTTTTTTTTGATAATAATATGGCTGAAAGAGGGAGGGCTGACAGATATGTAGGCAGGAAGAAAACATGCTGAGGGGCAATTCTCGTAATTTTAAGAACGCTCACAGTCAGATCTCAGTTTCAATCTGTCAAAATACCTCTTATCCCCACATTTTTGACAAGTTTTTGACATTGATTGTCGCTGAGATGAGATTGCGACTAGACTTTGAACGTTTTTAACTACGGGAATTGGCCTTCTGATCTCAGTCTCAATCTGTCAAAAATACCTCTAGTTTCCCTACATTTTTGACAAGTTTTTGACATTGATTGTCGCTGAGATGAGATTGCAACTACATTTTCAACATTTTTAACTACGGGAATTGGCCTTCTAGTCTCTCACGACTCTAGATAAATTAAAATCGGGGAAGAAAAATGTCGTGCCTTTTAACCCTGATGGAAAAGGTCGAATAGTTTCCGGAAAGGAAAACCAACCAACCAACTCACCATTACAAAGACGGATTACGGCAGAAATGGCAATCGCTGTATTTGGTGATCATGGAGCTATATTCGGGACGTGAAGGTACGAGTTTATATTAAGATTACTTTCTCATTTCCGATACTAGAGTATTGATTTTTTTTTTCAATACCCGGTCACAACTAATGCGATACAGTTGGCAGGCAGAGTTAACCCTTCGTATGGAATCTTCTATCGAACGTGGATTACGTAAAGTCTATTCAAATTTATGTTTCAAATGGTTGTTCTTTCAAGTTAAACAAATATCAACTTTATTTTAATGATTATTAACTTGATTTCAAAGTGACTAGCACTATTGAAAAAGTTATAAACATGTTTGAAGTTGTATCGTAAACTGAACTTTATTGTGTAGGAATTAAAGTTATTTTTCCATACTCTCATATTTGTTTACTTTTTTTGGCAAATAAGTCGCGAATGCAGTTTAGATTAGACTTCTCTTTTCTTTTAAGCCCTCACTAGACTCTTCACTCTCAGTTCAACTCATCATCTGCCTAACCTTTTCCCAACTATGTTGGGGTCGGCTTCCAGTCTAACCGGATGCAGCTGATGACCTGAGTACCAGTATATTACATGGAGCGTAGTATTAAGTACTAGCTGCGCCCCGCGGTTTCACTCGCATAACTTTCGATCCCATCCATCCATTAAAAATTGAGATTGAGATTTCTTGTGAAATAAACAACCCCTCTGTACCTACTTTTTCTGATCTGTTTTTCTTGTCTGTTTATATAAATGTGTGTACATAAATGGTAAAATAAAATAAAGTTGATAATTTTTTAACTTGAAATAACATCAATTTGAAACAAATTTGAATAGACTTTAGGTATAAACGTTCCTTAAAGTTCAGAGGCGTTTAAACTTCATTAAATATTATTATTATGTTCTTAAGAAAGGTCAGGTGAGTAGTACTCGCAACCATCGTGCGTGTATATGAGGTAAAACGAGTATGTAAGGATCGTAGCAGGAGCCGTTCTGTAGTCCCTGCCTACCCCCACGGGAAAAAGGCGTGAATTAATACAAATTTTCAATTTAAAAAAATTAGAACAAAAATCTAGACACGTCCAAGTAATCCCACCAATTTCGTTTTACAGACGGTATTCCGAGTGCCTTATTCCGGCCGGCTGACACGCCCGAACGGGTGCCGGAATTGGAACGCGGGGGGACCAGTCGGCTGGCAAACGAATCGGTCAGTGAATAAAATCCCATTTCCCTGAGTTTTATCGCTTCGTTCAGAGTCAGGTGAGTAGTGGGAGGATAGCAGAAGTTTAACGTGACCGTTTGTCTTAGCTGGAGTGGCGCGTTTTAGTTCATTTGAGCTAGTTTGATGAATGTTACTAGTTTTGTTGACTTTGGTTACCTGGGGGTCTACTACGAAGTGCAAAGTGCGAATGATCGGATCGACCCGACACATGGCTGAACCGAAAATTATTGAAAAATGCGAAAAAAGTTCGGATCGACTCAGTTGAGTCGGGACCATAGTCAATATTCGAAAGAGTGTAGGAGTGTAGGACCGGGACTGACCGAACCAAATAGTAACTTCGTAGCAGGAAACGGCCGAACATTCGGCCGATACCACTTCGGAGTAGACCACCTGATGTTATCTACATTTCGTAAAACGTGTTTTTGTTTTGCAGCTCAAAGTCAAACTCAAACCGTCTTATTGCAAAACGAAATCTACTTTTAGTTCTAGCCACATTTGAGCCAGTATATGTATTTTGAACTTTATATCGATGTAACCCGCTTGTCGACTATATGTCAACAACGCATTCTCTCCTATTTCGGCCACATAGTACGCAGGGGCGATGAAAGTTTGGAAAAACTGATTGTAGTTGTGAACACCGAAAGCAATCGTGTTGGTGATCGCGCGGTCGTTCACCAACACGATGGACCGATCAGGTGAAGGAATCATCGTCCTCTAAATTCTGCACGGTGGTAAGAGATGCGCTGGACAGAAACAGGTGGAGGCGGATCATCCGCTCCAGATGCAACTCCGAAGCTGACCACGATCCTCAGACATGAGGGACCGACTACAGAGAGAGATCGATCTAAGCAAAGTTCTAATAAATACTAAAATGACAACTTAGCACCGACCTTCGCTGTCATTTTTGTACGAGTATAAAGAACTGCATTTCTATAACAGTTAGGTGCTTAATTCAATAACTGGCTCGGTGGTTTAAACATTATCTAAAGAAAAACCATGTATTGTTATTGTAATAAGGGGGAAAACATTTATTTCAATTTTTTTTTTCGTGCCGATTGTACTTTTCCTCTTTTATTTGTTTACTAGCAGCACCCCGTGGTTTCACCCGCATAAGTTTCGATTCCGTGGGAATATCGGGATAAAAACTATCCTATATCTTAATCCTGGTTATAAACCATCTGTGTGCCAAATTTCATCCAAATCCCTTCAGCAGTTTTTGCGTGAAAGAGTAACAAACATCCATCCATCCACACAAACTTTCACATTTATAATATTATAGGTAGGATACTTTATTGTAACCACAAAAATACATAAAATACTACAAAATATACAGTGGGTGGCACTTCACATATTACCCGTTAATATAATGGACATTAGTTCGTATTAAAATGTGAAGTGTGTATATAAATCAACAGTCATTCTGAAATAACTGCTATAGATAAACCTTTCTATTTTCACGTAGTATATGTATGGGACATATTCCATAATGACAACATCTAGAAATAAAAATACGATAAGAGTCCCGATTTCCATGCATATTTTGCAAAATCAACAATTTACCACAGTCTGAAAGGCACAAAACATATTCTGCACAATAAAATAAAATAAAACTGTATACCTTAGTAAGAACAAAGCTATTTAGACTTAGGTACAAATTGTCAAGGAAAACCAAATCAAGAAGTTCAAAAACTACCCGTATTTTGAATAATATGAAAACTGACAGTAGTCGCACTTTTAAAATAAGTTGGACTACTGTCAGTTTTCATATTTCATACTGAAAATCGGACTGACTTACTGAAATTTTTATGGAATCCAATCGATTCGTTTTCAGAATTGCTCGCGTTTCAATCACGAATATTATGTTATTACTCAAACGTCTGGTAATAAAGACTCCCTGTGATTCGATTCGAGATTACACTTCAGTAATAATTGCTTTTTTTGAAAGCACCAAAAACAACTGTCATTTTGTATAGTATATTTAGTCCAGCGTAAATGTATATTATAGGTCAGTGGTTCGAACCCAGACAGGCGCTTTACTTTACTTTGTGTAAATAATTTCATCACCACTGCTCTCAAAACGGTAAAGGAAACCATCGTGAGGAAACCGGCATGTCTTAGAACCAAAAATTCAAGACATGTCACATCTACCAACCCTCACTGGGCCCGCGTGGCAGATTACAGCCCTTCTCGATGAGAGGAGGCCTGTGTCCCAACAGTGGGAACGTTATAGGCTGATCATGCTTATGCTAATATTGCTTTTTTTACGAGTTTCGAGATGAATAAGTCATGATTTGATTGTGAGACAGTCTTGTCCTAAAAAATACAAAAAATACATAGTGATTTAATGATTCAGTTTTATTTTCTGCCTTCCTTGAGGTACGGTACCCTAAAAAGAACAAAGTTCACGTTTGACTAACGTTTAGATAAAACATTGTAACATAAGAATAAAGATATGTATTGTGTTTTTTTGGACTGAACCTTTGTGGCGCCGATTCTCTTGTTTACAAACTAAACTAAATTTTAGTTCATCTTTTTCTTTCTATTTCATTAAGAAAAGGACAGCAGATAAATATTAGTATAGTCCTGTCAAATAAGTCAGCGCCTGACGGAAATTGACGTATTTTTAGTAGCCATGTTTTTAATCACGTCTAAACTTGTCTATGGATTGTCTTCATTTGACAGTCGACAGCCACTCATCACCGTTCATTTGGTAGTCGTTTGTTTGACGTCCATGAATGACAGCCGGGACCAACGGCTTAACGTGCTTTCCGAGGCACGGAAGGGTCTTGGTATGTAAAGATGGTCACCCATCCACAGACCAATCGCAGCAAGCGTAGCTTAACCTATTGAGCTCAAGCTATTATTTCTTAGCCACAAGCTCCTATACCTACTTGCATAGGTAATGATTAGAAAAAACACGAATATCATTTAGGTAAAAGTGTCTCCGTGTTTATCTAAATGGCAACATATCATAACTAAACCACCACATCAAGTTTAATTAAATATTGCAGCAACGTAGCCGAGATGACGACTAATAGACATGGCAAGGAATAAAATGAGCTGCGCGATCCTAAATAATATGTGATACCCTTTTCCCAAATTATTTGGGGTCGGCGCAGCATGTCTTTTTCGAAAGGATGAAACATGCTTAGCTCCGGGCAATAAAATTATGTTCGGGAAATGATCAAACCAATCTGCCCGGCCACGGCTAGTATTTAGGTATAAAAAATATTGTCGTTACTTCCACAAACCCCATAACAATGTCTTCATAATATCATTTTACTGTTTATTGTAAAACTACTTAGTACCTACTCCAAACTGTGTTTCGATAGATCTTGATTCAATTTATTTTAATGTCTACTAACTCAACACCAAGCCAACATTGTGTTTTGCAGTACCCTGACGGGTTTTATGTCCATAAGGTGTCCATAAGTGTGGATTTACACTAGGTCGTTTGTTGTGCTTGTGGGTAATGGAGGAATTACACTATACCCTGTCTATTAGGTTAACCGTTTTTTGACAGCTGTCAGCTGGCAGACATATTCCAGATTACGTAAAAGTTAACTTTAAAATGCGTAATAAAATAAATATGTAAACTGCCTTATCTTATTGAATTATCTTATTTATGGCTTCTTGCAGACATTGTAATACTGTACTTGTATCAATCAATGTATTGTGTGTTGTTGCAATCACTAGTTCCAACTGTCTCGGTTTACCGAAAGGACAGGGTACCTAGTCGATTTTTGCCGTGCGGCTGGTCACTTACCAAATCGCCTCATAAACCGAATCACCACCTCATTTACACAGGTCGATTAAAGTCGCAGGTGACTAGATCATTTTGCAATAAAATGTTGTCCTTCATGAGGCGGGCGAGCGCCTGTGACTGAAAATTTTTAGGGTCGATTTTAGTCACTCGCCGCATGCGACCTGTCGCCGCACGAAAAAAGTCGAAACCTACTCTACTTTGGAACTTGCGATTTTAGTCACCTGCGACAGTCTTAGGCGATTATCACACTGCCACGCATCACGCTGCATGTTGCGTGTCAACGCACTGAATGAACGCGCGTGGATGCATTTTTTGTGTGTCTGCCACGCACCACGCAACGTAGCGCGTGAATGCGTGTTTTAACGTTGCTTGTAAGTATCTCCGTTTGTATAGAAAACACGCACAGTCCAACACACAGAAAATGCATCCACGCGCGTTCATTCAGTGCGTTAACACGCAACATGCAGCGTGATGCGTGGCAGTGTGATAATCGCCTAAGACTGTCAATTTACGCCGTGCGGCGAAAATCGTGTAAATTCCACAAAACTGACAATAAAATAATATACAGTAAAATATGTGATGTGGGTGAGAGTAAATAAATAAAAACACGTTATTAACTAGCAATTCATTAGTTTAACATAAATTTTGGCCCTATAGTCTGAATAAAATTGAACCGCAATATGTTTTACTGTCAGATTTCTCGGTATCAGGAAAGCAATGTCCCTTGGATAAATAATTCAACATTCGTGTACCAATACCCTAATGACAGATTGTGTGAAACACGCAGACCGAACGATTTGTATGAATATTTATTAAATATTTGCATTGGTAAACTGGTTTCTCTGTACTGTGGATTCAATTAGCTGTGGACGGAAGTATTTTTTTGTGCTGTGGTAACATGGGGGAAGGAAACAGCGATAACATAGTAAAATAGATAGAATAGAATAGAATACTCATAAATATTCATACGTTTTCATTCATTTTTTTTTTTAACTAGTACCTGATTCTTCTTGACAGGCCTACGCTGTCTTCCAAATATCTACTGTAATTTGAAAACATTGTAAAAGCCAATTATTTTTAAAAGAATAACCGTTGAGTTTCTTGTCGGGTCTTCTCCATAGGAAACGACCAATTGGAACCGTGCACCTAGCTTCTGATGTTTCATAAGTGCCCATGTAGGTTTATGTGTTTTTTTTATTTTTATTTATTTCACGCAGAGAAGGAACGGGTATTACTACGCTTAGTTTCGTCACGAATGTACCACATCGATGCATGTATGTGTATGTCTGTCTGTGATAGAGTAGAGCCATTTTTGAATAACATACTTTATTCCGACTGCATTACAGCTCTAAATACAAAAAAATATTTACGACTATGACAATTTTATATTTAGAACTTTTTGCTAGTCGAAATAAGGGTTGAAAAGCTTGCATCAAAGTTAGAACTCGTTGTAGTAGAAATAAAAATACCTATAACATTGTATACTCAGGGCTGATTTTTCAATCGACAGATAATTTTTATTTGTGGAATAAAATTGACGTCTGACAGATTTTGTATGGAAGATCTGTCAAAAATTCAAAATTATTCCTCGGATAAAATTATCTGGCGTTGGAAAAATCAGCCATTGGTTAGATAGCTATTCATTCAAATTATTATGAAGCGGTCCTCGTAAGTTTTCATTTAGTCAAGTTAATAAGGAAATCAAGTTTTATTTTCATAAAAACGGTTTAAATGAAAGTATAAATATCAATTAAAATGATTAAACTATCACAATAATCAGTGAACATTTACAATCAAACAAAACTCCATTAATAAATATAATAACACTCATTTTCACTGTATTCCGTCCCGGATTTTGCATAATCGTGAAAATGAAGCGATTATCTCGCTTTCCGTGAATATCCAATACCACAATACTATTTATTTTACACTATGCTGACCAAGTTAATAGAAAAACAAACTTTTGTCGAGCTCTTGCTGGTAACCGATTTAATAAAAGCAACATAAATAATTTCGTTATGTTACTGTTTGCAGTTTGTTTGTGAGCAGTGGTGGTGACCCCGACTTACGAGTTGTAGGCCGTGAGTTCGATCCCAGACAGGCAATTCTTTTTTTCTTTTTTATTAGCTGTTAATTTCCCACAGCTGGGCAAAGGCCTCCCTACTCTCCTTCCACCTCTCTCTGTCCAGAACTGCCAAGGCAGGCGCTTTACTTTGTGCAAACAATTTCATCACCACTACTCAAAAAACGGTGAAGGAAAACATCGTGAGGAAACCGGCATGTCCTAGGACCAAAAATTCTAAGACATGTGATATCTACCCGGACTGGATCCGCGTGGTAGATAGGTAGTGTGAACATTCTAGGCTGATTATGCTCCTGCTACCTCAGGGTGTTTGTTTACCTTCAAAGTCAGTCTCATATATGAGTCACGTAGAGCAATACAATATCAATTAAAAAGGCCCACGATTTGTTACCTATTCTTCTTCACTACAGCACAGTGTCCATGTATATCCAGCAATCTGTCACGGCTATTGGCAGCGCATAAATACGGGGGTTGGCAGTAATCCAGCCCATCCATCAGGCGCACCGTGTCGCGGATAGCCGGGTAACTGAACACATCCGGATATTCAGTTAGCCGGCTATAACTCCGGGGTATTAATTGGTTTTAATTAGTGGAGCTTTTTTGGCTAATTCCGGGCGTGTGGTTTTTTGGTATCATGTATGAACTTAGCATAAACTGGAATAACAACAGCCCTACGGAGAAACAAGAAAGGATTTAAGAAATAAGAGCAACTATCTTTCTACTGAACGAAGCTATACAGTATATTATTGTAGTACTATTCTGTAAAAATCTCGGCTCCGGCTGTCATTCGTAGATCTTTGACAGTCGTTACGGGTAGTCAGAAGCCCGAAAGTCTGACAACCAGTCTTACCCAGGGGTATCGTATTACCCAATAACTAGGTTGTGGAGGCCAGATAGGCAGTCGCTCCATGTAAAATACTGGTATTCAGCTGAATCCGGTTAGACTGGAAGCCGACCCCAACATAGTTGGGAAAAGGCTAGGCAGATGATGATGATGACAAATGTCACCGTGAAAACTTAAGTGAAGTGAGCGTGAAGTGAGCTGTCATTCCCTTATGCCAGGGATTAACACTATTGATTGCTCACTTCACCTATGATGTCACGGTGAGATTTTTACAGAAAATCGGCTAGTGGTGGTTATATTCCCAATAAAGAATCATCTCGGGCAGTTCTTATCTCCTAACGTGATATTCTAAGTTTTCGGAATTTCCAAAAAAATATATATTTTCTGGGGTGATGAGCTTGGATACCGATATCAGCTTACTTCGTAGCCACACGAAAGCTGGCTGCGAAGGTACGAACTTTACTTACGTATTAAAATCTGACTACGCTTTCATAATATGCAACCTTCATCATCATTATCAGCCTATAGCAGTCCACTGCTGGACATAGGCCTCTCCTATTGCTCGCCATTAAACTCGATTTTCGGCAACTCTCATCCAGCTGCTACCAGCTATCCTGCGAAGATTGTCGCTCCACCTAGGCTAAGAGCGTCCCACCGTACGTTCACGGATTCGCGGTATCCACTCAAGAACACGCCTACCCTAACGGACATCGGTTCTACGGCTAACATGGCCGGCTCATTGTCATTTCAGCTTGCTTATTCTGTGAGCTATGTCGACAACTTTGGTTCTCTGCCGGATCACCTCGTTGCGGATTCGATCCCTCAGAGAGACTCCAAGCATAGCCCGTTCCATGGCTCACTGAGCGACCTTGCTATGCAATCTTAAATAATTAAAAACCATAAACATAGCTGAAATGATACTCAACATTCATTTTGCAGTCACTCACTCCCCTATCACCTATATGTAATGCCATCTACATGGCTACGTGAATATCATTCACTCAAAAGCCCGATCTTTTAATTTATCAATCCACTCTCGTTTTATTGCAGTTTTTGCTCTGAAAACGCCATCAATTCCCGTCGGCCTCACTATACATACGAGCTCTGCGCGGGTGATTTGTCAATCATGCCGGACTATAGATACGATGAGTGCCTATATCAGACACTCAACCGGTTGCGCGAAACCGGGTTTTAATTACTTTTTAATTAAACCTATACACATATGAAAACTCACGGCTTTTTCCCATGGGGTAGGCAGAAACTGCAGAACACCACCTGCTACGATCCTTTTGCTTCGGTTACATCAGCGGGGTAATTGCGTAACACACTATCAGTAGCAATGACTTTCATTTTGACAGTTCAACAACATTCATTCCGTTATTTACGTTGCTGAGCAGACAAAGGAGATTGAGCGAATCTGCTCTGAAGCCATTGGGCTACGATTGGACCATTGGGAATAACGGTACTGCCGTTAAGACAATCCAATGGAAAGATATAGTACACACACAGTATTTCTTATTGTGACGATTTCTCTTGATTGTTAGTACGTAAGGAGCTACAGAGCTCTAAATGTGAGTAGCTCATAATCATCTGCCTGCCTTTTCCCAACTACGTTGAGGTCGGCTTCCAGTCTAAACGGATGCAGCTGAATACCAGTATTCTACATGAAGCGACCTTTCTGACCTCCACAACTCAGTTATTGGGTAATACGATACCCCTTGGTAAGACTGGTTGTCAGACTTTCGGGTTTCTGATGACCCGTAACGACTGTCAAAGATCTGACGAATGATAGCCGGGAGCTTAACGTGCTTTCCGAGGCACGGAGGTGTCTTGGTACGTAAAGATGGTCACCTATCCACGGATCAACCACGGCAAGTGTAGCTTAACCTGATCGATCTAAATGTTAGTAACTAATATTTTTTCAATTAATTAACTTTCATTAATTCTCTGGTATACAGATTTGATGAAACAACATTTAAGCACTCAACAACAACGAAGTCAAACACAAAGCTCTTAAAGTTCTCACGGATTTAAATGTTGGAAATAATTACAGGCTCCCCCTTGAACCGCCAGAGACTAAGATCCTCAGTTTTAAGGAGAAGTCTTAAAGGAGTTAGACATACGACTCGTCGCTTTATGATATCTTAACTTGTGCCGTGCAGGAGTGTAGGATTTACTAGGCTTTGTAAAGTATGAGACATCGTCTTCACAATATTGGATTTAATTCAAAATAATCTGATTATTTTTTGAGCTATGATCGAATACATATTACGTTGTGATGGCCGTCATGAAACTGATGGCACATAGGTTTGACTTAACGTTGTAAAACAGAGAAATACGCCAACTTACTTTCATAAATGACGTTTCACTTACTGCAACATACTGAACTGAACTAAGTCCTACAACATATCAGTTTCATTAGCTAAGCAGCTTCTTAAGTTAGATAAGAATACTCACATTTATAATAGATCTCTAGTTTATTTATTTTCATCGTAAAATGACTAGGAAAGGAGACGTTATTAAAAAAAAAATAGTGTTCATTTTTGCAATATGGCTGCTTGAGCGGCAAATATATGGTGGTATTCGCGGAAAACTTTTCAGGTTTTGAACCTGACTAACCTAACCTGGTTAGTCAGGTTCAAATCAAATCAAACAGTTTATTTGTGATACAGGTTACAATATAGATATTACAATATACAGTGAGTTCATGCTGTGATCAGCCTCATGGGCATACAAATTTATAAAAAATAAATAACAAATAAACAATCACTAATACAGTTCAGAATGCGCTCAATCAGACATTAACACTTTATTTAAAGCAGTAAAGAGGAAAGAAATAATAAAAACATAATAAAATCATTTTAAGTCTAAAAATTCCTTTACTGAGTAAAATGAGTGTTCGTTAAGAAGTTTAAATAATGTATTTTTGAATTTAAGGATGTTATTGCAGTCTCTAATATCCTTGGGAATTTTATTATATATTTTAGGCGCCATAACAAATGTACTTTTCCCATAAAGAATAGTTTTATATTGCGTACTTAGTTTTGTAAATATTCTAGTTCTGCTGCTTGCGTTCGTGAGATACCATCTACACACATCACATTATATCTTCCGTAGTCGGATAAAAAACACTTCCTTACGGCAACAAACAACACCAACACTTCCTGCAACATATTGAACTGAACTAAGTCCTACAAGATATCAGTTTCATTAGCTAAGCCGCTTCACTAGTAAGTTGTTCACACTAATAACTGAGAGCACAACTTTACTATCAAAGTATCTATTAATTCCGGTTGGAGTACACAGAGCGAGCTGCGAAGTTCATGCATTGATACTTTCTGTTGTGCATGTTAGTTTGTGGCGCTTGTACAGACGCCAGCAGGTCAAGCTACCCGAAACTGTCAAATTTTCCCAATCAATCTTGAACCTTAATGCTTAAACGATAAAGTTGATAATCTATTAAAGAAATTTGACAGATTGTAGTAGCTTGATGTGCTGGCGTCTGTACTCTGAAAGTATTTATTTTTCAGACCAAAAAACATTCATTTCACAATGGGTCTCTAATTTATTTAGCAATAATCAACCTATGTATAATGTTCTACTGGGACACAGGCCACGGAGTGGGCCGTAATCCATTATCTCTTGATTGATCGATGATCGCTTTGAACATATTCGGGTTGAATTTATTTATCAAAACAACCAAGCAAATCAATTTTAAAACATAGCCCATTTGATGAGTTGATGGAAGTAGGTAACCTGGAAGAGTTATTATGAAAACCTGGTGGTGTTCATCATCATTCTGTCTATTGTTGGGTTGTATTGATATATAAGTTCATGTAGCATAATCAGCTTATAACGTTCCCGCTGCTGAGACACAAGCCTCCACTCTGTGAGAGGGAGTGAGGAGTGGGCCGCAATCCACCAAGCGGGCCCAGTGCGGGTTGGTAGATGTCACGTGTCATCGAATTTTTTTTTCTAGGACATGCCGGTTTCCTCACGATGTTTTCCTTCACCGTTTTGAGAGCAGTGGTGATGAAATAATTTACACAAAGTAAAGCACCAGTCTGGGTCCGAACCCACGACATACAACTGACTGAACTGACATACAGTGGTGGCCGTGTGATAACGGCCACGACTTACGAGTTGTAGGTCGTAGGGTCAAACCCAGGCGCTTTACTTTATGTAAATTATATCATCACCAAACGCTCTCAAAACGTTGAAGGTAAACATCGTGAGGAAACCGGCATATACTAGAACCTAAAATTCGAAGACATGTGACATCCACCACCCGCACTGGGCCCGCGTGGTGGATTACGGCCCACGACTCCTCACAGAGAGGAGGCACGTGTCCCAGCAGTGGAAACATTATAGGCTGATTGTGGAGGTAAGTAAAACAGCAATACAGCATTTTTTAATTATTATTTTAATAATTATAGACTATCGATGCGGAAAAGGCTCTTCAACTATTTCTGTTTTCCCTAAGATTTTTCAAAGGAGTAGTTGGTAGTGAACTACAATTTAGTAAAGAGGGTAGTTACTAATTAAAATCCCTAGCTGCTATTAAAATTCCTAAACACAAACGTTTGTAAAACCTCAAAATCGGCTGTAGCAATGCGCTATTACTAGATCGAAGAAACGCTTTCACGAAATACAAGCTCAAAATTCAGCTTCACCAACGTACCATTTAGCTCTTCATATTACACCCATTACGCGGATGCAAACCGCATGTTGTGACCGCAAATATCCGCATATATGCGAAATATCCGCCACTCGGATATACACGGGCGGCTTGCTAATTGATTTTAATTTAATTCGAGGTAGCGATTTTTTAAACGTTGCAAAATATTTTACTCTTATCCGAATTGGGGTAAATGGAAACGTTGCATGTATCAACATGGATTAACACGATTAATTACAGTGTGGCTACAGGAACATACATACATTAGGTATCTGTATACCTAATGTATGTATCGTCCTATAGCCACGCTACGCCTATAGCGCCCTAACTGTTTAAGGCGCTGCCCAAACAAAGGACACCCTAAAACGCTTTTTTGTCGCACAATTAGGCGTAAAGGTGAGGCTTGTGGCTAAGTAATAACAGCCGCGCGGGTCGATCGGTCAGGTTGAGCTACGCTTTCCGCGGTTGGTCCGTTGATCTTTAATCTGTTCTATTTTGTCTGTGAAGTTTACACACAAATAACCCAATTTTTTTAAACTGATATTTCAAGTAAGTACAACAATTGCGGTCAATGAGCCAATAAAAATCATATTTCTTTTTTATTATATTTAGTTATTGAAAACATCTGTGGAGTTCCGCTAGCTAATTTAATTTAACCTTGTAGATAACGCCGTGTCTGGCATGTGCTATTCAGAATATGTATATAGAGGTATCAGGAGCAGGGTGTAAAGTTCACTCATCCTCCATAGAAAAGGGAGGATCCTCCGACCAACTGCCCGATGATTCATGTCGGGCCGTTGTATATGTGCTAGTTGCGCGGCAAACTCTGCTTGCGAGATGTAGGATTTTGTGTGACGTCAGTATGGCGCGTAGTTCGTATGTAGCGTTATAAATACCGCTACATGTACATAAATATTACTGTACATAGTCTAAGCTGGTCGATACAATTTCGACAGTCTCCAAAACTATGCTACCAGTATATTCTGTTCATTATTACGAACAATACATTGAACGGTATCCACGCAGCCATTATTAATGCTAACGCAGGCTCGCGCTCATTGAACGTTTCATGATGGACCGATAAATAGACCTCTTTGGATACTTAGAACAATGTTATGCCGACCACTATGTGCGTATTCTAACATAGTTATAATATCACGACTGTATTCCTCGGATGGGTAGACAGAGTGCGTGTTGCACATCTACACTTTTGTCTGAGGTCTAATGCAATTTACCAGGGTAATATAACGCTGGACTTCTAATAAGAATTTTCTACGAAAAATAGTCAATAACACTATCATAATGTTCCCACTGCTGGGACACTAATCTAACACGCGGGCCCAGTACGGGTTGGTAGATGTCACATGTCTTCGAATTTTTGGTTCTAGGACATGCCGGTTTCGTCACGATGTTTTCCTTCCGTTTTGAGAGCAGTGGTGATGAAATTATTTACACAAAGTAAAGTGCCTGGGTTCGAACCGATGATCTACAACTCGTAAGTCGGGGAAATTACCACTCCTACAACACTCCTTTAGCACTATGCCCGGAATCAATCTCATTCAAATAAAAACAGCGCTGGGGCTCTGTCTCGCATAGAGTCGTAGCATTATGCTGAGCGACGGCCGTTTTGCGTGGGTGTGACACAAATTTTCCCCCAACTTGTTCTTTTTTGTGTTTGTATTCTTTCTCCGCGACATGTTTACCGCAAATAAACGTATTTTCTTCCTTTCTTTCTTTCTTTCTTTCAAGATCCATGCGCTCACTTTGTTGCATTTATGACTAGACCAACAATTTAAAGGTGCTTAACTAGTACTTAGGGAAAATTTAGCCCATCTGATAATTTTAACTGACCGATAGGTACTCTAACATAAAATCGATTGTGACTGCGCACAAGTGCGGTTTAATTTCGCTTACGACACAATACGAAAGCCTTATGTAAAGCAAAATCAAAATTGGTAATCGCAGCCGTCGGACGGGCGAGCGCTGGGTGCCTCATAAGTTTTAGCTGCATCCATATTTTAGCGTCGTTGGGTAAAAGGAATATTCCAATTTTCTGAGCAGCTGCATTATATGCCCTGACGCTCATATAATAAAGTACTGACTGGAACCACTAGCAGAAATTTAAAGGCATTCACAAATGCAATTTTAAAGCATCGATTGTCTAATGCTGTCTCTTTCACTTTTGAGTATATTTTAGAAACAGAATGAGAGTAAAAGGTCTTTATGAGAATTAGAAAGTAAGAAACCTAGCACCCTAATTTTGAAGTATGTTGCTAATCCATTAATAATAAATAATAATAAATAAATAAATAAATCCCTGGACATTTCACACAGCACCATTTGTCCCAAGCTAAGCAACCTAATGCTTGTGTTATGGTAACAAGATGGCTGATAAACTACTTATATACAATTTTTTTTTTTTGTAAATACATAAATAAATACATTGCTTCATAACTTCGAAAAATTTGTCTGCTCATCAACGTAAATAGCCCAATGAATGATGTCTATCAAAATGAAAGCCATTACTACTAATAAATGTGTTACGAAATTACCCTACAGGTTTTATTTTTGAATGATGGTTCTCTCTTACATAATACTTAGAAAACTAAAAACCTATTCCAATTTTTGTGTGAAAAATACAAAAATTCAAACTCAAAGCATTTATATGTCAAATAAACCAATTGCAGGCACTTTTCAATTGTCAAGGAGTCGGTCAGTCAGAAAGATGAAGCTATGCCCGTGCCCTAAAGCTCATTATTTTTTAATGTCGATCCCTCACGTCTGCAGCGTTTCGCTAGCTAATTTAATTTGACCTTGTATAATTGCTAAAAGTTAATACTATTTTATTTTTACTTCAGTTCTTACTTAGGTTACTTATGAAATATTTACATAATTTAAAAAGCTATCAGTCTTAAAATAATAAAAAAGTATGTAAAAAGGAGGGGAAATAACCAAAGTTCCTACTGTTGTATTATCGTAATTTCTTAATTGTTATTTCCGTTTAAAGACATTTATTTCTCAAAAAAAGAACTTTACAGTTCACTTACATATTGACAAATGTATAGAAAATATAGTTTAAGTCTAATCGTATTATATTTAACATTAGAATACGATTTGCATGCCCATGTGACGGTAGAACATGGAGCACTATTATAAAAAAGAAAACATCTATGTTCTACATAATTACCCATGTTTGCAAACGAATAAATGATTTGAATTACTTATAATAATTTCATCAACATTTCAACCAGATTAGATTAACTATTTCTACATCGCATCGCTTTCAAAACACTCAGACAATGCATCAGTTATGATTGATAGTGGCAGCGCTGTCACCTCCAATAAGCGAAATATCCGAATATATCCGCCGCGGATATCCATCGCGCCTTATTAATAGCCGCCAAATAATTAAGTTGTTATTGCTACGGATATTTTCGGTGAGTGATGACGGTAGGATACTGGGATTAATGTAAATGCACGAGAATATTCGTATGAATGAAACGTCATCATTTTTCATCGCTTTGTAGGGTTCCGTACCCAAAGGATTCCAACGGGAACCTTTTATTAAGGCCCCGAAATCCGCTGTCCATCTGCCGATAGGTATATTTTGACCCGTAATAGGTGTCTACCTATTACGGTTCTTGAAATG
Source organism: Apamea monoglypha (assembly GCA_911387795.2). NCBI lineage: Eukaryota > Metazoa > Arthropoda > Insecta > Lepidoptera > Noctuidae > Apamea > Apamea monoglypha. The sequence goes on from OU426935.1 coordinate 2,063,208, forward strand.
TTCGTAAAGTGTGTATTACTGTGGCTGCTATAACAACAAATAATAGAAATAAAATAAAGTTAAAAAATAAAAGGGAGCCCCCATACAAGAAAAAAAAGTAGTGTTAAATTTTGTACGGTGGTACGGAACCCTTCATGTGCAAGTCCGTCTCACGCTGGGCTGGTTTTCGCGTAACATTATGCTGAGCGATAGTCTTTTTGCGTGGATGCGGCGCCTATTTACCCCAACTTCTTTTTTGTGCTTGTGTGCTTTATTTTTTATTCTCTAGGTTTCACATAAATTAGTTTCATTTAAAATGGGTGAAAATACATTCTATTTATGTACATTGTGCATGCTGTACTGCAATAAATAGATTTTATTTAGGCACAGAAGAAAAAAAATAGGCTCTGAAGAGCCAGATCCAGAAATTGTCTATGTTATCTTATTTTCTTTGTTTTTGCCGCATCATAAAAGTACGAGTAAGTAGGTGGCTAAAGCTTTGCCCGTGTAGCGGTATCTACAAGGCCACTTGCCAACAACGCGTCAGCAGCAGAGCAGAGAGCAAAGTTTACCGCGCAACTAGCACATAGTTGCGCGGTAAACTCTGCTTGCGAGATGCAGGATTTTGCGTGACGTCAGTTTGACGCGTACATACAAACTTCCCGACATCAATCATCGGGCAGTTGCCCGCCAGACAAAAGACCCGTCTGGACGGAGGATCCTCCCTATTCTATGGAGGATGAGTGGACTTTACACCCTGTTCCTCATACCTCTATACCCGTATTACATGGGACTTAAGGGGGATGCGCTAGGTAGCGAGCGAGCATAACAAATATGACTTAACAGAATTATAATCATTTCAAAATCATCAATACAACCCTCTATAGAAAGACTATTTCATGAAATATCAATCAATAGGATTATGTTATTGTATTGATGATTTTAATGGTCGTAAAATACATACATATTTGTTACGCTCGCGAATCATATTTATTTCAGCATACAACCTGACACTGTATTTCGTGGGCTACCTAGCACATACCCCTTAAGCAGAACTGGCGTAATGTGGGTGTACTATAGGTTTATCTCTACCCGTCCCTTCCGGGGTTACATGCGTGATGTTATGATACAAAAATACATAGCGCGAGAGAGTTTAACAGACCTATCAACAATTTTTATTTTATTTGTATTATAACGGACACGTAAAAAGAGTATATATATATCGAACCTACAAAGCGGGTTTACCTCTGGTTCAAATATCCGCAAATATCCGCGCATATCCGCATATCCGCCAGGTCCGGCCATATTAATTGCTTTTAATTAAACCGAGCAGAGATTTCTTTGATATTCGCTTCTATTTTCCAATATCCGCTTAATTAAGAACTGGGTATGGGACGTACCGGTATGATCCTGCAGGAATGGAGTATTATGACTGCAGTATGACTAAGCTGGACTGTAGATTCGAAGCGTCGTTATTTTTTTAGCAGGTCGAAACTGTAGTAAGTACCTCATTTCATTCGAAGATAATTAGTTCATAAAGTAAATTAGTTTGTGAAACTTTTAAAAAAATCGTACCACCAGACCAGGAATTTTAGCCGTTTTAATATTTTTTTTTTATGAAGTTCGATTTTATTTTTATTGTTTCATTAGTTTCCATATCGATACCCAACATGAGGGTAAAGTTTTGCTAACTAATTTAATTTGACCCATGTAGAAGTTTTACATAGATAAACGCAATGATAAATTCCTTGCAAAAATTTCTCCAACCAACCTGAGAGTCGACATTTTTCTTGATATAACCGTAACTTTTATAAAAATCTGTGAATGCAGATTGAAATAAATAAGGTTATGTGTCCTCAAAATGTTTGGTGAAGCACCTTATTAAACAATACTGCAACCTACACTTTTTAATAACTACGTACCTACTATTATTGCAACGCCTCAAGCACCACCACTTCGACCGGTTCTGTGCTTCTCGCATCCAGCGAATTCACATCCAGCCCCACATATTATCCACAAAGCCTTCACATCCAGCCCCACATATTATCCACAAAGCCTTCACATCCAGCCCCACATATTATCCACAAAGCCTTCACATCGCCTTCACATCCAGCCCCACATATTATCCACAAAGCCTTCACATCCAGCCCCACATATTATCCACAAAGCCTTCACATCGCCTTCACATCCAGCCCCACATATTATCCACACAGCCTTCACATCCAGCCCCACATATTATCCACACAGCCTTCACATCCAGCCCCACATATTATCCACAAAGCCTTCACGTCCAGCCCCACATATTATCCACACAGCCTTCACATCCAGCCCCACATATTATCCACACAGCCTTCACATCCAGCCCCACATATTATCCACACAGCCTTCACATCCAGCCCCACATATTATCCACACAGCCTTCACATCCAGCCCCACATATTATCCACACAGCCTTCACATCCAGCCCCACATATTATCCACACAGCCCCAACATTTCTATCTCACCCGAAACCCTTACATGAAGACCTCAGCATCAAGTCGGGCATAACTTTGATACCACTTAATAGGTGTGCGAAGTGGTAATAAAATAAACGCCACCCCCTACCCGCCCGTATTCACAGTAGGGGTAGATACTCGAACGGGGTGTTACCACAAAATAGGTAGGAGTACAGAAGGCCAATTACATACGATGAACGAAAAGTACACAGATCTCAGTCTCATATCATCATCACTATCTTCCCCTTGTGCCAATTTATTTGGGGTCGGCGCAACATTTATTTTTCTTCTATACTTTTTTGTCCACTGCGACTGGACAAATCCACTGCGACTACATCTCGGTGCAGACTCCGGTTATCAGACTTTCAGGCTTCTGATTACTCGTAACGACTGTCAAAGTTCTACTTATGACAGCCGGGACAAACGGTTCAACATGCTTTCCAAGAAAAAAAATATAAGTCATTTATTCAAATTAGGCTGAGATTCAGCGCATATGTGAGCGTGCGTGGCTGCTCTTTGTATGAAGCTAGCCTTCTGTACCCTTATGTATTCTGTGGTGTATGGGTGGACCAAACATTTGAAGAGTTTGTGTGATTTTCGGACCCTGATTTAAACACGAGTAATGATAAAATACAGGGTGTGGTTTTCAATGACGTGCGGACAGGCTAATTCATTTAAACGTGTTGCCAAAACTTATGTCAAATGATTAAATAGGCTAGCTGTTAATAAGGTCAATCGTTTACATCGAACATAAAAAGTTACAGCGAATTACTAATTATGGAAACTTAGGTGAAGTGAGTTTGAAGTAGCTGCCAATAGTGTCTATCCCTACCATCAGGCGGATAGCCAACTCATTTGAAGGTCTGTCCACCGTTACAAGTTTCCAAACTTTCACGGTGAGATTTTTACAGAATAGAACGGCTGGTCAGAAACTATGTAGATCACCCGTCTAAAGAAAGCATAACTTATGTTGACATCAAAAATAAAGTTTTGAAAATATTATGTATGTCTATCTGAGTTAATTATTAACAAAAAAATATTCCGTTTCACCATTCTCCTGCCCTTATCCCAATTTATTTGGGTCGGCACAACATGTCTTTTTCTTACATACTTCTCTATCAGTCGCCCCCTTCCTAACCATATCATCATTCACACAGTCCATCCATCGTTTCTTTGGTCTTCCCCTACTGTTATAGCCATCGACATTCATACTCAAAACTTTCCTCACGACAAAAAAATATTCCGTTTCATTGCCACTAATGCCGGCAGATATGGACCTAACTAGACTCGAGTTTGCTAAATCGTTGTCCCAATACAAAGGTTCAGAACCCTTTCCCCAATAGACTAAGCTCATCAATTACCAAGTCTTTGCTTCGGCAGTAATTGCATTTGGTTTCCAATTTAACCAGTAGCGGCTCTACGTTAGTAATTCATATAGACGGCCGTTTGACCTCCAAATTCAATCATTTCCAGTGGGACCTGCGGGTTATTGCGTAACACACTACCAGTAGCAAAGGGTTTCATTTTGACAGTTCCACAACATTCATTGCGTTATTTACGTTGTTGAGCAGACACATTTTTCGAACATATGAAGCAATGGATTAGCAATATCCTTCAAAATGATTCAGATTGATAATGTGTTACGCAAATAGGATGCTGATTCAAATACGAGTACCTATACGGCGATAGGGTGATCACATTAAACAGTACAGCGGTTATTACAAGTTGTTATCAGTCTCTTAAAATAATAAAATAAACAATTTTACTACAAATAGGTAACTTAATTTTTCAAACAAAATCGAGCTTTAAAATTGGCACGACATTAACCACCCTTGATAATAAGGCACTAGACACGCGCGGAGCGATGTTTTCAACAATTCAACACAAACTTTATGGTATTGTTACCAAAAATTTGTTGGTATTAAGACCAAACCCAACGATGATCAACTTTGAACGTTGAAATCTCGGAAGCGGGGCACTTTACAGAGTTTTGGTCTTATTATGTATTCTGTTTGCATTGATGTCAGCTATCGATTTATATAGGTTTCATGCGTGGTCGCCATTTTGAAAAAACAACAAGAATATAGCGCGACAGTAGGTATGCCAGGCTGCATATAAAAATCTTAAATCCCCTTTCGTATAATTCGTATTGACATTCGTATAAACAAAATGGCGGCGTTAGTTCCAATTTCGGCCACGCGACAAAAGTTGATTGTACGACTACTGCTGCACAGGAATTCTTTTTGACATTGCCTGATCAAAGATAAAAAGGTATTGCTATCTCTTTCTAACAGGTGAAGCAAGAAAGAGATAAGAGAAATTTAAAGCTGTCATACCGATTAACATTAAACTTTATCGTGTTTTAAGCGGTGTTTAATGGTGTGTCGTTTACACCTTTTTGGAAGGTTGCCAATTTCTTAAAGCCTCGTTTCAGTTCTGATTTTTTAAAACCTGATAAAGCAACCGATTAATAAAATTGTTATATAGCTTTGATATTTTACAGTCCTTTCACAGTTATTTTACCTATGATTTTGCCTCATTGTCCAAATCACAGTGATCAATCAGACGGCCCATTTCCTCCCACTGATAGGAGGCCTGGCCTGTGTCCCAGCAGTGGGAACATTCTAGGCTGATTATGCTCAATCTGAAAAAAAAACCTGTATTTTACCTAATATTTTGACATTGGTTCTCGCTGAGGTGAGCAAGCGACTTGAATATGAACGTTTTTTTGAAATAGGCGGAGTCGGTTCAATTTAATATGGTAGGTAGTTCGAATTCCACCCCATCTCTTTCTTATTATATTGACAATTATAAGACAACAACATTAGGTTGGTATACTTTTCCATTTTTCCTTACTCAGCCTCACAATAATCTCAATTCATTACATCTCCTGTATCGTAGCTATCGCAGAAAAGTATCGTATCGATCGGCAATACGTCCGTGCGTCCGGCTGTCCGGCAGGAGTACGGTTCGGACCGGGGAACTGTCGATATGCTGAGAGCCGGATTGCGTACGATAAATTACGGTTATTGAGTCGCTCCGGTCACTAGTTCTGACGGTAGAGGTTATGTTACGTCTGGCTGGTAGGAAATGGATTGGAAAGAAATCTATATCTATATGTATCAATAATAAAGCTGAAGAGTTTTTTTGTTTGTTTGAACGCGCTAATCTCTGGAACTACCAGTCGGATTTGATAAATTCTTTTTGCATTTTATAGCCTAATTCTTGGGCTATTTAAAATTACGCTGTGACTCTTAGAAGCCGAGCAAAAAGAAAAAAAGTCAGAAGGAACGCTAAGCGAAAACGAAGTGATAGCGAGGGTAGGCGATGCGATGCGACGGGTAGGGTCGGGGAAAGAAAAAAGAAAGCAAGAAAGAAAAAACATTTTTATTCATTCATTGTTTTTAACAAGATATTTCACGCGGCCAAGTCGTGGGTAGAAACTAGTAAGTAAATAAAAACTTGGGAGTGGCCTTTGGAGCACAGCGATGCATGCCCCCGAAGTAAAAAACTTGATCATATTAGAATTTTTGATTTGTGGTCGCAATTGTGCTACTAGTGAGCAGTGCCTTCTGGGGGTGAGATTTCGGTATGTAATGGATGGTCATCCATCCACGGACTGACCTCGGCAAGCGTAGCTTAACCTTCAAACGAACTTTACGGCTATTGATTATGTAGCTGTGTCTATGTGTGCGTGCATTTTCACTCGTTGTATGGATCCGTCGATTTATTCTGTAAAAATCTCACTGTTAAAACTGAGGTGATATGGAAGTGATCTGTCAATAGTGTTATCAGGAACAAGGTGTAAAGTTCACTCATCCTCCATAGAAAAGAGAAGATCTTACGACCAGACGGGTGTCGTGTCTGGTGGGCAACTGCCCGACGATAGATGTCGGGCCGTTGTATATATGCTAGTTGCGCGGTAAACTCTGCTTGTGCGATGCAGGATTTTGCGTGACGTCATTGTGATGCGAAGTGTGCATGTAGCGGTGTAGATGCCGCTACAGTATCATCAGATGGAATGACAGCTCACTTCAAGCTTAGTTCACCAGATTTTTACGGTGAGATTTTTACAGAATATTCCGGCGGATGCCTTACAGATACGGTATTATAATCTGGCTTATCAAAATACGGTAGTCATAGAGATGCGATGTTAATCCTCTTACGACACCCAGGAAAGATAGAATAACTTTTACGTAAGTGAAAATGATCAGATTAGGTGTTGACGTAAATGAAAGAAGTTACGACTACCTACGGGCGAGTCTTTGAAGAATTTTTAAAGATGTTACTGAAACGAAATTTTGATAAGGGATTTAAGTAAAAACTGAAACTAGATAAAGAGAACAGTGTACAAAGGAGAGTTGAGCTTGAGTTTCAGAGAAAAGCTTTTTTGCTTTTCTTTTTTTGTGAAAAATATTACACAAAGCAACACGATAAAAATGTCACCGAGTATTATTCACTCACTCCATAAATATTATAAGACACTAGATTTTGCCTGCAGCTTCGCTCGCGTTAATTTAGAATTTGACAATCAATTCGTATAATTCAATCATGATTCGAAAGACACGTAGCGCCATCTATCATAATAACGTTATTGTTGTTTTCCTCGGAAACAGCACTGTTTTTCGGGATGAAAAGTACCATATGTCCGTTTCTATATACCTGACAACGTACATATATGCAAAATTTTAGGATGATCGGTTCAGTGGTTTAGGCGTGAAAAAGTAACAAACAAACTTACTTTCGCATTTATAATTAAGATAGGATACCTTAAAATAAATTTTGCTGGAGGTAGGAACTAAAAATACCCACGAATTTATTAACAAGAATTTATAAGAACCAAGAATTTACATTTATATTTATAACACCCCTGTACAACCTATGTCTACAAAAATGATTTTCATTTTCATTTAACCACCCAAATCAATTTTACATCACAAAAATCCTATCCAAAAAAAAGAACAACCTAAAAAATTTTAAGCACAATATTTCAAATACATCTTTCATGTTACATAGGTAATGGATTTCAAGCCCGCTGTTTCATCGATAACGTCTAGATATCTGTCTAGACCCTCAGCGAGACGTCTCCAGATGAAAATATATAACTTTTTAATGGCAAACTAAGGTGCCGAAGAATGATGTCTTTTCTTCTTTCTGATGGTAGAATAATAGAAACTTATGAGGTAACAGCTGGCTGGTAGGTCGTTTGAGTAAAGAGTTTTTAGTTAAAGTTTGTATGTGTATGTTGCCAGTACCAAATGGCGTTTGTTGCTAAGATAATCAGCCTATAACTGTTCCCACTGCTGAGACACAGGCGTCCTCTCTTTGAGAGGGAGTGGGTTAACAATCCACCACGCGGACCAAGCGCGGGTCAGATGTCACATGTCTTCGAATTTTTGGTTCTAGGACATGCCGGTTTCCTCACGATGTTTTCCTTCGCCGTTTTGAGAGCAGTGGTGATGAAATTATTCACACAAAGTAAAGCGCCTGCCTCGTTCGAACCCAAGACCTTCAACTCGTAAGTCGCTAAAGAACAGTGTCATCATCTGCCTAGCCTTTTCCCAACTATGTTGAGGTCGGCTTCCAGTCTAACCGGATGCAGCTGAATACCAGTATTTTACATGGAGCGACTGCCTATCTGACCTCCACAACCCAGTTACTGGGCAATACGATACCCCTTGGTAAGACTGGTTGTCAGACTTACAAACAGTGTAAATCCATAGAAACATTTTTTCTAATATTTACCCTAATAATTATAGTACATACTAAATGTAAATCTTAGTAAATGTCAGTGTAAATATTAGACAAAAATTGTGCTTTTACACAGGCTGGTGACTAGCTTTTGCGCGTTGTTTTTGGTCCCAAAAATATTGGCGGGCCTAGTAGGGATGTTTCCGGGTCTGTGATTTGTGCCTGTAAACATACTTATCTAGGTAATAGAAGGAGGTCAAATGTGGGACAGTTGCCCATCATCATTTTCTGGCCCTTACCCCCATTTGTTTGGGTCGGCGCAACATGTGATTTTCTTCCATGCTTCTCTATTATTCGTCATCTCGGTAGTCACCCTCTTTCTATCCATATCATCTTTTACACTGTCCATTCATCGTTTCTTTGTTCTTCGTATACTCTTATAGCCATCCACATTCTTACTAAAAAGCTGTCCTCACGACGTTTTCCTCATTTCTCCGCATCACATGCCTACACCATGAGAACCTATTTCCACTCAAACAGTTGTCTAATGTGCAAACAGTCCCATTTCAAAAATATTAATATCGAAAAAAAAACATAAAAATTCTTGTAATCATCCTACAGGCGTAATTCTCACTGTTTTGGAAATCTTATTTTATTACCTGAATCCGAATTTACTTGATTTTTTTTTAATGAAAACTTAAACTTTAAACTGTTCTCCTGTAGTTAGCCCGATATCGCATATGCAAAATTACTTATTTCCAAAAACAGGTTTTCAGGATAGTCATGTACAGTCAAATAACCAACCCATTACAGTATCAAATTAAGTAATATTATACGATCTAAACTGAGAAATAAACGTCGTAAGCATAACATTAATGACCTGTGTAAATAAATGTGACCTACATGGACGATATTTTATGTGGAAGCATAAAAAACGGTCCAGCGCGCTGCAGCCGAGTTCGCAAGGTCATCTCTCTATTGTTCCTGAATAAAAGCTTTCAGCATCCATAGAATAGGCAGGGTACGGGCACAAGTATAGGCACAAAATATACAGGGTGGCAAAGACATCGAAGTGCAAACTGTAACCATCAATTCAGCTCATGATTCTAGACTAAAGGGTCTGAAGGGGAGTTGAAAGTTTTAGTCGGTAATTTAAAAAAAAACCTGTCAAGTGCAAGTCGGACTTGCTCACCGAAGGTTCCGTACAAATTTGTAGGTATGTAACTAAAAATTTACGGTTTTTGAATTTTTTCCTTTATTTGTGCTACATGACATTGCTTCTTGCCAAATTTCATGATTCTAGGTCAACGGGAAGTACCCTATAGGTTTTGATTCCGGAACATAAACGCCCGTATCTTTTGATTGCATTGATGTAGAAGTTTAATTTTCTCACTGCTTCAAGGGATTGCAGCCTTGAGTATTTATTATTAATTTCAACTTGATCTTGACTCCACGCGTTCCCGAGAAAAAGGCTCTTGACAGACGGGCAATGAAGTGATCTTATAAAGGTTCCGTTTTTTCCTTTTGAGGTACGGAACCCTGAAAACAGTTGTTTCATAGTAGAAAAGTGCATCTACGTGGTCAAAATGTATGGAACAGCAAATTTTTATTTTAATAATCGACGTAAAATTTTAACGCAAGGGGGTTCAGAATCATGTACTGAATCCATCGTAACAGCCGTAACAGGTAGCGCATCAATGTCCCTACCACCCTGTATATTGTCTGTTCCAAAAGTATTTGATGAAAGGTTAATAATAGATTAGCAATATCCTTCAAAGTGATTGAGATTGAGATTGACAGAGGGTTACGCAATTAGGATGCTGGTAAAATTCTTACGCAATTACTTACTAAAGGGATTTACAAGGATTTTCATCTTTACATCTCACCACAATTTCTACAATACCTTCTGTTGGAATTACTCTGTGGCGGCACCGTAGATTTAAGATAAATTGAATTCGGTATAAGTAGTTATCTGAGTAGGGAGTAATGGATTCGTTGTTCATTCAGCCCGTGTCGTTGGTCTAGACTAAGCGTCGCGTGACTGTTGGCTGGGTACCCTAAGTGTTCTTGAGTTTTATATTATATCTACTAGCTGTTGGCCGCGGCTTTGCCCGCGTGGTGTCGGAGAATATACCATGGCAATGTATTACGGGGATGAAAAGTATTCTATGTCTTTAACCTAGACAGACAGATAGTGGTGATTCTAGATTTATAATATTACCAGCTTCTGCCCGCGACTTCGACCGCCGATCCACTGCGTCGCGTCCCATAGCCCGCACGCGCTGTTAGGTAAGTACTTCATTTTCGCTTACCGTTCTTTTTGACTTTTTTGCTTTTGCTCGGCCCCTAAGGGTCGTGGCGTGTTGTTAATAACTAGGCTATCAAATACAAAAAGATTTTTTATATCCGACTGGTAGTTCTAGAGATTAGCGCCTTCAATAAATATAAAAAAATAAACTTTTCAATGGGAACAAAGGTTGGGAACAAAAGTCTCACTAATAATAGAGGTACTATAGAGAACAATATTTCCCGCTAGTACCACCGGTGGTACAGTTCGGTGGTACTAGTGGGAGCAAAGGATTATTTTAGCAATAGCTGCGCCCCGCGGTTTTACCCGCATAAGTTTCAATCCTGTGGGAATATCGGGATAAAAAGTATCCTATATGTTAATCCTGGTTATAAACCATCTGTGAGCCAAATTTCATCCAAATCCGTTCAATAGTTTTTGCGTGAAAGAGTAACAAACATTCATCCATCCATACAAACTTTCACATTTATAATATTAGTAGGAAGTATCCTATATGTTAATCCTGGTTATAAACCATCTGTGAGCCAAATTTCATCCAAATCCGTTCAGTAGTTTTTGCGTGAATGAGTAACAAACATCCATCCATCCATCCAAACTTTCACATTTATAATATTCGTAGGATTAGTAAGATAGGACAAATATTTATAGAATATAAATAACCAATCCGGACCATACATCCAGACAAACGGACAAAATTTTTTATAACTATATTTTCGACGTCAGACTCGTTCCACACCTCGTAGTAATTACTTTTTTCAAAATATTTAACGTCGGCGACATATCAAACTATGCAGTTTCAGTTTTAGCTGACCTCGTATTGCATAGGTTTTGCGTACAATCAGAGCGGCAATTCTCGTAACTTTAAGAACGTTCACAGTCTGATCTCAGTCTCAATCTGTCAAAAATTCCTCTAATTTCCCTACCTACATTTTGACAGGTTTTTGACATTTGTTTGTCGCCGAGATGACACTGCGACTAGATTTTGAACGTTTCAAATTACGAGAATTGGCCTTCAGAAGTCAGTTTAGCTGGAAATGTATAGCTTGATATGTCGCCGTGCGTACAGTTTGGATTTCGATACTCTTTTATTATGTATTGAGATGTATTAGGAATTTTATTATTAGCAGTTAGGATTCTAGGATTCGTGCACAGGCACGAATACTCTACTGGCATTGACACAGATCAATGGTAGTAGACTCGCCCTTTGTTCAATGGGACTCTCGTGAAATGGGTGAACCTACACATACACCTTCGGGGAATGTATTGTATCCCGTTGTGAATGTAGGTACTATGTAAATTTGATGACACGGTGAAGTAGGTGATCGATCTGAAAATTAAATGATTGAGCTGACTGGTGGATCAGCCATGCGTCGGGCGCCGTCATAAAATCAAAAGTCATTTATTCAAATTAGGCTGAGAATCAGCACTTTTCGAACGTCAAATGGCATAAGACAGTCCCCCAAAACGCCCGCCCTTCAACACTTCCTAGTGCTTTCGCTGGGAAGAAGAAGCGGCAACAAACTCCCCAGCAGCAGAGGTGAGTTATCTTCTCTAGCTGCCACGGCTTATTTTTGAATTCTTAGAAATCCTCTCCGTGTAACCTTCAAAGAGAGAAAGAAAAAAAGAAATAGATAAAAGTGTGACTTTGGTCAAAATGAAAATCCAAGATGGCGGCTGCGAACATTTTCAGTTTTTTTCATCATGGTTGTCGTTTTGCAAGATTTTTGACAGTAGTTACGGGTCGTCAAAAGCCCGAAAGCCTGACAACCAGTCTTACCAAGAGGTATCGTATTACCCAGTAACTGGGTTGTGGTACAATGGGTTTGGTTGGATAAAGTGAACTGGTTACATAGAACTTATAATTTAAGATAGGTATAATATTTCATCTATTAAAATCTCTACCAGAACCAAGGTCTAAAAACTCCGCTCCCTAAGAATAAAATATGCGTCATTAAATTCACATAAACCTCATGTTTAACGCAAATACCGGCGGCATTAGAATAAACTGTCGACGGTCGGTCGCGATATGAAAACGTGAACCCCGCAGACATACGTCATTTACATACGGCACGGAAAAATAAAGAATATGTTCCATTTTATGTATACACTAGCTTCTGCCCGCGACTTTGTTCGCGCGAAATTTCTTGTTCCCCCGACCCGCCCCGTCGCATCGCATCGCCTGGCCGCACTAATACTTCCCCGTCGCATCGCATCGCGCGCTATTACTTCCCCGTCGCATCGCATCGCGCGCTATTACTTCCCCGTCGCATCGCATCGCGCGCTATTACTTCCCCGTCGCATCGCATCGCGCGCTATTACTTCCCCGTCGCATCGCATCGCCTGCCCGCGCTATCACTTCTTTTTGCTCGGCTCCTAAGAGTCTTAGAGTTGTTGTAAATCAATCAATATTGTTCAAGGATTGAACTTCAGCCGCAAAAAGAATTTTTCCAATCAAACTGGTAGTTCCAGAGATTAGCGCGTTCGAAGAAACAAAATCATCAGCTTTATTATTAGTATAGATACATATAATAACATCAATCAATCAACTCAGCCTATCGCAGTCCACTGCTGGACATAGGCCTCTCCCAGGCTGCGGGGCAAAACTCCCTGTCCTCCGCCTTCCGCATCCAGTCCGTCCCAGCCACCTTCTTAAGGTCGTACGTCCATCTAGCTGGGGGGGGTATAATATCATAGTAACGAATAATTTCTGTTTGTTTGTCTGTACGAATATGTATGTTTCGGATTGGCGAAAAAATGGCTAAACAGATTTGGATGAAATTTTGTACACAGTTGTAATAATCTGGATAAACAAGTGGTACCTTTAATCCCGGTAGTATGAAAGGGTTAGGTATACACATAAACCTTCCGGGATAAATGAAAGTGAAAATCGTATTAAAAAAAGTAACAAAAACCCTTGTTTAAGTAACAAAATCCTTTATGCTTAGTTTTTAGAAAGAAAAAGAAAGAAAATTTGTTTATTCTGCACAAACTAAACGCACATTGCAAAAAAAGACATAAAATAAACACACACAAAGTAGCTTAAAAGCCTCGTATTATTTGACGTTTTACTTATTAATTTATTCACAACAATATGCACGAAATAATGGCTTAAAGTTTGTAATATACAAAGTTTGGGACTATCTGCATCCGAACTAGGTGGTAAACCTTTATCTCGGATTACATTTGATCCCCATAAATAAGTTGTGAACATTCAGTAGCCATGTTTAAAGTTACAAACACGAGGGGCCTTGGCTAAATTGTAACAGCCGCACATACCGATCGTTGGTCTGTGTATGGGTAACCATCTTTACATACCGAGATCCCTCCGTGCCTCGGAAAGCACTTTAAGCCATTGGTCCCGGCTGTCATTCGTAGATCTTTGACAGTCGTTACGAGTAGTCAGAAGCCCGAAAGTTTGACAACCAGTCTTACCAAGAGGTATCGTATCATACTAGTGGTACTCAGACGGCGCTTAAGTGTTCCACGCGCGCCTCAAAGAGTTGTCAGCACAATTTGAGGGGTTCCTTAGGGCCGAAGGGTTTGATTGTCCGAAAGGGTTACCGCTACCCCGGAACTTAAAGGGCGAAGGAAGGAACATGGGTGGGTTTTAGTTAGTAAGAGTCTGACACTCCCTTCCGCTCCACCCAGAGCGGGAGGGGTCATTTGATGATTTCCCACCAGAAAAAAAAAAAAAAACCCATTGATCCCGGTTGGCATTCGTGGATCTCTGACAATCGTTACGAGTAGTCAGAAGCCCGAAAGTCTGATAACCAGTCTTACCTAGGGGTATCGTATTACCCAGTAACTGGGTTGTGGAGGTCAGATAGGCAGTCGCTCCATGTAAAATACTGGTATTCAGCTCCATCCGGTTAGACTGGAAGCCGACCCCAACATAGTTGGGAAAAGGCTAGCAGATGATGATGTTTAAAGTTATAAACATTATAATATTGCCAAGTAATAATGTATGTGAAAAGTACGCATAATGTATGAGAAAAAAAATGTACTTTTCATACATTTTAAATGAAATATTCAGAAATTAGAATGTGACGTCTGACATAAAGGAATCCAACTCATTTAATTAAGTGACCTGAGAAAATTATTTTATGGCAACACCTACCTATTGTTAAAGGCTCCTTTGTACACACTGATTAAATTCTGCATTTTGACATGATTTATTAAGCTAAGAGATTTTCACGGTATGTATCTACTATATACAGGTACTGGCAGCGCTCCCCGGTTTCACCCGCATAAGTGTCGATCCCGTGGGAAAATCGGGATAAAAAGTATCCTGTATTATTCTGATGGATAAGCTATATTACTGTAAAGTTTCATAATAATCCGTTCAGGTGAAAGAGTAACAAACATCCATCCATCCATCCATCCATACAAACTTTCACATTTATAATATTAGTAGGATAGTAGGATTATAAAAATTATAATATCAGCACGGTTCTATCGAAGGTTAAGCAACGTTTGCCGCGGTCGGTTCGTGGATGGGTATCCATCTATTACATAGGGAGACCCATCCGTGCTTCTCACATGAACAACTGTACAAATCTTGCTCCCGCGTCTCTGACCATGCACCGTATAGGTTTTTGGTAGAATCACAAGTCATCTTATACTGGTTATGTATACTTAGCGTAGCCGTGCGTTACAACAACCAATAGTAATGACATTATGTGTCGTTGGATAGACCTGTTTACTTCGAACAAAACTTGAAAGTAAACAAGTATGATAACAAAAACTCCTTCCATTTACCATGAAAAATGCCTTTTCTTTCTTTATTTTCAGCTTTCCTTAACTTTTTTTATTAGATCGCTGTGTCTGGAAAACGGTTCGACCTATGAATGGAGCTATTTTTAGATGCCTTTTTGTGACTGGGAGGCCCAAATTGACTTGTTAGTAAGGCTAACGAATCAATTTCCTTTGAGAGTTTCAATTAAGTTTTTCTTTGATATTTTTTAAGTCAATTATTTGAAAGGACATTTTATTAATGAGTCAATATGCGTCGTAATGGAACTAACTAATAAATTATGTTGTCTTTCATATGTTTGATGCTTTCAAGATAAACTGATATAATAACTATTTCAATCATCATCTGCCTAGCCTTTTTCCCAATTTTGTTGAGGTCGGCTTCCAGTCTATCCGGATGCAGCTGAATACCAGTATTTTACATGGAGCAACATCTGACCAATCCAGTTTCTGGGTAATACGATACCCCTTGGCAAGACTGGTTGTCAGACTTTCAGACTTCTGACGATCCGTAATAACAGTCAATGATCAGCGAATGACAGCCGGAACCAACGGCTTAACGTGCTTTCCAGGGTACGCAGGGGTCTTGGTATCTAAAGATAGTCGCCCATCCACGGACCAACCGCGGCAAGCGTAGCTTAACCTGATTGATCGACCAGTGCGGCTGTTATTACTTAGCCACAAGCCATAAGCCATAGCCATTGTTATAAGGAGTAACTTACTTTTATCATCATTTCAGTCGAAAGACGTCCACTGCTGGACATAGGCCTCCCCCAAGCACCTCCACTTCGACCGGTTCTGTGCTTCTCGCATCCAACGGGTTCCTGCGACCTTCACAAGGTCGTTGGTTGGGGAGGCCTTCCAACAGAACCTTTCGGCCCCATCAACCATCTGTTCTGCGAGCAATGTGCCCTGCCCAGTGCCACTAAGTTTAGCAATTATTCGAGCTTCGGCAAGATTTACTTACTTTTATGTGAGAAAAGAAAATTGGTATTAATGTCACGCAAACGAAGTCGCGGACAGCAGCTAGTTACAAAGGTAGTTCAATATTATTATGTAGTAAATGTATGAACATTCAAAATCAAAAGTCATTTATTCAAATTAGGCTGAGAATCAGCACTTTTCGAACGTCAAAATTACAAAAGACGGTCCCCGAAAAACGCCCGCCCTTCACCACTTCCTAGTGCTATCGCTGGGAAGAAGAAGTGGTGCAACAAACTCCCCATTATATTAGATACTGATATACGAGTTACTTTGAACTAGCTACCCTATTCCTAAGGGAAATTCTACCGCCCCACGTCATGTTCTGCAGAAGTTATTGATATCGCTCAAACGAATCAATATCCTTGAGTAAAGTTGAGTATTATTGTATTTGTTGTAAGGATAACTTTTATTGCTTACTAGCTGCGCCTCGCGGTTTCACCCGCATAAGTTTCAATTCCGTGGGAATATTGGGATAAAAAGTATCATATGTGTTAATCCTGGTTATAAACTATCTGTGTGCCAAATTTCATCCAAATCCGTTCAGTAGTTTTGGCGTGAAAGAGTAACAAACATCCATCCACACAAACTTTCGCGTTTCTAATATTAGTAGGATACCGGCTAGTAGTGCTCGTGCCTCCGTCTGTGAGATACCTACCTACCATAGACAGTAAGTACCTTTCCTAAGTAGTCAACATGAAGGTTGTCTGTGAAAGATTGGTGGAGTAATTGCGCAACACAGTAAGGCGTCTTCCTCACCGGATCGGCGCGTTTTCGCTTCGTTTTCGTTTCTGTACCGAATCTGTACAGGGGGTCTACTCCGAAGTGGTATCGGCCGAATGTTCGGCCGTTTCCTGCAACGAAGTTACTATTTGGTTCGGTCGGTCCCGATCCTACACTCCTAAGCTCTTTCGAATATTGACTATGGTCCCGACCCAACTGAGCCTATCCGAGCTTTTTTCGCATTTTTCAATAATAGTCGGTTCGGGTATGTGTCGGTCCGATCCGATCATTCGCAATTTGCACTTCGTAGTAGACCCCCTGATTCTTTACCGAGTGCATGTAATTAAATGAGAGCTTCCTCGCTGACTAGTTTCGGTGCAGATTCTTTACCGAGCGCATACACAAGCCTCTGTACCGAGTACTACCGAACCATTCGACTCGCCCGTCCCGTCACTCCCGCCCCACCCCGCAGTTCACTCACTCGCAGCGCAGGACCCAAAACAAATGACAAAAACCGTAGCAAACCGAGCCAGTCAAGAAGTGGTTCTCGGTAAAGAATCTGTACAGATTCGGTACAGAAACGAAAACGTGCCGATACGGTGAGGAAGGCGCCTTACGGAGGATGCGGTGGGTAGCCCGCGAAATTACTTTCTTACGCTTTTTGCAATGTCAGTGTCGAGTTGTATGTAGATTAAAATATGATTCGCGACCGTAACAAATATGACTAAGGGCTGATTTTTCCAACGCCATGTAAGTTTATCTGAGAAATAATTTTGAATTTTTGACAGTTCTTCCATACAAAAACTGTCAGACGTCAATTTTATTCGACGAATGAAAAATATCTGTCGATTGAAAAATCAGCCTTTAGCAGAATTAAAATCATTATCAACAATGCAACTCCTTGAGCTAGAATGGGCCTCAAATTACTAATTTCATCCTCTCTTCTTAGCGTGTCGATAGCAATCTAAATGGACTCGGCCCAGAATTCGGCTACTTGTTTGGCACCATCACCAGCATCCATCAGTTCCTGTAACGTGCAGCTGACAGGACACGCAGGACACGATATTAAGTGTCACATTGTTTGTGGAACAGCACCACATTTACACTCCAAGGAAGAGTCGTCTATAAATCTCTACCTGAACAGGTTTCCCTTGCTTCGGCCAACCTGGGTCCGGAGTCTGTTTAAAGACTTCTAGGTTACTTACGGTAATTCATGCCCAGGTTGGTTTAATTTCATGAAATAGTTATTCAATAGTGTAAAACAACAGCTATTTCAGCAAAATCCAACCTATCACGCAGACAATGGCACCGATTCCCTTGTTCACAAACTAAACTAAATTTAAGTTCAGTGCATCATTTTCTTTCTATTTCATTAAGAAAAGGACAGAAGATAAATATTAGTTTAGTCCTAGCAAATTAGTTAGCGTCTGACGTAAATTGACGTATTTTTAGTAGCCATGCTTTTTCTATGTCTAATTTGTCTTAATTTGACAGGACTAAACTAATATTTATCTTCTGTCCTTTTCTTAATGAAATAGTAAGAAAAAGATGCACTGAACTTAAATTTTGTTTAGTTTGTGAACAAGGAAATCGGCGCCATTGTCCTACATTTAACTCCCAATTCTTGTAATCTCCAACTCAAACTAGACACAACAATATACCGACCGTTTAACTGAAGGTGACTACTCCTAATTAGACAGGCTAACTAATTAAGTTGTTCTCTTTTAAGAGCGGATGACAATATCATTTTACCAACTCTAATGTTTGTGAGACTGTCCCGAATAGAAGTAACTTTAGCTTGCCCAAACACAATCTATCTAGCTTTATAGCTGCGACACAGTTTTGTAACTAATGTAGCTATTTACGTACGCAATGAATTTGTAAAATGTGTTTTTGTTCCAATAAAGATTATTATTATTATCTACCCAGCCTTTTCCCAACTATGTTGGAGTCGGCTTTCAGTCTAACCGGATGCAGAATATTTTACATGAAGCGACTGCCTATCTGACCTTCACAACCCAGTTACTGGTAACACGATACCTGTTAGTGAGACTGCGTGTCAAACTTTCGGGATTCTGACTACCCGTATCGACTGTCAAAGATCTACGAATGTCAGCCGGGACCGACGGTTTAACGTGCTCGTGTCACCCATCCACGGACTATTCGCGGCAAGCGTAGCTTAACTTGATAGATCGACCCGTGCGGCTGTTATTACATAGCCACGAGCCCCTCTAGCACGAGCTCAAATTAATGCTGCTTCACTGCTTCTAATTAAGCAGTATAATCAGCGTAGACCCTGCTCCCGAAACCGGTGGACTACACTTTTATATATCTTTAAATGCTTTTTTCATATTTAAAAAAAAATATTTAAACATATATTTAATAAGTACCTAAGTAAAAAAATAAACGAAAAAAGTAGGATAGGATAGTAGGGCATAAAAGTGATCCTGAATCTATTTACAGAACAAACAGTTTCATTTTATGTCTTCCTCATTTGCCCAATTTCATTCAAGAGTTTCGGCAAGCTAAAGTTCGTCCTATTCGGGATAGTATCACAAACATTAAACTCGGTACAAACATTTTGTTCTCATCTGCTGTTATTGTACAACAACTTAATTAGTTAACTTGTCTAATTAGAAGCACCAATCAGCACTTGGCTCGCGTGGTGGATCATATGGCCCTTTCACAGAGCGGAGGCCTGTGTCCCAGCAGTGGAAGCACTATAGGCTGGTACCAGCAGTGGTACTGTTAGTCAAAACGGCCATAAGTATGTACATTATCAGCCTATAATTTTCCCATTACTGGCACACAGGCCTCCTTTCGGTGAGAGGGAGTGGGCCTTAATCCACCACGCGGGCCCAGTGCGGGTTGGTAGATGTCACATGTCTTCGAATTTTTTGGTTCTAGGACATGCCGGTTTCCTCACGATGTTTTCCTTCACCGCTTAGAGAGCAGTCAAGTGGTGATGAAATAATTTACAGAAAGTAAAGTGCCTATCTGGGTTCGAACCTACGACCTACAACTCGTAAGTCGTGGCTGTTACCACGGAGCCACCACTGCTCCCATAAGTATGTATACATATGAAAGTAGAATAGATTGATCATGCTACGGTAATGTTGAAGGCTCCTGAATACAATCGCGACGAAACTATTGTAGAACAATTTTCATGAAGTTTTCATAGATATTGTTCCCCGTCGCATTTTCGCATCGCGCCTGTTTACGGGAGCCTTAAGGTCTACTAGATTACCACCGCCGACCAACAACTCTTGCACATAAAATTAGGATGCAGGTCCTCTTGTCCGCGAAAACCCAATAACACTACCCAACGTGGGAAACAAACCTAGGAACTAAGAAACAGACTCAGGAAACTACTAGACCAACGAAGCAGTCAATACCCTCTATTCGTGTTACAAAAACATAGTTATTTAGAAGTGAAAGAAAGCATGAAGATTTAATGTCTAATTAGTTTTACTAAAAGTAGAGCAGAAAGTATAATAACTTATATTTATTTATTTTTATATTTATTTTGCTATATACGCGAGTAAAGTACTGTTATTGTTATGTACACAAGGTGCAACAGAATAAACGCAAGTCCTGAAAATAGTTTGTCATAATTGACTACTGAATCGATTTCAGTAACTTTTAATGTGTGTAGGTATTAAAAAAAAGATTTTTGGCACAGGGACCGCTGATTGACCCAATGAAAATTAAATCTTTTTTTGTAGGCAATAAGACTCAATTTTAAATGCATAAAATAATGCTAAGGTTGACACTATTTTCTTCGAATAATAATTTACTTTAAAAAAAATTGTTGGTAATATTATGCTTTTAACTCAATACTCGAGGTCTTGTGTTAATTACGTTACATATTGTATAACTTGCATCTACTACTTGTCTGTCTTTGCAAGTAATAAGGCCCCTGAATCTTCCCCTGGGTGACAAAAAAGTTGACCAAGGAATAAGGGAAGTCCTATTTCCCTGGGACATCGGGTGAAAAGTCTCTCTCTACTTTCCTGCACCTGTAATTTCACCGGCACCATATACATACATATGTACGTTGATACATGATTCAACAAATTGTTAATATATTTAATAAAGGTTCAACATAACTCTGATTGCTTATGTAAATGTGGACGTGGCAGGGCGATGGTATGTAGGCGACTGGCGAGTGTAGCGCTCGAGTTCCTTTACCGTATCAAAAATGCAATTCAGCAATCGCGTCGCTAAGGTCGCTACATCACAATTCTCCAAATTTTTTACATAAATTACAAGATTTTTTTTTAAATACACTATGTTCACCAATGATTTTTGCAAACTACAAGTTTGCTGTTTCGTTTGGAGTTCATAATGTTTGACAAAACTCCTGTTGAAGACAGAGATGCCTGAAAAGATAAACGAAAACGATTTATAGGCAAAAGATAAAAAATCCTCTGGAACTGGATGTTGACATTCTGAATTGCCAGTCCCTTTTACTGATTTAATTTTCGTCAGTTCATTAACAAAAGTATTTTACTGACTTGTTCAGAGAAAATGCAAAAAAAAAATATTCCCTAAAGAACAATAAAAACAAGTTACAAATAATTTTCTTATTCATCATTTAGTTTCAATAAATAATGTCGTAACCGGAGCGGCAATTCTCGTAATTTCAAGAACGTTCACAGTCTGATCTCAGTCTCAATCTGTCAAAAATACCTCTAATTTCCCTACATTTTGACAAGTTTTTGACGTTTGTCGCCGAGTTGACACTGCGACTAGATTTTGAACGTTCTAAATTACGAGAATTGCCCCTCAGATATCTTGCCGGTGCGATTGTCCCACTTATCGCTTACGCTTTAAACAATGATCTAACTTCCGACATTAATAATTTTAAGTTTATCATCACGTCGGGGTCACCACTTTTTGTGTGTGTTATTAATAAGGTCCAGATAAATGATATGCGAATTTAGTTTTATACTGAAATTGTTAATATATTTAATAAAGGTTCAACATAACTCTGATTGCTTATGTAAATGTGGACGTGGCATGTAGGCGACTGGCGAGTGTAGCGCTCGAGTTCCTTTACCGTATCAAAAATGCAATTCAGCAATCGCATCGCTAAGGCCGCTACAACACTGACGGTAGAATTGTGACCTAATCAGGCTTTTAAAGCCGAAGTAGACAGCCACTGTCAAATATATTATTGGAAAAACATTTGACGGACGTAGCAGAAAGTAGAAATAAGAGCATAATAGGTAAACTAAGGGCAAATTTTTCCAACGCCAGATAATTTTATCCGAGAAATAAATTTTGAATTCTTGACAGTTCTTCCATACAGAATCTGTCAGACGTCAATTTTGTTCCACGAACAAGAATTATCTGTCGATTGAAAAATCAGCCCTGAGTCAGCCAGCTCTAGTCTAGGGCGACATGTAAGTGTAACCTGATGAACTTACTCTCATATAAACAAGATCCCCTATTAAATGTTTTATACATTATCCTAGTTATACAGGGAAACCTATTATTAGCCATACAATACTAATAATAACACACGTATACTCTGTAACGTACTATTTGTATCGCAATTGGTTGCCTAAATAAAGAAAATGAAATAAAATAAAAGGCAATACGAGTAATGATAAAATAATGGCAAATGATAATTTAATAGCCTCTTACTGAGTTAACACTTTACGATTACGTCGATATACGTCAATAACAACTAACACCTAATTAGTTAATAAAAATAACAAAATTATATCCTAACTTGATTGAAACTGTTACAACACAACTAAAATATAGCGTCCAAAAATTCATCCGTCTTTTACTTACGCCTCTATGTCTAGCTTAAATAAGGTTTACATTCAACAGCAACAGCTGATAATATTTATGAGATGATTTATAATCTTAATTTAACGTAGAATAGTTTAATCAGGCAGGATATACGCATTAATTCAGGGTGAAGCAAAGGATTTCGTTTCCTTTAAAAAAAAATTAATAGACACATTTCAGTCGAACATCACATACAGAGGACAACTGATTTCAAACAACGGCTCCGACCATGTATTCGAAATGAAACAATAACAATAATAATAGATTATGGCAAAAAACTCCGATGTCAAATTACACAAAAGATATAAATCAAATAAAAGAAACACTCCAGAACACAAAAGAAAAAAAAAACATTTAATTACCCTTTGACAAAATACGAGAAAAAAAACAAACGAGCCAAAAACACGAATCAAAGGACCGAAAATTCAACCAGTACATTTAAAACCAACCAATAAAATGGTAATAAAATTTAGCACTTACCAACTGCCAGGGAGATGGCGATTGTAACAGCAAATAATACGTTGTATTTCACCATTGTCTCGGCACTGGTACGCTCAGAGGACCATTTTATAAACGCGTCCGTCCGTCGCGGCGGTTCGACGCGATCTGAGGTGTCCCCTGATCCCCTCCCTGCTACAGCCCTGGGAGATGAGACATACGGACGGAAAATCTGAAAAGCGGGGCGGGAAAATTGTCGTGAGTATTTACTACAGATTAGTGGAAACTTTCTGATTTATTCTGTTTCTCTGAACTTCCTGATAGCGTGAGGAGGCATCACACCGAATCTTAATCATAAACCAGGCAAATTTTGGTGTCCTAAGGCAAATAGATACTCAAACTTGAGTACGAATCACTGTTATAAACCGAAATCATGTTATTATTATGTGAAAAAAAACCAACCACTCCTGTGATTTAACATACTCTTAAACGCATTTATTTATTTATTTAACCCCATTTACACTAGGAATTACTCCTGTATCGTGGGTGCGTTTACAAACATTTAACCTCACATACACAAACAGCCAGACCCGGAACAACTACTTGTAGGTCATACAAAATATTTGTTCCGTGCGGGAATCGAACCCGCGACACGCAGCGCAGCAGTCAATCGTGCGCCAACCGTGCCGTGCGAGCATGGAAGGTCTATGGTTATAGCCTCGACGTATTCGAGGTGTGGGGGCTACCACCACCCTGACGTGTGAATCCAAAACACTGTATCTCAGAAATACCTATTTCGTGAAAAGGGCTTTTAAAACTTTTTTTGGTTTTTGGTGTGTTTTAGTAATAATAATCAAACATTATAATAAGTGCCATATACCAAAATAAAGGTTTGTTTACGTTTTATCTAGCCATGTACATTTTATAACCATAATATCCATACAATTTGAAATAACTAAGTAAACGTGTATTGTCTCTATAAAACTTGAAGAAATGTTCCTAATTGTTTGCGCAAAACACTGTATGTTTAGTTACAGTGTATTGGTTTTATGAGAACAGAGCTAATGGATGATCCAAAAATACTGTATTTTCAAATACAGTGTAATACTTTATCAATATAAATAGGCATTAATAAGGCGTCCGAAAGAACAAGACAATAAAACTCAATTTACTTATAGTAAGAAAAAATATTTATTAAAATAAAAACAAAAAAATTAAAAGCTCAAGTAAGTAGGTACATAATGAAATATTTTCAAATCAAATAATTAAAACACAATCACTATAACAACTGAAGCAAACAAAAATAAACTTATCATTATAAAACTAACGCAAATAAAATACTTATGGAACAATTTAATAATGAGATCAACGTTTTATTAATAATCAGTCTATGAATTACTTTGAAGTCTTAGGTTTACCTATTATATCAAATCAGTGTCAATGTGTACGTCAAGATCGGGTGATTCCGAGACAACAAGATTTTCATAAAAAATTGTTCTTGTTTGAGGCATTGATTTGCACAGTGCTAATAACTCTCTTTTTTTTTGTCTCGCTAATACCTCTAGGTTCAGTCTCTTTAGGTATCTCTTCCAAAGATCAGTTACACCCTTTGTAAGTTTTTTCCGCAATTCAAGTTCTATTTTCTTTTTCAAAAAAGATATCTCCTTATAATCTGCGTTATAATCATTCTTGACAAATATTGTTAATTCATTTCTTCTGAATTCTATGACTTTCAGGTTGTGTATATTATACCCTTTGGGGAATGCTGCTTTGGAATCATTACTGAATATGATCATTTGTTTGTGACCTAATAAATCGACTTGCATGTTTTTTCGTGAACTTTTGATATTGAATATAAAATCATCTATATCGTAGACTTGGCCCTTAGATTTTAATTTCTTTGTAATTGCAGCATGAACAGCATCTGCGGCCATAAAAGTGTGTCCTGGCTCAAAGTATTCCAGAGTAATTTTGTCTAAATTTGTCATTTTATCATTAATTACTCTTATCAAAGCAGACAAAAGTATCTTGTTTTTGTTTTGCGCATTACAGTTATCTAAGAAAAATGTTACAGAATTTAGGTCTCTGCAATATTTTCTGAGGAAATGAGTGTATGTAGAAGCAATATTATGAGCTTTTCTACCACTTTCTCCCTCATGCCAAACTACACAGATAGCTTGTTTGTTTTTTCCTGGGGGTACAAAAGATTCGTTGAAAAGTACGAGTTTTCTTGAGAAAAAGTATTCTTTTGTAGTCAACAGTGGCATACAAATAGCTTTTTGCATATCTACAGTATATAGCATATCTCGCCCTTCAGAATTTTCACACTTTTCTTCTATTGATTTCATATCTCTTCTTGAAGCTCTTTTGTTTTCGAGATGTTTGCCAAAGTCTATACAGTCATTACAATTACACGGTAGAGGTAATATTTTATGTTTTAACTCATGGTTTCTGCATTTTGTGCAAATATCTTGAGCTGGTTCCGCTGTAGAAAGATTAAGATGTTTAATCATATTGTGAAAATGTGCCCAACTACAAACTTTCAAATTTTTCTCTAAGCAGTATAGTTGAAATTCTTTGTAAATGCCTGTAAAATTCACACCTACTGGAAGATATCTTCTGTTTGGTGCATGACATATATTATAGTGTGATGGTGTAGGGTTATATTTTAATATAAAATTTTTCATTTCGTCTTCGTACTCCGCAGGAAAAGCATTATAAGGTGTGTGGCGACCTCTAGGATCAGGAGCAGCACTAATTTTCGGAGTTTTATTTTGAGTCAAATGGTTTTGCTTGAGAACAGCCTGGACTGCTTCATCGTTACTGAATCCTAAGGTATTCAAAAAAAATGTTTTGCAAATTTTGAACTCATTAAGAGTCCATGTTAGAGTATTATATCTCCTTGAGTTGGGGCCAGCAGTTTTACTTGCCGTGGGCATTTTGTGCACCTGTCTTGACAAGAAATCCCGCCGTCGTTGTCTATCCATACTCCAGAACTTATTGTGAATGATCTCTCTGTCCGTTTCCGAGATTTTAACGAAACAATTTTTTTTGCAGTTTCGGCAGGGAGGTCTCAAGGGATGCTTTTTTTTTTGATTTGCCAAAATAACTTCAGGATCTCGACTTCTTTTGGCTGGTAGAGAATAAGATTCTTCTGGCGTTTCAGACAGCAATACAGCACTTGACATATCCGGATCGGGGCAGTCTGCGTTAGAAGCAGAAGAGGAAACCGTGTCCATATTAATTATTGGTCCAGAATCAGTACTTTCCCTTTGCAACGATGAACTCTCTGGGTAGTTTTGGCTATTTAAATCCTTAGATAAGTCTTGAATGGTACTAGAAGCAGGTACTGGTAATAAATCAGCGTAGTTGACGTCGTCACCGAGATTGTCAACAATACATTCATTTATTTGAGATTCACTAAGGGGTATCAAGGGGCTGATATTACGTGAATCGAATACATACGTGGAACAATTAAATTCAATGTTATCACAATCGTATGATGTATTAATGCCAGGACGCTCCTTATTACTGCTGTTGATATTCTCTTTTTCATTTAACACACTGTTAAGCTCTGAAGCCATTGTGGTACATGATGATTTGTTGTGATGTTGTAGATTGCTTTGTGACAATTTCACTAATAGTCTATTACGGTATTCACTCATTGTTATTGTTCTCACACAGTTACACAAACTTATCAAAACGAACGTAAACAGAACCCAGCGTACACACTGTCAATCAAAACACCGTCCGCGCGTCCAAGCAAGAGCAATGATTCACGACCACTAACCGTTGAGCTCTCGCCCTTCTGCCCCCCGCGTATCATGCACGTACTACGCGTAGGGACATGTCGCCGCGCGCGATGTCTCCAGTTTGTTTGGTCATCCAAAACACTGTATCTCAGAGTTTCAACTAATCTCGCGTAAACTTATTCAGGCAACACACTGTAACTTCAATCACAGTGTTATGCCATAACAAACCTTAAATGTATCTAAAATACAGTGTTTTGTATGTGCTTATATCTCCTTCTACATACTGTCTATTGAAAAAATATTGATATAGGGATATGTACCTGCCTCGAAATAATCATATGAGCGCTATTAAGGCAATACACTGTAACTCGAGTTACAGTGTGTTGGATTTACACGTCAGCACCTCTCTAGGACCCTCAGGACCCTATCATTTTAATCTTCCTTCAGTGTGGGAACGAGATGGACAACATTTCGACGTGTAGCTCCATCACTTTCCCATACTGAAGTAGATTTAATAATACTGTTATAAGAGGTGAAGGTAGGCCGCCCTGATCATTGTAGGTAAGAGCTCTTGAAAGTTCCAGATCCTCCAATCTGAGTCTGGGATCAGAGGGGCAATTCTCGTAATTTTAAGAACGTTCACAGTCTGATCTCAGTCTCAATCTGTCAAAAATATCTCTAATTTACTTACATTTTTGACAAGTTTCTGACATTTGTTCGTCGCCGAGATACGTTTTAAATTACGAGACTTGCTTCCCAGGTGCTGCAGTCTCGTCTCAACATTCATAGCGATCGCTTTACGACCGAATTCGGTCACAAAGTCCCGGATTGACAGGTGTAATGTATGGAGTGACAGGACTTTGCGACCGAATTTGGTCGTAAAGCGATCGCTATGAATGTCGAGACTGCAGCCCCTGGACTATCCCTAAAAACAGTTGAAGACTGAATTCGTCGAACGTCTGTAGCGTATTTCGCCTCGACGCTGCTGCTGATGCCACGTCGTTCACCAGCCAGCGAAAGTAAATCAAGTAACATAATTCCCATTTGCTTTCTACATCGCTGCGGGCCGTGTGTCTCAGGCACGCAAACACCCTCACGTGATAAGCAGAGGTTCAGGCGACATAAACCGTATCGGGTTTAGTGTGCCACTTACATTAATTATGGCAATAAGTTGCTCTACTTAGCCATGGATCTTAGTTAACTAGATATTTTAGATGTTACTCTACATTATTAAATCACAAATTCACGGAGTTATTCCCCGAAGGGTTAGGCAGAAATGTCTCATTTGGCCAGTTACGTTGCAATTCTATGTACGCATAAGCATAACCAGCCTATAATCAGCATCGCTTTGTTAGATGTGCCATGGGCTAGGACGAATTTACTCAAGTTTGCTCCTTTGTCAAGAGCTGCACGTATTATAAATAATATGCCGCCGGAAGATGTGTTAGGAGCACAAAGGTGCATTGAAGGAGGCATAATATTGTAATTGTTATTAGTTTATTTTTATTGTTGAGTTTATGTTTGTATAGTTTATAGATAGTTTGTTAAGTGTATATAACATCGTCTTGGACTACTGGTGTACTGTAAGATGTTGTACTTATTGGGGTGAATAAATAAATAAATAAATAAATAAATAATGTTCCCACTGCTGGGACACAGGCCTACTCTCGGTGAGAGGGATTGAGCCGTAATCCACACGCGGGCCCAGTCCGAGTTGTAAAAAATAAAAATTAAAAGTCAGGTATTCATATTACGCTGAGAATCAGCCACCACGCAGGCCTAGTGCGGGTTGTAAAAAATTAAAATTATTTATTCAAATTGGGCTGAGAATCAGCGCTTTTTAACGTTAAAATTACATAAGACAGTCCCCCAAAACGCCCGCCCTTCACCACTTCCTAGTGCTTTAGTTGGGAAGAAGAAGTGGCGCAACAAACTCCCCAGTAACACAGCTCTCTGTTAAGTTAGAAGCACTTGATCTAAAAGGAGATGATTGCCATCAACCGGGCACAGATTCAGATACCTACCAGGCTACTTGAGAAATTCCTTATGGAATGACCAAATAGCATTTTATCCGAACTATACACTTTGTCCTAAATTATTACATTCACATTTTGATTTGAACCATAATAATGATCGATTAGTTTGGTTTTCTGTCGGATCGACATTTTCCGGATGAGACTCCTTAGAGCTCGACAAGCGACTTTGGATTTGTAGACCAACCGGCGCGGGGTAATTGCGTAACACACTATTAGTAGCAATAGCTTTCATTTTGTCTGCTCAACAACATTCATTGCGTTATTTACGTTGTTGAGCAGACACATTTTTCGAACATATAAAGCAATGAATTAGCAATATCTTTCAAAATGGTTCAAATTGTGATGGAAAGTATACGCAATTAGGGTGCAGGACTGTCCTCCTCGTTAGAATTGAAAGACTATCAATCTGCCTAGCCTTTTCCCAACTATATTGGGGCCTACTTCCAGTTTAACCGGATTCAGCAGAATACCAGTATTTTACATGGAGCGACTGCCTAGCTGACCTCCACAACTCAGTTACTGGGTAACACGATACTCCTTGGTAAGACTGGTTGTCAAACTTTTGGGCTTCTGATTACCCGTAACGACTTTTAAAATCTCCGATGACAGAAAATCTCAGATGAAAAATTCTCATATCCCAAACTCTCAAAATCTTAAATTAGTCAGCGCCTGACGTTAATTAACGTATTTTTAGTAGCCATGTTTTTAATCACGTCTAAACTGTCTATAGAGTATCTTAATTTGACAGGACTAAACTAATATGTATCTTCTTTCCTTTTCTTAATGAAATAGAAAGAAAAAATGCAATGAACTTTTTAGTTTACTTTATGAACTATCCCTAGTTCATAAAGTAATCGGCGCCAGTAAAATGGAATTTATAATCCAAATAAATAAGAACACTGGGCTTCCCTTTTGAGGAAATCTCTGAGTCGCCTTTCATGATAGTCAATTAATAAAGAAGCCCAGTTATTGAACCTCATCATAGGAACTGCCGTCGTCGTCAAATTGGTCGCACAACTTATTATCCAACTGCGCGACAACAATGACAGGATTATGTTTTTACGAGTATTTATATATCTATGTATCTTTGTACGGCTGCATGGATTTGAATACAGTGAGGTGAGGTGTGAGGTTAATGAGGTGTCTATCGACTCGTCTAGGTCGCACGATGGATAGAGGCCAGGTTGTTCTTATACAACAAAAATGGCGGGTACCTACACGATAGAGTTCACAAGGGCGAACTGAGACAAAGGTTTCAGTTGTAATAATGAATGATTTTACTGTGTATCCTTCTGCGCAGCGTAGTGTGAGCAGTGGTAGCCCAGTGGTAACGGCCGTGACATAAGAGTTTTAGGTCTGAGGTTCGAACCCAGTCAAGCGATTTAAGTACTTTGTGTAAATTATTTCATCACCACTGCTCTCAAAACGGTGAAGGAAAACATCTTGAGGAAACCGGCACGTCCTAGAACCAAAAATTTGCAGACATGTGACATCTACTAACCCGCACTGGGTCCGTGTGGTGGATTACGGCCCACTCCTTCTCACCGAGAGGAGGCGCGTGTCCCAGCATTGGGAACATTATAGGCTAAGTCGACCGATGACCTTATAAAGGTGGCTAGGATACACTGGGAGAGGCCTATGTTGAACAGCAGATTATGATAAGCTGTGTTGATTGTTTCATCCCTCTTCCAGGTAAACTCAAATGAGGAAGAAACATTGATGACCACCCATAAAGTACTATGTAATGTGTTGGAACCTTTGATATCGTGGTTGGAGAAGGTTGTAAATAAAATGCCAGTGTCCGGTATAAAGTCTATTAACTAATACATAGTTAGCACACTTATATTTCTTACACGTGTAGTCTATTCAGAACAAAAGTTGTTACTACGGCGCTGGGAAAACTACTGCTGCCTGAACTGTAAGCGCGGGGATCATTGCATTTGGCATTGTTAGCATTATTGCTACCTGTAGTTCCTATTTTTTTTTGTTAGCCTGTACTGTCCCGCTGCTGGGCAAAGACCTCCCCCAAATCCTTCCAGGAACTTCCAGGTGTTCCTACATAATGTTTTAAAAGCATTGGGAATCTCGATATTGTCCTTCACCTAAGTTTACAAAAGTCACAAATTCCGGGTTCCGTATCAGATTATATACAAAACAAACTCGCGGAAAAGCTTCCCCTGTCTTTATTAATTTATAAATACGAAGGAAAAATGGAAATATTATAACGAAGGATTTCCTTTACGTTTAAGTTTTTTTTTTTTTATGAAATTGTGTTAGAGACCTCATTCTATTTTCTTTTACTCGGTGGAGAAGACTTTAATCTACGTCATTTTGGAGTTCTGGCTTTTGTAATTTGAAATTCAGTTCGCATATTACGAGTAAGTACGAGGCAATGTGAGTCGCTGAAAAACCTTTTGAAGGTGAGTATAGACTAAACTAGAGCATCATCATCTGCCTAGCCTTTTTAACTATGTTGGGGTCGGCCGCCAGTCTAATCGGATGTAGCTGAATACCAGTGTTTTACATGGAGCGACTGCTTATCAGACCACAACCCAGTAACTGGGTCATACGATAACCCTTGTTAAAATTGGTTGTCAGATTTTTGGGCTTCTGACTACCCGCAATGACTGTAAAATATCCAGAAATCGCTATCGTCACACCACCTTCACCGTTGTCGACCTCGACAGCGATGTCCTCCTTCAGGCGCCCAGTGAGTGACGATCTTTGCCCATCACTACATCCCAGCCTTGCTGTTTTTACTCTAACTAAACAATAAATAAGTAAGAATAAGTGAGCCTAAATCTAGACTCCCGACTGGTTACGTATTCTCTATTGGAAAAATCCAATCACACTGCCTAATCCAGGGCTCAAACCCATGATCCCGCTTAGCTATCTGTCTCGCGACCGCTAGACATTCATTCCGGTTCTGATTTACAGACCAAAATTATAACAAGACAACTAATCGGCATTCGATATTAAGTTTCCAAACATGTAAACAAATATGAGTTATTGAAAAAATAACTTCAATACCTACACAATAAAGTTCAGTTTACGCTACAAGTTACAAAGAGTTTTATGAAATCAACTTAATTTTCACTGTAATAAAGTTGATATTTGTTTACTTGAAATAACATCAATTTGAAACATGAATTTTAACAGACCTTTAACACTAGAGTAGGATTAGTGAACCGTGTTTCAGCACCCTCAATACGTAAGTAGGTAACTATTGAAGTAATTTACATACTGCTTTGTTGGTGTAGTGGTCGCAAGCGCTACTGCTGACCATGGAGTCCTGGGTTCGATTCCCGGGTCGGGCAAACTGTTATTGGGTTTTCCTGTCTTAAAATTTCTCAGTAACATTCTGGAATCTAGATCTGTGCCCTGTTAATGGCAATCGGCTCCCCCTTATTACATAGGACTTAAATATAACTGGCGAAATGTGGATGTACTACAGGTAAGTACACCTCTGCCTAACCGTTTGGGGGATACAGGCGTGATGTTATGTTTATGTGGAACCCTCAAAATACTTGTTGAATAATAATGGTCTTAGCGAAAGTCGACTTTGAAAGACTTCCCCAAAATAATACCCTCCGTCTAGAAATTAATGACAGGCAGTTACTTTTTCTTTTGTATTACTGTTTATTCCGTGTTCTTAAATGTGGATAATATTGTGATGATTGTTTGTTTATAAAAATAAGGAATTGTTAAGAATAAGTTTGTATGCTATGCTAATATTTTTTTTTAAATAATAATATTGTTTATTTATCCAAAATAAATACACACAGACACAGTTCAGATCAAATCAATACAATACAATATCAATACAATACAAAACAATAAAGAATAAGCATAAAAAAAGGTCTATGCATACAAAAATTAATGGACCCTGTCTCATAATAAAGCTGAAGAGTTTGTGTATTTGTTTGAACGCGCTCATCTCTGGAAGTAGCCAGTCGGAATAGAGCAATATTTGCCCAATTCTTAAGCAAGGCTCTAGGCTATTTTACATCCTGCTAGAACCAATAGGGGCCGAGCAAAAACAAAAAAAGACAGAATGAACGGTATGCGAAAATGAAGTAATAACGCGGGTGGGCGATGCGATGCGACGCGGTGGGTTTGGGGGACAAGAAATTTGACGCGGAAGAAGTCGTGAGCAGCAGCTACAAATTGATAATGGGATCATGAAAGATCACATTTGAAATTATATTTATGTGAACCAAGTTTGGTATGACAAGTACGAGTAGATACCTATGTTCATAACTCTTTGTAACATAATAAAGTGGATATAATTATTATTTTTGATCCTTCCACATTCACAATCGTACAGAAAGACCAACTCATAAAATACGAAACTTTCCGCTTTCAAACTTGTATTCAGGAACACGTACCTACGAAATAAATTCGAATTTTCAGAAGCATATCCCACTTTCAAAGTTAATTTGTCTAGACGAGGGCACAAAACGGTACACCTACAATATTTATGTAATAGACAAAATACTTTATATAGTTTTGTTTCATATCCACGCAATCACTGTCCATTCCAAGGTTGTCTGGAAGAGATCGCAGAAAGCGATAAGGCCGCCCATGATTGTATGTTTTGTAGTGTTAAATGTATTTTTTTTTATGTATTATCATTATTCTATTCTATTCTATTCTATTATCGGCTTAGCTTTTTCCCAATTAGACTGAAAGCCGGCCCCAAGGTCTTTCAGTCTAACCGTATGCGGCTGAATACCAGTATTTTACATGGAGCAACTGCCTATGTGACCTCCACAACCCAGTCACTGGGTAATACGATACCCCTTGGTAAGATTGGTTGTCGGACTTTTGGGCTTCTGACGAACCGTAACGACTGTCAAAGATCTACGAATGACAGTCGTTACCAACGGCGAGGCTCAGAGGGGTCTTGTGTATGTAAAAATGGCCACTCATCCACGGACCAACCGCAGCAAGCGTAGCTTAACCAGATCGATCGACCCGTGCGGCTGTTATATCTAAGCCACAAGTATTGTATTATCTGATGTACAGAAAAAAAAAAAAAAAAAAAAAGTATAAATATTAAGTAAATAAATTAATATAGGTGCACATGGGTAGTTCATATACTATCAGTCCAGAAATAAACTACCCTCACCTGCAGGAGTCGTAAACCGTAAGTGACTATGTTAGGCGCAGCTGTGCCCGTTGTAGGCAATGTCGGTTAGTGCCCATAAAATCAAATGTCTGGGAACTTAAGGAGAACTAGCGACATCTATAATGTTGATTTAACAATGGACATTCTGTACGTCCGTAATGGAATGAGCATCCATTAGGTAAACCGTTTTTTGACAGATGGAACTAGTGATTGCAGCAACACACAATACATTTATTGATACACGTACGGTATTATAATGCATGTAAGAAGCCATAAATAAGATAATTCAATTAGATAAGGCAGTTTATACATTTATTTTATTACGCATTTTAAATTTAACTTTTACGTAATCTGGAATATGTACGTTCTAAGACAGCTGTCAAAAAACAGTTAACCTAATGGACAAGGTATAGTCACATAAAAATGACCACTCTCTAGAAAAAGACCAAGTAACTTTGCAACCAATACCTGTCTCTTTTCTGCAAGCATGTAAAAGAATATTCAATTTCATCAAATTTTCAAATTGAATGGTCTACTCAAAATCAGAATTCTAGAAAGAGACAACAACTGGCCGCACATTCGCTTTGTCTCTCTTGTACTTTTCACTCCACAACATGATTTTAACAATATGATTTTAACAAACAAACTGTTGATAATGATAATAATAATTTTGACGTTCTAAAAGTGCTGATTCTCAGCCTAATTTAAATAAATGTCTTTTGAATTTGTTTTTTTTTTTATTATGCCAAGCCTCTGTTCAGGCTCATGTAAAGGTAAATGGCCAGGCTCAGGCCAAATGTAATCCGTAGCAGTATGTATTTAGGGTACGATGGGACTGGCATACGCATTGCGGTCATAAAAGTCCCTTAATTAAATAAAGAATAAAAAAAACCAACTGTCAAAAATGACATAACGGTTTTACGAATAAGTACCTAGATAATAAATTCAAAATATGACTACAATCTGTCGAATTTATTTCATAGATTTTCAACTTTATCGCTAAAGCATTAAGGTTCAAGGTTGATTAGGAAAATTTGACAGTTTCGGGTAGCTTGACCTGATGGCGTCTGTACATAAACATGTTAAATAAGTAAATGCAGTGTATGCTTAGAACATGCTTCTACCCGTTTTCATTTACACTAGACGACACCTAAATAAATGATGAAATAAAAGCGCGCTGTTGGATTTTCAACTTTCACCGCTGAACCAAGCGTTAAAAATCCAGTAACGCGTTTTTAACTTTTAACGGGCATTACCAACATATAATCAAATCTCGTTTTTAGCACACACCTACGACTGGCGGTAGGCTATGACAACAAACGCACTAAGTCAAAACTACCTAATGAAGTTCTATAATTTTGCTAATCAAAATAATTATACAAGGTCAAATTAAATAAGCTAGCGAAGCTCCGCAGACGAGATAGATGTCGAACTATCGATATCTGAACATGATAAAACAAAAAAGAAAATAATTTGAGGACTACTTGTGGGGTCATCGACCGCAGTTAGTTAGTCACTTGAAATATCCGAGGGGGAATTCTCGTAATTTTAAGAACGTTCACAGTTCAATCTGTCAAAAATACCTCTAATTTCCGTAGGGAAATTGTAAAATGTAGATTTTTGACAAGTTTTTGACATTGATTGTCGCTGAGATGAGACTGCGACTAGATTTTGTATATATTCTAAATTACGAGAATTGACCTTCTGTTTAATTACAAGTTTTTTGTGTTTACTCTACTTCACAGAAGTATCGATTTCTAAACACGATAAAAACGAAAGAAAACAGATTTTCTCAACTCATACTTTTAGTAAAAAAACCATGAAAGTGTGTTCGTCAAAAAAAAACATCAAATATGTTTAGATGTCGATACTCGTCACGTCTGCAGTTTCGCTAACTAATTTAATATGACTCTGTATTTGTATTCTCCGAAAGGTAGGATGGGTAAACGTCAGACGGCCACAAAATTTTCGTTAGTTACGTTTGGGTAAGTTCCATGAAAATGACGACACTATTTCCAAATCCAGTCTGGACCAGGCGGATACTGAGGATTTTCTAAAAGAAAATCCAATTACGTTTTGCCTGACTAAGGGATCGAACCCAGGTTCCAGGAAGTCAGACCACGCTCAGCACTAATAATAAATTGAATGAACACTAAACATTTATAATTAATTCCCACAATTATGACAATATTTTCATAGAAAATTGCTTTGTTAGCATGCGCGCTGTGTAACGTAACTAAACCATTATTTTGTAAACGCACTCACGTAATGTAATAAAGATATTGTCTTATATATTAATGACTTCAAATAAAATAAAAAACTAAACGGCTAAATGAAGACATAAACGCGTTTGTAGCAGTCATTTTACAGAGTTGTTAGTTTGATAGTACAGGAAAAGTCCGACAGATGGCGTTAATTATAGTTATTGCTAAGAGTTGCAAGTTTTTGTGCTTGGTGTATTTGGAAAATGTCAACAGATGTCGCTACTGTTACTGTTTACGTACACACTGGCTCTGGGAATTGGTGACGATTTATTTATGATGACTTTTGCAACAATATACTATAGTGTTGTAACCAATTGAAACATAATTAGGCTAATAGTCTGGAGTATAATCAGAATAATATCTTATGACAAAAAAATATTCTACTAAAATATTCTATTAATACGGACTAACTTTGTGGCTCGAAGGACCAAAACTTTTGTAAGACCTTTGAGGCTAGGAAAACATTTTGGAAAGTAAATAAAAAGCTAGTATCAACAGCACGTGGAATTTATTTCTACATTATTTTAACTTAAACGATGGGATAGTAAGGCGAGTCCAGGACGAAACAGTTGTTGTCCTTGGCAGACATCAGGATGTAGCCGTCTTCTCCCCAGTTCTCTCCCCAAGAGTTCTTCACCAGCCAGTAGTCTTCTCCGTCACGGACGCCGTATCCGATGACCGTCACACCGTGGTTCGGGTTGTCGCCCTCACTGAACATGGATAAAAAGGGTGAATTACGGAATATACTTGGTCAAGAAACAGGCGGGCCCCCTGAAGAATAGTAGTCATCGAAATGCCAGGGGCATCGCAGATGCGTGGCATACCAGAGACAAAAGTGAAATTTCTAGAGCATTGGACTATGCGAACCATCAGACCGGAACGCAGCAACGCTGCTTGACGGCTGACTAACATAGGCTGCCGTCTGCTATCAAACTGGTGGTGGCTTCCCCGGACAAGATGCTTCACATACAGTAGTTCTACATCTTTTTACCAAGAGAAGTCATAGAAGAGTCCTCTGGTGTAGTGATTCATCAGCTGACAGTTATTCGCCTGTATTTATAGAGTTCTATGATGAAGATGGTGATGGTGATAATGAAAAGATTGACGGTTTCTTACCGAGAAAAGTCATAAAAGAATCCACTGGAGTAGTGCTTCATGAGCTGACTGGCGTTGATGGTGACAGTGACCCGCCTGTACTTGCAGAGAGCCATGATGATTTTGATAATAGAGATATTGACGATGTTTTACCAAGAGAACTTATAGAAAAGTCCTCTGGAGTAGTGCTTCATGACTGAGCTGGCATAAATGCCGACAGTGACCGGCCCGTATTTGAAGAGAGCTATGATTATGATGACAGTGAAGATATGTATCTTACCAAGAGAAGTCGTAAAAGAGACCGTTGGAGTAGTGCTTCATCAGTGGACTGGCGTGGATGGCGACAGTGACGGGACCGTATTTGAAGAGAGTCAGTTTCAAGGCGTTCGGGTTTCTGGGGGTGACGCGGGAGAAACCACGGATCTTGTATGGAGATGTCATGTTTTGGATGTCACAGAAGCCGTCCTGAAATATAATAAAAACGTTGATTCACATAAAACTGGGACATATCAAAATATTTTATTTTGTAGCGTATTTGTGTAGCAATCGCTAAACCTGGCTTGATTTCCGCTAGATCTTTTTCGGGTGACCACTGAAAATCAGCGCTGTGCTGTGAGTCCCCCATATCATAATGTGTTCATAAGACGAAAACGTATACGTGTGTCAAATTCGTCTCGCCATTAAAGCGCCACGCTGTGTAACTCACATTAGCAGAGTAGAGACCATAGTCCATCTCAGTAGGAATGCCGTGAGTGAGGACGTATTTCATGGCGCCATCCAAAGTGCCTCCGCTACAGCCCATGTTATCGAAACTGCAAACAAAGGAATAATATTAATATACGGAAATTACTCTATTCGCTCAAGCATAACTTATTTTCACTACTTTCTTTCTTACTTCAGAAGAACTTCTTTCTACAAAAGCCTATCTTTTCCACTCACCCCCAAGCACAGTCCACAAGAGACTGCTCGCTCAAATCCAGCAACCTCTCTCCATTAACCCTGGCGACGGCTCCCTCGACAGCAGCAGTTGTGCAGAAAGCCCAGCAAGAACCGCAGTGGCCCTGGTCTAGATAGATGGAAAAAGAAAGATAAGGTTTAGGAAAGTATGAAGGAGACTTTGCCCAGCAGAGAAAAAAGGTGGGTTGTTAAAAAGTAAGGTGATTAGCCAATAGCCTGAATCTTGAAATCTCTAGATTGCAGTCTGTTATGTGATGACCTGAGAAGACGCCATGGAAGTCTCTTTCAAGGCCAGACGTTATGGCTGAATTAGAATATGAGACTGCAACATTCAAGCGAAATGTCTAAGTACTAGTGTACTAAGAATCTTTCAGTTCACCTGCCCGGAAAGTCAATAAATAACACACCACATTATTTAAGAAGCATTCTCAATCGTTAGGTCCAGTGCACCACAAGGCTTGGTTCTAGAGAAGCAAAAACCTCGTACAATCACCAAAACTAAAACTTACTCTTAATTGGAGTAACAGCTCCCTCCATCCTCAAATCGAAATTCTCGGGCAGTTCCTGCATCATGTCATCAACTTCTGTCAGGGTGTGAGGAAAAGGCATCATGTCAGGGTACTCGTGTGTCGAGATGTAGGTGCCAGTCAGGTATTTCAGTTCGTCGTCAGATTGGTCGGAGAAATTGTTCAGCTCGACCCTGAATCCTGCGTTCTTGCGGTTGTGTTCTTCGATCATCCTGGGTTTGGGAGATTAGGTCAAGCTAGATTGATTTTAGTAGGTATCTGGATATTCTTTAAATTGGAAACAGGGGGTCTACTAGCAAAGTGCGAATGATCGGATCGGACCGACACATGGCCGAACCGAATATTATTGAAAAATGCGAAAAAAGTTCGGATCGGCTCAGTTGGGTCGGGACCATTGTCAATATTCGAAAGAGTGTTGGGGTGTAGGATCGGGACCGACTGAATCAAATAGTAACTTCGTAGCAGGAAACGGCCGAACATTCGGCCGATACCACTTCGGAGTAGACCCCCAGGTTCTGAAGTAGAGCAGTGGTGGCCCAGTGGTATCGGTCGCGACCTACGAGTGAAGCATTAGGGGCCCAGTGATAACGGTCGTAACTAACGTGTTGTAGATCGTGGTTTCGAACCCAGACAAACATAATTTCATCACCACTGCTCTCAAAACGGTGAAGGAAAACATCGTGAGGAAACCGGCATGTCCTAGAACAAAAAATTCAAAGACACGTGACGTCTACCATTATGCTGCTCCGAGTTATTCCTGATTTTAAGAAAGTTCACATTGATGTTAAGAAATAGATAGCGATCCAGGTCGAAGAGAAATATCAAGAGAGTATAGCATAATCAGCCTATAATGTTCCCACTGCTGGGAAACAGGCTCTTCGAGAGGAAGTGGGCCCAGTGCGAGCCCAGTGCTGGTTGGTAGATGACACATGTGTTCGAATGTTTGGTTCTAGGACATGCCTGTTAATTTTTTTATGTTTATTATTCAGATTGTAATTGGAAGTGTGTTACGCAATTAGGGTGCAGGCTAGCTGAGTCAAATTCTTGGACTTAACTGTCCTACACCCCAAGAGCGAATCTTACCTCCAGTTCTTCTCAAAGATCTTCTTCCTCATCTGGTGCTCGCTGTCCTGATACTGCTTGCCGTGGTGGTTGGTGTAGAGGTCGAAGGCCAGGTCCAGCTCCGAGGGTAAATCAGGGTGGAAGAACTTCATGTCCTTGTGGAAGTCTCTCCCGAGCCACGTTTCCTCACAATCGTCCTCTACAAATTAAAGATTTGATGTAACTGACTAGCATACAGAGTGGCGATTAGGTTATCATATTAAGGGCTGATTTCTACTCATGAATTTTTATTCGTGGAATAAAATTGAAGTTTGACAGATTTTGTATGGAAGAACTGTCAGAAATTCGAAATTATTCCCCGGATAAAATTATCTGGCGTTGGAAAAATCAGCCCTAAACCGTACAGCGCTTATTGCAAGTTGCTGTCAGTCTGTTAAAATAATAAAATAAACTATTGTGCTAAAAATAGAAAACTATATTTTTCAAACAAAATAAATAGCTTAAAAATTGACACGAACTAAACCAACCGTGACAATAAGGCACTAGACACGCGCGGGGCGATGGTATCCACAATTCAACACAAACTTTATGGTATTGTTACCAAATAATCAGAAATTAAGTTTATTGTTGCTAAATACTCAAACGAAAAAAAGGTCTGTGATGTGTTTTTTTTAATGTAGAATACGTGGTTTCAATTAATGTGATAACCTAATCGCCACTGTATATCTCAATGATCATAATAATAAATGTATTGAGGACGGCACAAACTTCACTTCTTCGGAAATTCTAGACGCAACGCTCAACACTTTCGAAGCGATTCATCCATTTTAAAGACTTTGAACCCATTCTTGATAAAGATGTGACTAATAAAGTCCTCCAGACCAAATTTCGGCCATGGCGACCAAATCTCAGCGGAGCCCTTCGGCGCGGGAGATATTATAAAGTGTACAAGTGTGTGCGCTGACGCAGGTACACTTTCTCTTCCCTCACTATCATTGTCCAATGGGACGGCAATCCGACAGGACCGGGGAGTGATCAGGTGCAAGACCAACGACTTTACGTGCTTTCCGAGGCACGGGAGTATTAAACCGCCAACTTCCAAACTCCGGACTGATACTAAAAAATTCCTAATGGACCCAATTGTACTTTGTCCACGCTCACCAGTCGCGTTTGCAACCACGAGACCAACGGGGCAATTATATAATATACATATATGACAATGATCCTTGCCATCATCAACGGTGACCTCTTCGTCGGAAACGGTATCCCTGAAGTCGAAGAAGTTGGTGATGGTGTGAGCCGCCACCTCTCCGATCTCGTAGTTGTAGGCCTTGTTCACGAGTCTGCAGAGAAACGTGAGTAATTAATGATATGTCTGCTGACTTTACTGTGTGATACCCGGTGTCTCGCATCGATTCGATAAATAATAATAATAACTCAAAAAAACAAATCATATCTTGACTTGGCTCACGAGGTTGTCGACCTGTGGGATGTGGACTCAGCGATCATTGTGCCGATAGTCGTGACAGCAAATTAATAGCCAAGAGCCTCGACCAACCTGAGGAGGCTCTCGTTGGGCAGCTGGATCAAGGGCTTGATTCAGAAAGCGGTACTTCCGGACACGGCCCGCATTGTTAGGGGGCTCCTCTCTCTAGAGCCCTGAATGTAGCTTGAACCCTGTTCCTGATGCCGGTGGGCTACTATTTTTATATTTTTAAATGTTTTTCACATGCATCGACGGTTGCAGTTGCCATTGTCTAAGTCCTAAGTACACTAAATGTGGCGTTATCCATTTTAACGCCTCGAAACGACTTCTTTAATTTGTTTTCTCAGCAGTTGTTGTCGCGAGAGCCGTGAAGCTTGTGGCCACGGGGTAAGGTTTAGATTTCATTGGTAACTTACTGGACGGGTAGATCGATGCCGGAGTCAGTCTTGAAGACGTACAATAACGTCTCCCTTAACAACTTCTCGTCATATTTATCAGTGCTGGTCCATATGTCGACCACCTTATCGTAGAGAGTCATAGTCTGACCTGAGGAAGATTTAACATAATATTTTTTTAATTATTACTTATTTAATTATTTAACAAAGAAGACGATCAGCATGGCGCAGACAGACACACAGATACACTCGTTAAACTTATGTTATAAGTTCCCCCTCTATTTTTGTCGGGGGGTTTGTTTGTTATAAACGCGCTAATCTCGGGAACAACCGGTCGGATTTGAAAAATATATTTTGGATTTGATAGCCCAATTCTTGAGGAAGGCTATAGGCTATTTTATATCACGCTAGGATCCTTAGGAGCCGAGCAAAACAGGTATAGCACGGGCAGGCGATCCGATGCGACGGGGTAGGAACAAGAAATTTCATGAGGAGGAAGTCGGGAGCAGAAGCTAGTAATATTAACATAGTTAGGGTCAAATCAATTTGCCTAGCCTTTTCCCAATTATGTTGGGGCCGGTTTGCAGTCTAACCGGATGCAGCTGGATACCAGTATTTTATATGGAGCGACTGCTTATCTGACTTCCACAACCCAGTTACTGGGTAACACGATATACCCTTTGGTAAGACTGGTTATCAGACTTTCGGGCTTCTGACGACCCGTAACGACTGTCAAAGATCCAGACATGAAAGAAATAACAGCCTACATATTCATACAAACAAACCTATGGGTTTATTTTGCGGAACCCTCATTTATTTAGTTAAATAAAAGAAGTCGAATAGCCAGAACAGAGAGACCAACAATTTTAAAATTGATTTTTGTTTTAAGTACCGTATATACTTAATTTTATATGCATTTAGTAGCAAAAGCTGTTATTTTATCATTATTAACTTCAATTTTATTTATTTGCATATGTATGTACGAGTATGTATAGATTATTCTGAACCCATCAAAATCAAAATATTTCATTTCACATAAACCTACATGGGCACTTATGAAACGTCAAAAGCTAGATGCACGGTTTCAATTGGTCGCTTTCTATGGAAAAGAGCCGGCAAGAAACTCCACGGTTACTCTTTTAAAAATAATTAACTGGCTTTAACTCCGCCCCTAAGACGACCCAGTGACAATATTTTCAAATTACAGTAGGTATGGGAGCAAAGCATCTTGAGCAAGCGTGATGCTCGTGCCTTCTTTGAATAAGAAGAGGCCATTGCCCTGCAGGGGTACTTTAATACGGCTGGTATCATTTATTATAACACTATAGCAACTCAGTAACTCAAGTTTTTCAGCGCAATGCGTAACAAAACCGCATGCTAGCGTTTGGATAGTAATTTTCCCAGGCGCCGTTACCAATGCGGTGACCACAGAGCTGTAGAATATATAATACTGAAGGTGACGCATTGCGCAGTGTTCACGATATCGGCGTGGTAATAGCGTCTCCTGTGAAATACGTCTATGAAACTTTCGAACGGGGTGTAACAACGAAATATTACGTAAACACACCTGCCTTTTCCCAAATATGTTGGGGTCGGCTTCCGTGGGGTCACAATCTTAACAGCCACACAGGTCGATAAATCGAAATACAGGTAAATAATATTATTTACATATGGAGGTGCCTGTGGCTAAGTAATAAAACAGCCGCACAAGTTGATTGATCAGGTTAAGCTACGCTTGCCGCGGTTGTTCTGTGGATGGGTGACCATCTTTTCATACCGGGACCCCTTCGAGCCTCGGAAACCCGTTGGCACCGGCTGTCATTCATGGTTCTTTGACAATCGTTACGGGTACTCAGAAGCCCGAAAGTTTGATAACCAGTCTTACAAGGGGTATCGTAGTACCCAGTAACTGGGTTGTGAATAGCGTAAGCGTAATAGAATAAGCGTTAATTAATATTTCGTTTAGAGTAACAAAAAGAAAAATGAAAAAGAAAGTCCTATACGAGGTCAAAAGGCTCCTATCTCAGCATGATACTGCAACATTTAAAAAATAAATGTCGCAGCACTGGTATTCGCTGTGGTGATGTCACGGGCAGTTACAGAATTCTACACATACCTGTATAAGTAAGCTCAGACACGTCCGGAAGGAAGTCGATCTGCTCATCATCTGCAGACCTCATGTAGCAAATGTCTTCATTGGTGACCTCTTCATTAGTGATTGGGTGTTTCTGAAAGAGC
The DNA here is from genome assembly GCA_911387795.2 of Apamea monoglypha. NCBI lineage: Eukaryota > Metazoa > Arthropoda > Insecta > Lepidoptera > Noctuidae > Apamea > Apamea monoglypha. The sequence goes on from OU426935.1 coordinate 2,107,324, forward strand.
AAGTTTTACAGTCCAGCATAGCTAAAACTGACTAATCAACGAATCTGGCGAATTAAATAAACTGACGACTGAGGAAAACTGACCAGTGATACGCGAACTCATATTTACAACAGGCAATCGTATCGAAAATGACACATTTTGATTAATTGATTTGCCTTGCTCCCAACAGCAAACAGCTGTTGAAGAAGAATAACGGTCGTCTATTTGATTTAAATTGACAAAATTTTTGGGTTTTGGACTTGTGAACAGCGTTTAAAGGACTCCTACTATAACATTGATTGATGTTCGATACGGTACGGAAGCGTACCGGGTGGTTGCAAATAGCTATGCTGGGGCCCTATTACGAAGTAATAAGGAAGAAGCGGCGGGGTAGCCGGCAAAATTCAAATTCCCTTTAGTTTTTGACAATTTGCAGGTCACAGGTTGAATATGGATTAAAATATGAATCGCGACCGTTACAAATATGACTTAACAGAATAATAATCATTAAAAACATCAATACAACTCTCTAAGTTCATATAATCCTATTCAACAACTATTTCATGAAATCAATAGGACCTGCAAATTGAAAAAAACGTAAGAAAATTTGAATTTAGCTGGTTACCGCTTAACATAATTCCAGTGTAAAAAAAGTATGGTGCTATCGGTCATTTATATCTCCGTCTCTCTCTTCCACTGGAATCCTGATGACATTAAACCGTCACAATTTATCAGCCCACGTTCTGTCTGTCACAATGTATTTACCTCTCTTTGATCGCTGTAATTTTAACAACCTTGCATAATCAGCCAATAATGTTCCCACTGCTGGCACACAGGCCTCCTCTCTTCAAGAGGGAGTGGGCTATAATCTACCACACGGGCCCAGTGCACGTTGATGTCACATGTCCTTGATTTTCTGGTTCTAAGACGTAGTGCTCGCAGCCAGCGTGCGTGTATGACCAGCACCCTAATTGCGTAACACACTATTATCTGAACCGTTTTGAAGGATATTGCCAATCCATTGCTACATATGTTCGAAACATTTGTCTGCTCAACAACGTTGATAATGCAATGAATGTTGTTGAACTGTCAAAATGAAACCCATTGCTACTGTGTTACGCAATTGCCCCGTAGATGTATAAACATAAACGAAGCAAATGGAGTAAGTATGAAGAGATCATAGAAACTGGCGGTCTGTACTTTCTGCCTACCCCCCATAGGAAGAAGGCGAGGGTTTATGTATGTAAGTAATTTAGTTTCAAAAATGATCATACCACAAAAGCGTATCCAGTGTCACCGTAGTACCATTTCCTGACAGTGCCGTCGTAGTAGTCAATGCGGGAACGGTTCAGGTCGCCTTTGTACCTGGAACAAGCACGGTTATAAGTAGAGGAAAAAACCAAGTAAGAGCATCAGTCGGTTAGTGCTTGGAAAACCTGTTCAGGTGGAGATTCATAGACGAATCCGCCTTGGAGTGTAAATGTGATGCTGTTCCACAAACAAATGAGACATCTATTATTGTTCCTGACGTCTCATCGGGCCAGATACCACACCGAGATCGCGAGCTTCCCCACTCCTGCCACTCATTCGCCGACACCTTGAGCGTGCGCATACAATCGGTCGTCTCCATATATATTATATAATCAGCCTCCAAAAATACAGTCATTGTAATATCGTAGTAGTTTTATTACCAAGTCAAGACCACCAGCAGCACAGCTGGAGCTTGACACTCAACAAATATCGTGTCCTGCGAGTCCTGTCAGCTGCACGTTACAGAAACTGATAGACGCTGGTGATGGCATCAAACACGTATAGTATAGTATACATATACCCGTGAAAAACATAACTTATTCTTTACTATACATTATTACTAGTAGACACGCTACGATCATCGACACGCGCCTCGCGGAAATCTGCACAGCTGTATGTATTTTTCCCCACAGTGAAGCCTGTTAATAATTTTTGGTGAAGGGCGGGCGATTTGGGGGACTGTCTTATGTAAGTCTGACGTTCGAAAAGTGCTGATTCTCAGCCTAATCAAATTAGGCTGACTAGTGACTTTTTATTTTGATTTTATCCTCGTTTCTATTTCCTATTCCGTCATCAGACCCTAATCACCATCTATCTATAACTTATTCATTAAGACCAGTGTTAAATGCTCGGCTGCGTCAACCATAGGGCTGTCATCAACCACAAAGTTTTATGTCATTTCATGTCACTAATTTCGTAATGTTGGCTTGAGTGCAATATAATATGAACACAGGGTGTAAGATGACCCATCACGAAGCCGTTATCTACGCATTCCGTACATCAAATTATCAAACTTTGCGCAAAAAGAAATTGCGCAACGCAAAACATTTTGCTTATGGGTGCATGCAACGATACAGGAATCGTGGGAAAGAAAGAAAGAAAGAAAGAAAATACGTTTATTTGCGGTAAACATGACGCAAAAAAGAACATAAAAAACAAAAAAAAACAATAAGAAAGGGTGATGGTGAGGTGATGGGAGTATTTAAAGTAAAGTTCATCATCATCTGCCTAGCCTTTTCCCAACTATGTTGGGGCCGGCTTCCAGTCTAACCGGATGCAGCTGAATACCAGTATTTTACATGGAGCGACTGCCTATCTGACCTCCACAACCCAGTAACTGGGTAATATATACCCCTTGGTAAGACTAGCTGTCAGACTTTCGGGCTTCTGACTACTCCTAAAGACTGTCAAAGAGCCACGAATGCCAGCCGGGAACAACGACCAAACGTGCACAATTACACACATAATGATAAGCACATCAAGTAAAGTTTTTAAACAGTGACGTAACAACTTACCACATTTCGAAGTTTTCTTTTAGAGATGATTTGAAATTTAACTTCTCTCCTTTGAAGTGGTATTCGCTTGGCCATATAATTTCATTGTCGTCATCTCCTGTATACAAACAATATAATATTTAATCATTTGTATTAAAAACACAACACATTCACGCCTGTAATCCTCGAAGCGTTAAGCAGAGGTCGTGGTGTTAAAAAATACCTACGACAAAATACAGAATATGTATCAGAAAGGTATGGTCAAATTTAAGGGTGTGGTACAAGCTATCAAACTGAACAACTTTCTGCATGGGACCACATCGTACTCGCGAAAAAAATATCAACTGCCTGAAATGGATGGCTCATAATATTTTGCTAACTTGGGGTTAGCAAAAATTTATGAGCCATCCATTTGGGTTCAGCAAGTATTGAAGTCTTGTATGGGGCAGTAGATATTTTTTTCGCGATTAAGGGTTTTGAAAATTTAAAATTGAAATCCAAATAAACTACTAAAAAAAATTAAAGAAAAACTTACGCATTAAAGTGTAGCCTGAAGCTAAAGTGAAATAGAAAAACAGAACTAAAGTGGCGGGAAGGGCCGCCATCTTGAATCTCTAATGATGGATTGACACAATTATTGCGAAATTCCACTATTTATAGTGAAAAAGCGCCATATAAGGCTTGTGCACACTAGAATATTATTAAATATTGATGAAGAATTATTATTTTACTCCATTTATTAATCTTCTTATTAAATACATTTTTAAATATTATTACAAAAAAACATGTACTGTCTTTAGTTACTTTACAAGTTTACACTATCCAGACGGGTAATTTCACAACAACACTAACAGTGGGAATGGCTTTCATTTTGACAGTTTAAAAACATTCATTGCATTATTCACGTTGCTGAGCAGACGCATTATTCGAACATACGGAGCAATGGATTAGCAATATACTTCAAAATCATTAAGATTGTGACTGATAGTGTGTTATGCAATTAGGGTACAGGTTATATATTATAAACATTCTTACAATTTGATACCGAAAATGGTGTTTTATTTCAGACTGGCACTTCCCCGTGACTTCGTGCTCGCGAATTTCGTAGTTTCTCCTACAAATTCCAAAACCCCTTCCACTTTATACGGGGGGGCAGGGACATCGACGCCCAACCGCTTACCATATACCAATGTCTTTCGTAATTTTATTTATGGCATCAGGTGTAACCTTTTCACGACCTTTGAGCGTCGATGTCCCTGCCACCCTGTATACTGATTTATGATCGTAATCTTAATCATACCTATTATATTTTCGACGCATCGCGCATCGCCCGCCCGCGACTTCGTTTACTTACTTGTACAGACGCCAGTACATCAAGCTACTACAATCTGTCAAATTTCTTTAATAGATTTTCAACTTTATCTCTAAAGCATTAAGGTTCAAGGATGATTGGGAAAATTTTACAGTTTCTGGTAGGTTGACCTGTTGACGTCTGTACTACGTTTACTTACTTTGTTTTTGATTAGCGCTCTGACTTTTTTCAGCTCTTGAGGCTCGTAGCGTTATGATAAATAGTCTATAACCTTCCTCAAGAATTGGGCTATCAAATCCAAAGAGTTTTATAAATCTGACTGAGATTAGCGCGTTCAAACAAAAAAAAAAAAACTTCAGGTTTTTCATATTTTTTTTATTAGCGGTTAATGTCCCACTGCTGGGCAAAGGCTCTGCCCAGAGCTCCCAAAGACAAATCTTTATTAAAGGAGTCCAGCTCATCCCGCCATCTCCGTCTGGGCCTGCCGCGATGTCGTTTGCAAGCGGGACCCACTGGGTTGTAAGTTTGGCCTATTTGTTATATTAGTATAGATTTTCTTTTAGATGTCCTAAGAAGCTGCTGAAGTATCAAGGTACGGGTTTTCTAAGTGCCACAAACCACCAATTTAGATCTTAGTTGGTTTCGTGTCAGTGAACATGCACCCTTACAACTTCAATCTAACTTTTAATTAGTTAAAACACACAATCAACAGTATTTTAGCTAATTTGGGCAGTAGTTAGTAACATTGTAATCATTAAACTGATTATTTTAATTAAATCAATGGGAGATAAGCCCCTTTTGATATCATCATGTTGTTTTTCAAATAAAGGGTCGGTCGGCAGAATAGGTACTCTGGTGAATGTACAAACTGATTAAGTATGAAAAATGATATTCAGTGTTTCCAATTTTAACAGTAGCTGCCGGGGGAGGGGCGGTTTCGTAGATAGGTGACCATTACATACATATCGAGCCCCCTCCGACCCTCGGAAAAAATGTTAAGTGGTTGGTAATGGCTGTCATTCGCAGATCTTTGACAGTCGTTACGGGTCGTTAGAAGCCCAAAAGTCTGACAGCCAATTCTACCAAGCCTATTCTACCAATTCTTCTAGCTATCGGGAAACTAGAATTAAGCCAGAGATACAGAATTTGCCCCCGGTTTATATATGAAAATTCGTATCTGGACAATATTATTACCGCCTCATTGGTCTAGTGGTCGCAAGCGGTACTGCTGAGCATGAGGTCCTGGGTTCGATTCCCAGGTCAGGCAAAGTGTTATTGGGTTTTACTATCTGGAATTTCTCAGTACAGCCCGGAGTCTGGATTGGTGCCCGGCAAAAGGCTTGCCACCACCTGGGACGGATTCGTGCCCAGTTGATGGCAATAGGCACGCCCCACAGATATAGATAGTATATCTGTGGCACGCCCCCTGTCATGAGACTTCCTATTCCTACTAATAATATTATAAACGCGAAAGTTTGTATGGATGGATGTTTGTTACTCTTTCACGTAAAAACTACTGAATGGCACCCTAATTGCGTAACACACTATCAATCAGAATATGAATCATTTTGAAGGATATTGCTAATCCATTACTTCATATGTTCGAAAAATGTATTTGCTTAACAACGTAGGTAAACAACGCAATGTATGTTGTTGAACTGTCAAAATGAACCCGATGATGATAGTGTGTTACGCAATTAGCCCGCTGATTTGGATTAAATTTGGCACACATATGGTTTAAAACCAGTATTAACACATAAGATACTTTTTATCCCGAAATTCCCACGGGATCGAAACTTACGCGGATAAAACCGCGGGGCGCAGCTAGTATTACCTATCTGGTGAAATGTGGGTGTACTTTATGTACACTTCTGCGGAACCCTTCGGGGAATACAAGCGTGAGGTTATGTTATATTCTGACGGGGTCCACTAGGACCGATGCCTGCCAGGGCCGCAGGTTGTTCGAAAGAGATACAGTGGCCCCTGGCATAGGCAACTGAAGGAACACGGGTGGGTTTTAGTCAGTAAAAGTCTGACATGCCCTCCCGCTCCGGCCAGAGCGAGAGAAGTCAAATGATGATTTCCCACCAAGAAAAAAAAAAGGTTATGTTATGTTACAATAATATAAGTAAGTGTGTAAAGTTATAACCTTGGCCACATAATGAGGCTGCTTACGTTAGAAAATAAGAAGCGTGATGATATCGCAATGTAGGTAGTTACATGTTGCAAGATGGCGGCTACAACGATCACCACGTACATACTCTTTATTTTGAATGACAAAAGACAAGCGTGATAATAGTAGTATGTACGTTCATTCTTTCTGCCTAGCTTCTAGCCAGTATTGTTTTTAAGCCCTTTCTTTTTTTAGGGCTGATTTCTCCTATACCAGATATTTTTATCATGGGAATAATTTCGAATTTTAGTTAGTTTTACCCAAGGGAATCGAATGACAATTTTATGTAACTTATAAAAACGTAATGAAATTTATCTGATGTTGAAAGAAAATAAGCTCGTATGAGTAATAAAAATATAATCTTTTTAGCAGGCACTCACATACTATCCAGTAATCCGCACTGGCTCCGCGTGGTGGATTACGGCCCACCCCTACACACAGAGAGAAGGTCTGTGTCCCAGCAGTGGGAACATTATAAGCCGAACTTGGTACTCGTTTACTCATTAAAAACTGCCCCGTTGGTCTCGTGGTCGCAAGCGCTGCAGCTGAGCATGAGGTCCTGGAATCTATTCCCGGGTCGGGCACAGTGTTATTGGGTTATTGTGTATGGAATTTATCAGTAGCAGCCCGAGTCTGGATTGGTGGCCGGCTAAAGGATTGCCACCTCATAGGACTTAAACATAACTGGCGAATCGTGGGTGTACAGACGCCACATCAAGCTACCCGAAACTATCAAATTTTCCCAATCAACCTTGAACCTAATGCTTTAGCGATAAAGTTGAAGATCTATTAAAGAAATTTGACAGATTCTAGTACCTTGATGTGCTGGCGTCTGTACAATATGTACACCTCTGCCTCACCCTTTGGGGATTACAGGCGTGATGTTATATTTCGTTTTACTCATGGAAGCATTAGATATTATTTCTAAAACAGCTTAGCATATTATACAAACAAGTAGCTAAATAAATTATAGTGAAGATGATTGTGCAAAGATCGGCGATTTCCTATGGAAAGTACATGTCAATAAATACTAGTCACATGTGGCTCTTTGGAAACACATTGTACGCAGGTAATCATTACATTTGGCAAGCTTGGTATCATCACATCATCGGTCTGTATGTCAACAGTAGCCTTTCAAATGGGCTATAATCACCATGCTTTGCCAATGGCTAAGTAATACTTTGACAACTATCCGTCACTTGTTTTCGTTTCAGTTACTAATACACTAAACGACATTGTTAGTTTTCTTTATTTCGTAACTATCTGACCCGACATACGTTGTCCTGTCAGATTTCAATAGTTGATACAAAAATCACATAGAAAAAGGACGTTTAGTTTTTACCGAATTTGAACATTTTCTTGGGAAAATTTTACAATTTGTGCTTCCAAAAACCGGAACTGTTCCTGCTTCACTCCCGTGGTCCACATTCCACAGAGATCTTGCATTTTTTCTAGATAAAAAATCTGTCACTCTGTCTAGATGCAACATCGTATTGATCGACTGCTACAGCTAATTTTCATTAATTACTTTTAAACGTAAACAGTTTGCGTCTGTAAACAATCCCATAATAGATAAGAAAATGCCTATTATATATAAGCATATACCTTCATACAAACTGCCTCGTTGGTCGTCTCAAGCGCAACTGCTGAGCCTGAGGTCCTAGGCTCGAGTCCCGGGTCGAGCAAAGTGTCATTAGGCTTTTTTTTCATCTGGAATTTCTCATTCCTGGAGTCTGGAAACTAGCGAAATGTGGATGTATTATAGGTACACCTCTACCTAACCATTGTGATGTTATGTTATATTTATACCTACATAGGTACACGTAAACGGTTCTCAAAAGTCATTGTAAAAGGCCTATTATTAGCAAATATAAATGGTTAATTAGGCGAACGAAAAACTACATGAAATATTGAAGAAAACACATGGGTACGGCCCATGTTGGAATGTTGGGCCACAAAAGGGATGAATGAAAGGCAATTCCTTGCAGCTGAGATGAGAATGCTAAGAGGGAGGTGTGGTGTTACACGAATAGAATAAGAAATGAGTACATAAGAGGTAGTCTGAAACTGGCTCCGGTAACTGAAAAGTTGTGTGGAAATCGGTTGTCATGGTGATACGGAGGAATGAGGAAAATTCGTAATTAAAGTTTTGAGTATGAATGTCGATGGCTATAAGAGTAGGTGAAGATCAAAGAAACGATAGATGGACTGTGTGAATGATGATACGGTTAGAAAGGGGATGACTACCGAAATGACGACTAATAGAGAAGTACGGAAGAAACAGACATTTTGCGCCGACCAAGAATAAATTGGGATAAGGGCAGGAAAATGACTGTGACATGGGTACAGACGCCGGCAGGTCAAGCAACCTGAAACTGTCAAATTTTCCCAATCAACCTTGAACCTTAATGGTGTCATAATGGCGTCAATGGCTGGCGTCTGGCCAGCACATCAAGCTAGGTATCTACTACAATCTGTCAAATTTCTTAGTAGATTTTCAACTTTATCGTTAAAGCATTAAGGTTCAAGGTTGATTGGGAAAATTTGACAGTTTCGGGTAGCTTGACCTGCTGGCGTCTGTACATAAACTATCACTGTTGTAATTATTTTTCTTTTCCTTTCGTCCATATACATGCCCAAACAACAGACTTTTACTCAAGTCGACTCACAAAAATAACATAAATATTTTATTAAGGGAAGTCAATAAACTTTTACAAAGTGGAGCAAGAGAATGAATCATTTGACAAGTAAAGAGTACATTGTTGTATGTACTTTCTGTCCAAATTATTGCGCAGGCGTTAACTTACTAATACATGTTTTATTTGGATAATCCTGAGCCTGACTTACTCATTCATGATTCTGGGTTCGATGTTAGGATGCGGCCACATTATCACTAACTCAGTATTGTTTCATATTTATCTGAGGCATCGTATTTTTATCGTTTAATAAACGGAACTAACTAACTAACTCGGTTTCTAGAATGAAAATCATTTATTTATTTATTTCTAACCTTTTATATACCATTTTATTTGTTTAACCATACTTACGCCACACACCACTAAGACGAGGTGCAGTTACTGGAGTCGCACCGCAACGTAAATTTCAAGGCGTTCGTGGTGCGCGTACCGAATTCTTATCTGCCCGTCGTCATGGAAGAAGACTTCTGGCCGCAGGACTCGGTGTTCCGTCGCTTCTGCGGACAAGTACCACTGAACAACAAAAGAACAAGCTAGTGAAGTACTATTTTATAGTAAAAATATGTATGCAACGCAAGCCTTTTGCCTGAAGTAAATAAATAAATAAATAAATAAATAAATAAATAAACAGACCAGAAGAAAAAACAGAAATAGACGTACAAAGGAGATGCTTATTTCTAAAGAAATCCCTTTCAGCAAACTGCGATAGGAAAGTAAATGTGTATCAACTTGTGTGGGAGGCAGTAGTGAATTAGGTGAACAAAGAACTACATAAAATATTGAAGAAGACACATGGGTCCATGCCCAAACAACAAACTTGTGCTCAAGTCGACCCACAAAAATTACGTAAATATTTAACCAAGGGAAGTCAATGAACTTTTACAAAGTTGGTCAAGAGCATGAATCATTTGACACACATATACATATGAGCACACTGTTTTATATACTTTCTACCTAAATTAGTGCGCAGGCGTTGACATGTTGTTTTGTGGATGATCCTGACTCACTCATTCATTGATGATTCTCGATCCGATGTAAGGACGCGGCCACATTATCGCTAACTCAGTAGATTTTTTTTATTATATTTATCTGTGGCATCGTACTTTTATAATTTAACTAACAACATCAAAAACATCCGTTTTCTGAAATGAAAATCAATAGAAAAGCTAGCAAAACATTGACAAACGCTTGGCTGAATTATTAACAACCAATCTGATCACTAGACAGGAATGAGTTTAGTTCCAGACAGGGTGTTTAGCTTACATTTAGGTCTTAAGTTAACTGTCTGTCTGATCGACTTTGTAGTCAGTGGCGTAGCTAGTCCTAAAGGGTCACTGTTTATCCAACTGCGACGAAGCTCCAAAGTTGTATTGTACTAAAAATATGCATAGGGATTATGATCCCTACTAAGAGAATAGCAGGAGCGAGCGAAGTGAACTATAAAACAGGAGCACTCTAATGTGTGATGTAAAATCGCACAGAAAAAATGCATAACATATCCGAGGATAGGTTATATATATTTACTGCATAATTATTTTAAGTCCATACATTTTATAGACTTGGACGGGGACGTTCACGATAATATCGTGACGTTAGAAATTATAAAAGCGCATAATCGCAGCCAATAATCGTGCTTGATAATTTTTAACAGTAGTTTTACGATAAGGTCTTAACAATTTGTCACATTCGTTTTACGATAATTTTCGTTCGAGAAACTAGTCGTACGTCTACTAATATACTCGTCCGCTATTGTGGCCACACCTTTACATCGCAGTTTTTATATCAAACAGATAACGGTGCTCCCAGCTGATGTACAAACATCCGATCTGGGACGTAGAGCGGTTCTCTTTAGTATTTAAAGCTAATACAACTTAATTTTAGCGCATTTTTGTGTTAAATTCAATACAGACGCAGCCATGAATATCTTGGTGAGTGAAATTGTGTGTTTTATAGTGGAATTTACTATGAAAGAATTTGTGTGTTTTTATCAGGGATCAGTGTTGATTGACGGATTTGTATGGCGACTAGGGTTAATTACATGTAGTGTATCGCTGAATCAAACAATAACACGTGTATTCTAACTCATGTTTTTGTAGCATTTCTAGTATTTAATTTGGAAAAGTTTTTTACTAAACATTTACGGAGGAAAGAAAGATCCAGATCGCAGATTAACAACTAGATCAGTACCTATCAAACGGTTTTATAACAAAATTACATGCTCTACGTAGGTACTGTGCTCATTTGTCATGCCACATTGATAAATAACTTCTTTAAAAAAAAAAAACAAGCCTGTGGTGTCCCACTGCAGGGCAAAGGCCGTCCTCCCTTTCCACTTCTCTCTATTTAAAGCAGCTGAGGACCAGTTCTTGTTGAAGGAGTCCAGCTCCGTTGCGATATTTTCTTCAAAATCGTATAAAGTGAGAGTATAACCCTCACATGCATGAGAAAAATATACCGCTAATTAAGTCTTGATTAACTTTTTGGCTACCTCATTAGGAATCAACGAACAATACATCAAATAATAGATGCAATTTGATAAAAAAAAATCTACAGTTCTCGTGTGAACTTCTTATTATTGTGACTATCAATTGTAATTGATGTGTCTCCAAGATAAACTCCCATGGAAGAAGTAGGATTCTCCTAATTTGTATTAATTATAAATCATCATACGTCACGTACCTACCTACTTTATAAGGAAAATCGCTGCTATATCCAACGTTATCAATGTGAGTAATTTCCGCTGAAATCTCATTTCCATGCTCATGTTTATTTAATTTTGACGTTTAAGATTAAAGACACTCATCCGCACTGGCCGTCCGTAAGTCGCGACTTACGAACTGTAGATCGTGGGTTCGAACCCAGACAGGCGCTTTACTTTGTGTAAATTCACCATCACTGCTCTCACAATGGCGAAGAAAAACATCGTGAGGAAACCGCCTTGTCCTAGAACTAAAAATTCGAAGACGTGACATCTACCAACTCGCACTGGGCCCAGTGCGAGTTGGTAGATGTCACGTCGCGTGGTGGATTACGGCCCATTCCCTCTCTGCGAGAAGAGGAATGTGTCCCAGCAGTGGGAACATTATTGGTTGATTATTTTTTCATCGTATCGATCATTCACTAGGTACCTACTAGGTTTATGTGCAAGTACGGAAAATGTACCTACAAGTTCATCCCGGGCCCCCAACTCATGGTACTGGAAGGATCAGTGGGGGTTTTAGTCGGTAGGAGTGCGACATAACCCTCCGTTCTTCCCAGACGATGGGTAACCATAAGGATTGCCCCACAAAAAAAAATTAAAGGTTCCGACACTAAGAAACAATTGAAAATCCATTTATGATACACAGAGACTTTATAACATACATACTTTTTCTATTTTTCAGCTCGCAATCCTCATCCTCACAGCCACCATCAGCCTCTCCACACCAGCTCCAACAGACTACCTCCACCAATACGAGCTCTCCATGCTGAACAAGCTACACAAACCCTGGTTCACGCCCGACAAGCCCCAGCAGTATCCCAGGAAGGGAGAGTATCCTTGTAAAGGAGGAGTCTGTAGGACTAAGGTAGTGGAAGTAAACGACTGTGAAGATTGCCAGTATGCTAAGCCTTTGAGGCTTTAATGATGCCTGGAGAAGAAGGAAGAAGCTAAAGGAGGTTTTATGCTAAACCTTCCTTGGACCATATATACGTAGCACACTTTCAATTACAATTTGAGAGTTTTGAAAGAAAATAAAGAAAGAAAGAAAAGTATTTATTGCGACTCGTACAGGATTATAAAAAAAAAAGAAGAAAAAGAAAAAAGAAAGAAAGATATTGCTAATCAATTTCTTCGTAGGTTTGAGAAATTCGTCCGCTCAACAACGTAAATAACGATGAATGTTGTTGAACTGTCAAAATGAAACCCAATGCGATCAACTGTCGTTTTTTGTGTGTTACGGAATTCGGTGGTCTAAACGTCAATATTGAGATTGATTTTTTTTTATTTATTTTTTTTATTTTTTATTGCTCTGAGAGATTCCAAGCACAGCTCGTTCCATAACTCACTGAGCGACTTTGAATTTATGGACCAGCCGTACTGTGAATGTCCATGTTTCGGGTCCGTGTCATAACAGGCAGGACGCACTGATTGAAGACTTCGGGTACCTCTATTTGTCATCATCTGCCTAGCCTCTTCCAAACTATGTTGGGGTTGGCTTCCGTTCTAACCGGATGCAGCTGTACACCAGTATTTTGGAGCGACTGCCTATCTGACCTCCACAACCCAGTTACTGGGTAATACGATACCACTTGGTAAGACTGGTTGTCAGACTATGGGGCTTCTGACAACCTGTAACGACTGTCAAAAACCCACGAATGACAACCGGGACCAACGGTTTAACGTGCTTTCCGAGGCACGAAGGGGTCTCGGTATTTAAAGTTGGTCATCCATCCACAGACCAACCACGGAAGCGTAGCTTAACTGCTGGCCAGCTGTTATTATATGTGTTACTATGTGTACCACGGTCACCTCTGTATGTAGATAATATTATTTACCTGTAACTAATGAAGACTGAATTATCATTAAAATACAACGCTAGTATGAGTGTGTGACATAAGGAAAAGAAAGTTATTTAATTAAATAAATATGCATCATATTATTACTTTAATAAATTAATAAACGTTACCCTAATTTATCAATTAGGTGTGTGTTTAATTTATCCTCATTTGTCTGGTCCAACTAAACTCATTAATCAGCTGATGTAGAGTCGACCATTTTTTCCTTATAAAAGGGTCTTCCAATAGGGACTACCGAATTTTGACAGTTGATAGCGACCATATTGTTGAAGCTAGATCTGTCAAATTGGCTGTCATTTATTCGGTCTGTTTTGCCAAATCACCATGGACGGATATAGCGTTCAACAACACGTGCAAATGATAAAATTGTTTTATCAAAATACGTGTTCTATTCGGGCACCGCTCCGCGCACTTCGCCCATTTTACGGTCGCCATAATCGTCCTATCGAGAGGAATATTCGCAGTGTGGTGGATAAATTTGAGTTCCCCGGCGATGATACCAATCCACATGAGATTCAAGAACCTCCAATGCATCCCGAAAAAGTCACTGTTTGGTGTGGATTTTGGGCTGGCAGCGTCATCGGTCCATATTTCTTTGAGAACGACGTTGGCCAGGCCATCACCGTAAACGGCGAGCGCTATAGGTCGATGATTACCAACTTTTTTAGGCCTGAATTGGATGATATGGACACCAACGACATGTGTTTCAACAGGACAGCACTACGTACCACACAGCTCATGCCACATTGGACATTCTGCAATAGCGATTTGAGAGCATGATCGTCTCACTTGGAGGTGATGTGAACTGGCCACCGACATCGTGCGATTTGTTAGACTATTGCTTATGGGGCTTTCTTAAGTCGCAGGTCTATGCGAATAAGCCACAAACCACAGCGGCCCTCAAAGCCAACATAACTCATGCCATCGATCAAATTCAGCCTGATTTATGCGCTAGAGTCATGGAAAAGTGGACATTTCGGATGCGCACCACCCAGCGAAGCCGCGGCGGACATTTGAACGATGTCATATTCCATACATAATGGCATCGATAGGCCTTTCAAACAAATAAAAAATTTCGATGATATCTCACACACGGTTTATGTTATTTTTTAAAGGTAGGAAGCGCTTACTGAAAGACCCTTTAGTAAGGTTCAAATCTGAAATCGTTTATTGCAATCCATAATGTATACTTACAGGTGGTAAAATAAAAAATAATAGAAACAATTATGAACCCTGTCGGGCACAGCATATTTTGAAATAAGTAGAGAGAGACTTTATACAAGTTATTAACTTCGAATTATTTTATATCCTATTAAGTATTTATATTTGCAATAGTTACTATTACTTAAACTGTGATAGTATAGCAAGTCATGATCTTATATTGTAGCAAAACCTGATTCTGGTTTGAACCAATAACTAGCAAGTACCGGTTGACCTGCAACCTTTACGAAACTAGATTCATGTTAACTTGTGCAACTACAATAAAACCACCTTCTCTAAATTATACTGAAATCGACAGACATCTTACACATACATACATAAACTCAGGCCCTTTTCCCGTGGGGGTGGGCAGAAACTGCAGAACATCTGCTAGCATTCTTACATACTCCTTGAGCTTCATTTACGTTCATACTGCTCCAGCCACCTGACATTTTTGAAAAACATCACACATCAACACAATATTTATTCTTTCTATTTTTCTTTTATAATAGCAGTACCTACTTACTAATTATTTTTCATTGAATAATTTTATTGATAGAAAATAAGTGTTACATTTTAGAATTGCGTTTCTCATTGTACATTTGAATAATTGAGAATACGGTGAGTTGAGAATCCAGTGTGTTGAGAATCTGGTCAATTCAGAATCTGGTAAATCGAGAATCAGGTAAATTACGAATCTGGCGAACTGCTCATGAGCCACTAAATTTCTTGAAAATCTAAAATGGGATCTTTGTCTGAAGATGTACCTTGTTTCGTAAAAGGCGAAATGACTCTGCTGAAATCTTGTCGGGATTATAATTAGAACGAAGTTCTTTAACGGAGCTTGTGGTAGAAGTAAACCCGGATAAATCGTTACGTAACGAAAAAGCATAAGCGACATTTTATTACATATAATAGAGAAATTCAGAGAGAGAGAGATGGTTTTCGAGGGTGCTGAAACCGATAATGAGGTCGAAATGAAAATCCAATATGGCGGCTGCAAAAATATTCTAATTTTTCGTCATGGGTGTCGTGTTCATGGTGGTCGAGGGTGCTGAAGCCGATAATGAGGTCAAAAAGAAAATCGATCAATCAATCAACTCAGCCTATCGCAGTCCACTGCTGCACATAGGCCTCTCCCAGGCTGCGCCACAACACCCTGTCCTCCGCCTTCCGTATCCAGTCCGTCCCAGCAACCTTCTTTAGATCATCCGTCCATCTAGCTGGGGGGCGTCCCATACCAGGCTTGCCGATACGCGGTTTCCACTCCAGGAATCGTCTGCTCCACCAGCCATCGGTCCTTCGACAAACCCAATCGAATATGGCGGCTGCGAAATTTGAAATTTTTCGTTTTTTTTTAATCTTGGATTTTTATATTGAACTTTGTTCCTGCCGGGCGTCCCCCAACCCCAAACGCTTTTTTATATTTTAGTTACTTTTAGGATATTTCAGAGGGCAAATAGTAACCCAGCTGATTCAGTATACCTCAAATAAAACAACATCTTAGGTACCTACTCAGCATATTTCTCGAGAAAGAAAGACCGTTTATGTCGGCTCTAGTTTACATTATCTGATCATAACGTTTACATAATAAAGTAGTTTATATGTTTACCTTCCTGTGTCATCTACGTGAGCACGCGATAAAAGGTTTGTCTTGAAATAAATCTCGTTAGATACATACCTACGTCTTTGCAAGTTTGCATAAATGCGGAATAGGTAAGTACCTAGTATCTATCATTGATTTTGAGATTTGCCAGATAGAACTTGCGGAATATTAAAATGTGACCATAAGTTAACAGTTTTTGAGAATTCTTTATGTTAGCTTTTACTGTCCCACAGGTGAGCAAACGTGTCCCCCTAATCCTTCCAGGCATCTTTTTCCAGGGCCAACTCAATCCAACCCGGTTGCTGAGATTTTAAATTTCATTTTTGTACTTTATTTGCATTTGAATTACTTTAAGAACGTGCGTCAGTTTTATTAAAAAATACGTCTTCTTGACTACAGTGTCATCTCTCACAATTTTTCTTCCGCACATTCTTGGAAAATCAATAATCTCAGGATAGTAGGTAAGTATATTAACATAATAAGCCTGTTTAGGGTAAATGGCCTGTAACAGGAATGTAGACTAGAAAATGCAGAAAAGTACAGGGTGAGTGTCTACTACGAAGTGCAAAGTGCGAATGATCGGATCGGACCGATACATGACTGAACCGAATATTATTGAAAAATACGAAAAAAGTTCGGATCGGCCCAGTGGGACGGGACCATATTCAATATTCGAAAGAGTGTAGGAGTGTAGGATCGGGACCGACCGAACCAAATAGTAACTTCGTAGCAGGAAACGGCCGAACATTCGCCCGATACCACTTCGGAGTATTGTTAAACGATGGAGTTAAATGTCGTAAAGTAGTACCTACTAGCACTCTACAGTAATTCATGAACTCGTTATAAACAATGAAGGACAATCATTCGGAAGGTGGAACTATCTCTAAGATTATCGCAAAAATTCCTTCGTTTTTCACAACAACATACTCCACTGTCCTTACCGCTCTTAAAAAGTTACATCCAACCGGCCAGTATTGAAGAGGCTGTAAAAGCGCGCGGCCGTTGCTCCACGCAACGAAATTAAAAAAAAAAAACAAAACATTACGCGCCAAAATTAGTATGAAAAATAAAAACGTTTTATTAATTTATTACAAAAATAAACAGAAAGTATTATTTTCGTCACTTGTAGTACAATTTTATTGTTATTTTAATTAGGACTGAAATAAAGTGAGTGTTTTTAAAGTTTATTAGTGAAAATGTTAAAGGTTGTGTTTCGTGCCAGTGTTGTCTTATTTATGGTTTCGTATCCTAGTGTTGCGGATGACCATAGAGCTGATTACGGACATCCAGCTGGATTGATGTCCCTTTGTATGTATTTTTTTTTCAAGTTTCATTCATCATTTGCCAATGTCGTGTTATAAACTTAAGCATGAGCGGCTCAAATTCAGGTCCTGTGACTCCCTGATAAAATAATCTATCACTGGCATTTTCTGCTTGGGAATTCTCAACTGCACCCTTCTATTCTAAAGTCAGAAAGAACGCTAAGCGAATACAAAGTAATAGCTCGGGCAGGCGATGCGTAAAAAAAGAATTTACGCGGACGAAGTCGTGGGCAGAAGCTAGCAAATTATAAAAGCGCACATTAGCTGAACGGATTTCGATGTTTCGCACACAGGTAGTCTATGACCTGGGTTGGAGCCACGGGCAAAAGCTAGTATTTAGATAAAAATCTTATTGAATCAATGATGAAGTAGATAAACTAACATATTCATTAGGTACCTACAGGTTTGCAATTTCACACATACTAACGAAACCTAATTAATCACATACGGTAGTCATTTGCACAAAATAAATGTTCAAGTCAAAAGTTTCAAGGTAAAAG
Organism: Apamea monoglypha; assembly: GCA_911387795.2. Classification (NCBI taxonomy): domain Eukaryota; kingdom Metazoa; phylum Arthropoda; class Insecta; order Lepidoptera; family Noctuidae; genus Apamea; species Apamea monoglypha. The sequence goes on from OU426935.1 coordinate 2,125,473, forward strand.
CGTCGCTCTCGTGTCCTTTCCAATGCTAACAGTTGATATCGACTTTCATTCTAATTAAATTCAAATTCTACATACATATTTTATTTCACAATATCCTACATGGGCACTTATGAAACGTCAGAAGCTAGTCGTTTCCTATGAACAAGAGCCGGCAAAAAACTACGGTTAGGTACTCTAGTGAAAAAAAAAATTCTGACCATATCTGGTATTTATGCGACAATCGGTAGTTATGGGTACGGATAAAATATTCTACCAAAGAATCTTGATTTTATAATAACTGTCCTGGACATTCGAGATTTATTTGTTAATAGAGAATATAGAAGTTTTTATTTAAACGAAGTTTAAATAAAAACTTCTCTATTTAAACGAAGTTTAAATAAAAACTTCTCGCACACAATAAGGTACAAACACCAGCAGGTCAAGCTACCCGAAACTGTCAAATATTCCCAATCATCCTTGAACCTTAATGCTTTAGAGATAAAGTTCAAAATCTATTGAAGAAATTTGACAGGTTGTAGTAGCTCGATGTGCTGGCGTCTGTACAAAGGTGCCTTATGCATTCTCTACCTGTCAACCAAGGGATGGTGTAGAGATAAGATGGCAGGTGCTTTGTTTAACAGGAGTTAATATTAACAAAATAAAAAATACAATAAAATGATTGGACGGAGAAGGCACAGCAGAAGGCAAGGTGGACAAATATGGGGGAGGCCTTTCCCCTGCAGTGAGGCAATATTGATTAACCGAAATAAAAACACCGGTCAAGTGCGAGTGTCGAAATATGCGGCATAAACGGAACATTTAATAAGCGCCCGTATCTTTTTCACTGCTCTCAAGTGATTGCAGCCCTGAGAGTATTTGATATTAATTTCAACTTGATAACTCCACGCGTTTCTGAGAAAAATGGTCAGACAGACGGACAACGAAATGATCTTATATAAGGGTACCGTCTTTCCTTTTGAGGTTCGGAACCCTAATAAGGGTTCCGTTTTCCGTTTGAGGTACGGAACCCTAAAAAATACTAACAATAAAAGGAGATTGATGATATCTTATAATAAGCTGTCACCAAGAAAGCCTCCTCTTTATACCAACTTATGATTCACACTGAGCAATACAGCGCCGCAACCTTGTGTTCCCACCAAAACTTTCTTGGCTTATCCACAAGGTTATCGCTATTTCCATGAAATTATATTCCGCTGAGATGCCAAATAAAAGAAAAGTTTGGTCAATCAATACTCAATGATTGGCTGGAGGCCAATTTATTGACGCCTCACACATAATAAAAAAGTTACCGGAAGGGTTGATGCCTCTGACAGATCGGTCAAAATCATTGTGATCTTTATTCTCTTTACGATGAGGTTGCTGTTAGGTTGCTGCTGACAGAGGTAAAATAACTGTGAACGGACTGTATTGAAAATGAAGGTTAATTCCCGTATTTAAAAAAGTTCGCAATCTCATCTCAGCGACAGTCAGTATGAAAAATGTAGGGAAATTAGTGGTATTTTTGACAGAATGGGACTGAGATTAAAATGCAAATGTTCTTCAAAATATGGGAATTGCCCCTCAGATAATGTTCCCACTGCTGGAATGAAAATTACAAAATACTGAAGTCCACGCTGGCCTACAGTGTTGCCGACTAGAGAATGCGTTCTTGACACCTGTCAGTTTAATACAAAAGAATGCCCGTATTGCGAATGTAATCTTTATTAGCTACTATAATTCTCGCACTGTCAGGTGTCAGAAACGCATTCTCTTGACGGCCGGACTTTAATGTCTTCAAATTGGTTCAAGGACATGGCGATTTCCTCACGATGTTTTCCTTTTCAGTTTTTAAGGGGAAGTGATTCTAACTAAATTTATCTTCGATAGATCTTTAGATTATTATACGTAGGGCACTAGCAAAGTTTTGAGATTTGGCACTTGAACTTCAGATTTTCTCAAAATATTTTCCGTCGGCTGCAATACACTTCTCCATACGCTGAAACCAATCATCAAAAATTTTCTGCCATACTTCTTGAGGGACTTCTTCACACGCCAAGTCCCACGCTTGAATTAGTTCGTCATCACTGGAATACCGTTGACCTTTCAATTTATCCTTTATCATTGGGAAGAGACCAAAGTCGCAGGGTGCGAGATCGGGGCTGTAGGGGGGTGCTCAAGCAAAATTAGACCAGTGCTGCGCAAAAAATCATGAGTTAATTGAGCGCGATGTGCAGGTGCGTTATCGTGATGTAGCCGCCAAGTGTCCATGCGCGAGTTCGGCCGGAGTTTTTTGAGACTCTCAATCAATTGAGGTAAACAAACCTCTGTGTACCATTTTGCGGTAACAGTCTTCTGTTCTTCAAGACATATTCTATTAATTATACCCCTTTTGCCAAAGAATACTACGACCATTTTCTTTTTTACGGATCGAGACTGTTTGACGGTGGTCGGTTGTTCCTCATCTTCAAAGAGCCATACCTTGTTTTTAGATTTAGATTTCACGTCATAGTAATAAAGCCAAGATTCGTCACCTGTTACTATAGAATTCACGTGAGGAGATTTTCCGCTATCAAACATAGTGAGCATTTGTTGACACCATTTCTTACGACACTCCATTTGGGCCGCCGTTAAATGGTGCGGTACCCACAAGGTGCAAACTTTTTTAACTTGAAGACGGTCATGTAAAATTGTGTGAATTGATGGTGCACTAATCTTCAGGATTTCTTCTATTTGTTTATAAGTTATATGTCTATCTTCTTCAATGAGTTTCTTAACAGCGGCTATGTTTTCTGAAGACACTGTTTCAACAGGCCGTCCGGATCGAGAATCGTCAGATAAGTTAAAATCTCCTCTTTGGAATTGTTTGTACCATCGATACACTGAGCTACGGGACGGTGCTTTCTCTTGAAACACAAATTTTAATTCACTGACACAATCATCAGCACTTAAACCTCGCTTGAAATTATAGAACATAATTGCACGAAAATCGCGACGCGTTAACTCTGCCATCTTGACTTAACTAAAAATTCATAAAAAAATATTGCGGGTAGACATAATTTTTTTTTTACTTGCTTCTTACTACTAATGGGCTATGCTATTATCGGCAACAGTTTGACACTCATATTGTTGATAGTTTTATTATATCTCAAAACTTTGCTAGTGCCCTACGTATTACTTATCTTCGTGCACTACTAGTTCGTGGAAGGAAGCGCATTACCGATCTATTCGCACTAGATTAATAATGTACCTCTTACTTTGTAAAATGACCTAAAGTATGTACCTAATCATTTGTTATATACTTTCGTCATCCTTGCAACAAAATTATAGCCTCATTATGTGGCAATACTCGATTCTTGTGGAATTTCTCTTAACTTTTATGACATTGAATAGATTTTTATATTTTGTACTAGCAGCGCCCCGCGGTTTCACCCGCATAAGTGTTGATCCCGTGGGAATATTGTGATGAAAAGTATCCTATGTACTCGTATGTGTTAATACTGGTTATAAACTATCTATGTGCCAAATTTCATCCTAATACGTTCAGAAGTTTTGGCGTGAAAGAGTAACAAACATCCATCCATCCATCCATACAAACTTTCGCGTTTATAATATTAGTAGGAAAGGATTAGTAGGATAGTAGGATGGATATAGCGCGAGGCGGTTTATGGCCAAATACAAATTGTGTTTGGAAACTCGCCCACGACACAGGAAAAAGAAATACAATATAAGGTCAGTAACAAGATTAGAATTCATAGTTCCGGATTTTATTTCAGAAAGCACGTTAAGCCGTTGGTCCCGGCTGTCATTCGTGGATCTTTGACAGTTGTTAAGGGTCGTCGGAAGCCTGAAAGTCTGACAACCAGTCTTACCATTATTTATAGTCTTACCCAGTAACTGCGTTGTGGAAGTCAGATAGGCAGTGGCTCCATATAAACTACAGATACTCAGCTGCATCCCGTTAGACTGGACGTCGACACCAAAATAGTTGGGAAAAGGCTAGGCAGATGATGATGAGTTCCGAATCCGTAATCCAAAAGACTACCTAGTGTTAACGCTCAAGATAAGTCTAAAAACACGACAGTTCTGTTCATCTCCAGAGCGGGAAACAGCCGTGAGCATAAACAAACAATAGGTAAAATAAATCATAATCAAGGTAGCCTCTAAATAAAGTATTACAATACAATCGAAGGATTTGCAGAGTCGTATTCTATTCATACACCAAGTTGACATTGACCTCAAAGGTTAAAAACAGGAAAACAATAGCATTCTGTACGAGTTTTGGAAGGATGGCTATTTATCTCAGTCATTGATTTACATTGGAGAAGACCAAAGTCTTCTGACGACTGACAGCAAGAGATCTTACAGGGGGCATTTTTCGTTTGGAAAAAGTTATTGACCCAGAGAAAAATATTATTCTCAATTTACCTCCAAAATACAAAATCACAGTTAAAACCTAGTTGATACACAGAGAGGCAGCCAGGGTGTTTGTGATGCAAGCAAGCCAGTGGTTAATGTCGCTCGTTAGGTAGATAACTCTTCCGCCACCACTGTGCTAGTTAGTTTTTAGACTGAACACGTAAACTAGGAAGTTTTGCTACATAATGTTGAGGAAGCGTTTGAGGGGTATTATAAACTAAAGTTGTCAAAAAATAAAAGGCCCGTTTTGACATAGACAGTTATAGTAGTTTATAAAGATCAAATTCGCAAAGCACGTATTCGTTTGTATGAAACTGACAGGTGTCAAGAACGCATTCTCAAATGTCAAAACGGGCCTTTTATTTTTTGACAACTTTAACTCGACGCCAAAAGAAATTGACTTCATTAAAGGTCCAGAATTTAAAGATTGTAAAAAGTACAGGACAATGATACAATTGCTGCTATCAATCAATTAACTAAGACCATCGCAGGCCACTGCTGGACATAGGCCTCTCTCAGACTGCGCCACAGCACTCTGTCCTCCGCTTTCCGCATCCAGTTCGTCCCGGCGTCGTCCCGTAAATAAATTCCGTGACGTAAATTCGACCGACTATTTTATCGAAAATACAACTACTTATCCCTTAATTGCTAAAAGCACAATAATTATTACCCATAGATATGAATAATGTCTTAAAACTAAGTACCTAGGACTTTAAATAGTATAGTACATTTCTTTCTGGTACATTGCACCCATTGCCAAACATAATTGAATAGAAATCATAAAAGATAAAGTCAAATTTTACAATCAATTTTAAATCTTATTATCTTATCTCTTTTCGTATCTTACGTCTTTTCGAGGGTGTGGACCATCGTTTAAAGTAAACGAAACAGTCCGTTTTTAGATACTGTCGGAAGCTAGGCATTATTTTAACACTAGACATTTTGACGCACTTCGGTAACGTCAATACTTCTGCATCATTCCGTTCTAAGCCACAGTTCTTATGCAGTAACCCATTACAGTGCGGTAACGCGCTATATTTTAATGATAGGCAATCTTCTATAATGAAATGCTGCGCTGTTTCCTTGAGAGTCATATTGAGGTAAGGATTAAATTAAATTATGTTTTGTTGACGCTTGCGAAAGTGCATATTAGTGGTTTATAGAGAGTTTAGTTTTTTTTTTTTTTGTTTTTTTGGTTTATTTTTTTTTTTCTTTTTTTTTTTGTAAATGAGCTGGTCCTACGATGTAGATACTACCACCACTGTCTACTATCTCCTATCTATATTTGTATATCTAAATCCATACTATATACTAATAATAAAGCTGAAGAGTTTGTTTGCTCTGGAACTACCAGTCTAATTCGAAAAATATTTTTGCATTTGATCCCAATTCTTGAGCAAGGCTATTAATGGACTTAGGAGCCTAGCAAAAAGAAAAAGAGTCAGAAAGACCACTTAGCCAAAAAGAAATAACAGCGCGGGCGGGCGATAGGACGCGACGCGGTGGGTCGGGGCCCGAAATTTCACGCGAAGTCGTGGGCTAGTACTAATAATAAAGCTGAAGAGTTTCTTTGTTTGAATGCGCTAATATCTGGAAATACCTGGCGGATTTGAAAAAATTGTTTTCCATTTTATAGCCCAATTCTTGAGGAAGGTTATACTTAAGCTATTTAACTCATCAAGTTACGGTCGCAAATCATATTTTAATCAATTACAAAAACCTAACAGTCACCTGCAAATTGCAAAAATCGTAAGAAAATCTAAATTTCTCTGGCTACCTTAGTGAACTAACCTTAGCGGGATGCGCTAGGGTAGCGAAATCAAAATTTTCACAAACAACTAAGTTACTATTAGAACCTTCTACATAATAGTAACTTAGTTGTTTGTGAAAATTTGCACAACGTGCGCAGTTTCACATACCTATGTGTAGCTGTGAAAGATAGGACAATTCAGCTTGTCAGCAATCACACCCAAGAGACTGTTGGAGTTGGCACGCACTATTTCTGTGTTCGAGCTTGAAGGGTCTGGGTCCCAGTGTAGTAATTTCAAGCACATGAGATATATCAGCTTTGTTTCTGCGTTGGCTCTGGTATTTCAGAAGTCCATACGCGGCACCAAACACACACGAGCGGCACGCGTCTGAGGCAGAGGCAAATGCAGCCGTCGACACGTCTACTGATGCCGTCGACAATATCCCACGAACACCGTACTCAAATACACGAGCGGCACGTTGTCGACGCGTGCCATCGCCTGCAGTTGACTCCACACTTTACCATTAGGTGTGACGTCTACTTTTTTGCTGCTCAAGAACATAACAAATATTCCCATTCTTTTGTTTACAGGTCCCGGTTCTACAAAACCAGCAGTGATTCCCAAAAGTCAGCTGAAGTACTTATCGTTCGTGGTGCAGGGCAACGGACGAAGTAGGCAGAAGTATTCCTATTGGAACGCTAGGAACATTGCTAAAGATCCTAGGATTAATTTTAAGAGGTAAGTATTGCGAACTGAAAATGAAGAATTGACAGGAGCCGCAACGTACAGACGCCAGCACATCAAGCTACCAAAATCTTTCGAATTTCTTTAATAGATTTTCAACTTTATCGCTAAAGCATTAAGGTTCAAGGTTGATAGGGAAAATTTGACAGTTTCGGGTAGCTTGATGTGTTGGCGTCTGTACATACTTACCTTTATAACAGGCCATAGATGTTGGCTGATATGACCCTAAAATACACAAAAGAGTTGCAGAAAAGACAGAGGTTTATTTATGTGGATTAATGGGTTCTGTATGAAGTTCTTAATCCCGGATGAAATCCAGCACCTTGCTAGATACACCAGCTAGGCCTTCAGAAAACCAACAATTTCAAAACCAACTTTCTCCTTATGGTCCTACTTGAATAACTCTTTAAATTACATTTAAATAATCCGTATACATGTGGACTTCTAAGGGTTTTGACATAGAATAAATTGTACTCTTTCCAGGAGGACGCTGCTGGTTGCCATCGGTTACCTGGACAGCCCCAACCTGCCGATATCAGCTATGTTCGCCAACGAGTATGAAGACCGAGGGTACAATGTCATTCTGGTGGACAACCAGAGATTCGCTACAGTGCATTATCATTTGTGAGTACCGAATAATGCCTGTACACACAAGCCTCTAAGGGCCACTCGTCCGGCCGTCGAAAGAACTTTCGTGACACCTATCAGTGTGACAATTCTAGTAACTAATAAAGATCAAATTCACCAAACATAAATTCGTTTGTATGAAACTGACAGGTGTCACGAACGCAATGTCTCGACGGCCTGATTGTTCTTTGCGTGAGACTGACCAAACGTAATTAAGAAATGCCTTGACTTTCACAATGACAATACACATTGACCAATATAACATAGGACTCCCAATAAAAATGGCTATTGTTTTGTATTTAGATTACAATATTATTTAAACTGAACTGTGAAGAAAAAATAATGCAACCTGTACCGATTTCAAGTCGAGTTTGATAACAAAATTAATCCTGATTTTTTTACATCATTCCCCTCTATTCATAAACGTTGCTTAAAGTTAAGTAGGTAGTGATTATTAGCGACTGTTTAGCCATACATTTTTGACGTTTAAAACCGTCACTTTACTTTAATCATCGTAAATACACCACAAAGTCTATAATTTGCCATACATTTTTGACGTTTAAAACCGTCACTTTACTTTAATCATCGTAAATACACCCCAAAGTCTATAATTTGCAGCAGTGTCATAACGTTAGTATATTCATTTCAGGGCAACCCGCCTCATGCGTCCAGTAGGCAAGCACGTCGCCGAAATTCTGGTCCAGCTCACACAATACGGCCTGGACCCATCCAAACTAGAACTCCTAGGTTTCAGCCTGGGCTGCCACACAGCCAGCTTCATAGCCAAACACTTCCACACAATGACAGGCCAAAATATATCCACCATAACTGCATTAGAACCTTCAGGACCATGTTTCCGAAACTTAGGACCAAAAGACCGACTCGATGCTTCTGACGCAGATTTCGTCCAAGTCATTCATACGAATATTGATGGCTATGGCATGGCTACTCCTATGGGGCATGTGGATGTCTACGTGAATGGAGGGGAGTACCAGCCTTCAGACATCAACATCTACCCATGTACGACCACGTGCAGTCACTTCAGAGTCTTACCGTTATGGGTCTCAGCTTTGAAGAATCCTAGAAAATTTATCGGCATGAAGTGTAAGGATATTCAGGAGGCGAGGGATTCTGGGTGTTACAGCAACGTTCCTATGGAAACTATTGTCATGGGGTTGGGTATAGATAGAAGAAAAAGGGGTATTTACTATTTGGCCACGACAATGGAGTATCCGTTTTTTTTGGGGGCCAAAGGGTTGAAGGAGGACAATGTTTATTGGAAGAGGTTGACTGATGTTAACAGTGGGGATGACACGGAAATCTACACTTAATCAAGAATTGTACAAAATTGCATTTTTACCTGTGAAAGCTGAATTTTCTTACACACTCTTGCGGGGTAATTACGTAACACATTAAAAGTAGCAATGGCAGCATTTTGACAGTTCTACAATATTCATTGCGCTATTTACATTGTCGAGCAGACAAAATTTTTTGAACATATGAAGCAATATTTTTGAAAATGATTCAGATTGTGATTGATTGTATGTTACGCAATGTTGTTGCTTTTTTCTCTTTTGACTCGTGTTGGCATGGCACGGAGTATTATGAGGTCAGCTCGCGTCGTTGTGTTACGTTTAACCAGCAGGTAGACAGCAGGTACGGCGTGCAACTGGCTCAGCAGAGGGCCGATTGTGTACTTTACTTATGAAGCCTCTTCTAACTACGATTGGAAGGAGGACCAAAATATTGTTATGTCTAAGTAAATCCTAATTTTTTAAGATGTCAAAGGAGTATGGGTTGGTTGGCACTTGGCAAAACCTTGTCGCGGAGAGCACGTTAAGCCGTTAGACCCGGCTGTCATTCTTGGGTCTTTGACAGTCGTTACGGGTCATCAGAGGCCCGAAAGTCTGACAACCAGTCTTACCAAGAGGTATGGGTGTTACCCAGTAACTGGGTTGTTGAGGTCAGATAGGCAGTCGATTCATATAAAATACTGGTATTCAGCTTCATCCGGTTAGACTGGAAGCCGACCCCAACGTAGTTGGGAAAAGGCTAGGCAGATGATGAGGATGACTTGGCTGTTTGTCTTAACGTTACGAAATCAATGTTTCTTTCTTTAGAAACAGCTGCAAAATATTATGTCGACTGTTAAAAAAGAAACTATTTCAAACAACCATTTACAATATCTACAAGTGATCTAAATAAAACACGTTCTGTGCGTCAATGTGACAGTTCTCAGTTATCATGTCACTCGTCACAGATGCCACATGTTGATTTCGATACAACTGTGTTATGTACCGCATTACATATTATCATAGGTACATGTCATATTATCATAGGTACATGTCTACTAAAATAGTCCATGATTGTGAAATGTTTTGTACATTTCCTTCACCTTTTCATGTGTTGTTTGGTAACACATTTCCAACTGCATGGTTTGAAATAGTTATACCTACAGGTTCGACTCGTTAAGCACACAGGCCGAGATCTATAGCATGTACCAGAAAGTTGTGGTCATATTTAAGGGTGTGGTACAGACCATCAACAACTTTCTCCATGGGACCAACATCATAATCGCGAAATTATACATACACACACACCTCTCTGATAATCGCTGTACCTATAAACGTGTAACGTAATGTACATACTCACAGTTATCTACATTCATTCCTCCAGGTCAGACAAGCATTCCGTTACCGTTAGGTGCTGATCTGGCTATTCCTCACGACACCAGGTCACGTTTAATCATCAAACTTTAACATAACACTATGACGATTTAGTAACATCCAAGGGCTGGAAATTTCGCCCACATTTATTAATATCATTTTTCCTATAAACACTATACTTTTAATACGCTTTTAATACGAAATAACTATATATTTAATTGTATTTTATTAATATATTTTATTATGACAGTCCTGTCAACGACGTCTAATACGTCGCCATGACTTTGCTTATAAATTCTTATCAGCATGTAACTTTTAGCTGAAAATATATTCAGACTTACGCAAATCAATAGGTACTGGCCACTATATTTCAAATTCATATTTATTTCTTCAAGTTGCTGTTCTGCGAGTTTACCTGCGGAATCCAAGCAACGCGGTGACAGTTCAAGTTCGAGTTCCAGTTTTGGAAGTTCTAGTTCAGTTCCAGTGGGAGTTCGAGTGGGAGTTCGAGTTTCGCCTCTAAAAGGAACCCTCAAAGTAGTGCTGGTACTCCGGAGTCACCTAGCCAGGGAACTCTCTGACTCCGGTACCTGTCGTACCAGCGCTGCACCTACGTCCTCCGTCCTCCGTACCAGTTGGACCGCTGGCGTGCCTCGCCGGAGCTCCCTCTACTGGGCCGCGCCTCAACCGAGGGCCGCCTCTCCTGGCGGGCTGACCGCGCGCTGCCGTGCCTGCTCTCCGCGCCGCCGTGCCTGCCCTACCGTGCGGCCGTGCTGCGACCTACCACTGTCGCGTGGGCCCCCTACCGTGCCTGCTCTCCCGTGCTGCCGTGCCTGCTGTCACGAGTGGCCGGGCTGCGACCTTCTTCTGTCGCGTGGGCCCCTACGGGTATCCTCCGTGCCGCACACGCACCAACACCTCTCCACGCCTGCCTGCTCTTGTCACCGTCACCTGCCTCGCGTCGCGTCTACCTGTTCAGCCTCCTCAACCCACCAATCACTCATCTTCATCCTGCCTCACCCACACACTATACACTACTGACCAGATCATCTCCATTTTTATATAATCTTTACTTATTATTAAATCTTTATTTAACTTTTACTTCCCTTTCTTTAATTTCTTAATTTAGATTTAGTTTCTTGTCGCTACACGACAAACGTTACTCATCATCTCATCTGCCTAGCCTTTTCCCAACTATTTTGGGGTCGGCTTCCAGTCTAACCGGATGCAGCTGAATACCAGTATTTTACATAGAGCGACTGCCTATCTGACCTCCACAACCCAGTTACTGGGTAATACGATACGCCTTGGCAAGACTGGTTGTCTGACTTTCGGGCTTCTGACGACCCGTAACGAGTGTCAAAGATCCACGAATGACCGCTGGGACCAACGGCTTAAAGTGCTTTCCGAGGCACGGGGGGGTCTTGGTATGTAAAGATGGTCACCCGTCCACGGACCAACTGCGGCAAGCGTAGCTTAACCTGATCGATCGACCCGTGCGCCTGTTATTACTTAGCCAAAGTCAAAGTCAAAGTTCTTTATTGTGAGACAGTGGTTACAGAGTTCTAGCCACAAGCCCCTTAAACGTTACTAATCGAAAGTTATTAGTAACGTGCTGTTGACTGTAGTGTACCTTAAAAAATTCTTGTTTCTTCAAAAAAAAAAATAAGATGACAAGTTCCCCTTACTTTTGTTCGGATGGGGTGTAACCAAAAGTACAAATAAATAAATGTATTTTCTTTCATTTACTCTACAGCTCCTTATAAGACTACGCTACATTTACTACGCCCTACGGGACTACGCCATTACGATTAGGTATCGTAAGGCGTAGGCCTGTATGGCGTAGCAAATGTAGCGTATGCTGCGACTCTGCGTAGTCGTAGACGCGCTAGTAAGATTGTACCTAGTAAATAAGGTTGCATTAGGTTGTAAGATAATTATTATTTATTGAAGAACCAGTACCTAATTAATTTTATGCAGTTTCTGTAAGGGCAAATTTTTCAATCGACAGATAATTTTTATTCGTGGAATGAAATTGACGTCTGAGAGATTTTGTTTAAAAATTTATTCCTCGGATAAAACCACGGAATAGAAAAAACAGTGGAAGTGCCCTTAGACTTCCTTAGTACGGGAACCAGTGTCGCCAAACTCACACACTTGCAAAATTTCAACACACAGAAAACGATGATATAATTGGCTACTAATTATAAACGCAACTTTGGCGAAAAGTTTATTTATTGTTGTTCAAAATTAAATCTTATTACAACTCATGAGTGTTGTTTTTATTGTACATGTCAGAATCAATGAAGTCCATTTTTCCATGTAACAATCAAATTCGAGTAATCCACAACGAGTTCAGCTACTCAACGCTAGAGGGCGCTGTAACCAATTTACTCTATTTAGCACCCTAACGTCATTGAAATAGATGTCATATTCGTATGCACTTGTTATCTATTTTTCTACTCAGCTAGAGATGAGGACAAGATATCGATAATTTAATATCGATGTTTGTACAATTGTAATTAATTTTTTTTATCTTATGTAACGGACCAAAGTCCGATTAGTATAAAAGGTAAAATGGTTAAATGAAACGATAAATAGTGAATTTAAACTATTTATTGTACTTGAAATAAAACATATTTGTTTAATAATTGTCGGAATTGCGTTATCTTTTTTAAAAATATGTAGCCTTTTTTTGAAGTTTTTAAATTGTTTTCATAAAAATGGTCTGAACAGATTTTGACGGAATACAGTTCCGTCTTCTCGTAGCTTCTATCCATTTCTCCTTGGTAAAAGGATCTTAGGGAAAACTGAAATATTTATATACTTTATTAGTATTAGTTACTTTTGAGGCCTACGTCCAGCTATGAATGAATGATTGGTTTATTTGTCAGAATATGAGTACTCAAACTCCAACCATTTATTTCAATTAATCGAGAAGAACGACAACGAGCATATAATATGTCATGGTAACGTGTAAGTTTCACTATATAAATACACATTTTATTATTTTATCGATACCGAACTATTTGAATGTGTCCTATCCTTAATCGAGTAGCGTCGAAGTTTCTAGAATGTATACGATGATATTCAAGACAGCGAGCAAGTTGATTTAGACTTTGAACAATGGACATAAGGTAGTTTTTAGTTCGCAACAAAGTAATAAATATGGTTTTGTCAATAAAAACGATTATATTGAAATATATCATAGTTTTATAATAACCGGTGATACGATACACCTCCGCAAGATACATTTTTTGTCCTGCTATCGTTTTTGCATGTAAAAATTGCACAATAAGGCATATTTGTAATATTTTTCGTTACGTTCGAGACGTCATATCACAGCAAGTAGCTAATCCCGACTGAGCCGGTGTTGCGGAGCTCCGCATAATTGTGACACACGCGCGATAGCTGCGTGGCACTTCCACTGTTTTTTCTATTTCGTGGATAAAACAATCTGGCGTTGGAAAAATCAGCCCTAAGTTACTTATATTATAATGTTTGATTAGAAAAGTATTAACTACCCAGGTATTTACTAAGTAAATATTGTATACCTAACTAGGCAATTAATATATTATTTAAATAAATATTTTTTTAGATCATAAAATTATGACGTTTTCTTAATTTTCAATCCATAAAAACTTCCTAATGACAACACAAACACACATATATTTTAATTCATGCATTTTGGTTCGATGGCCGTTGGAGCAGACGACCCCTTGAGTGGAGGTCCCAAAGCGGCAAGCGTGGCGTAGACGACCCCCAGCTAGATGGACCAACTGACAACCTTGCAAAGTTGATTCGAAACTTACAACAGAAGAGGCATCTCTTCTGTCCTAAGTTTCGAATCGACTCTGCAAGGCGAAAATCCGGGTATTTTGGCAAGACTTGGCCCTATGTCCAGCGCTGCAGTGGATTAGGCTTTAATGGCTTTTGAACTTGATACTAATGCATATCCTTTGGCATAGTAGGGGACTATGATTCTAATAATACCTACCTAAAACAATAAAATTTATAAAGCTATAAAATGATTACCTACCCAGCTAGCCTTCCGTCAAAATGCCGTCATAGCACTATAAATCTAATCACACAATATGATGGCTACCTAATTTAGGCCCTTCCCAGACCTTGACGGCCCTACCTTCCTTCGGTTATAACAACTAACGATGACACCACATTTAAGACTAACAAAATTATCTTTAAGGTCATCGTTACATAGTTTGAAAATAGTCACGAAATATTGTTTTAACGTGGAGCTGATATTGTCAAGATGAAGATCTTAACCATTCTTCTGATGAATTTATCTCCAAATTCGTGACATACCTACCTCAGCTTTCAACACACAAGTATGTCACGATTTCTAAGATAAACTACATCAACAATGCTATTTACGTAGTAAATAATTTGAAACATTTTAACCCGGTTTCCCGAAATAAGCAGCCGTGAAACGTTTTGACAGTTTTCCGACAGAGTTTATGAAAACTGAATTTAGAACTGTAATTTACGATTTTATTATTGCAGTAGTAAATTACTATGTAGAAACTAAGTATGGAATATTAGCAGTATACTTTGTCGTTGCAAAATATAAAATTACATGGTATTAAAATTTTATTGCAGTGTGATTTGTGAACGCAACTTTGTCATGAAATTGCAATTAACGAACGCAACTTCAATAATATGGGGAGAAATAATGTTGCTATCATATTAAATTTCCCTTTTGATGAAGAAGTAAATATTCCGTAGGAAAAACTAAAATAGGTTTCTCACATAAAACTAAAATCAAATTATTTCTAAATTAATAATTAAAATATGACTACGTCAAAATTTTGTTACAAACACTGCTTTATTTTCATATAAACTGGTTTACTACGCTTCGAACAAACACTATTCAAAGAACATAATGTAGACTCCCTCAGTTATCAATGATAAAAAAAATAGAATTAATGCCATTTTGATCGAATAAATAAATATGTAGTTATCAATGATAAAAAAATAGAATTAATGCCATATTGATTAAATAAATAAATAAGTGAAAATAATGAGAAGCTTAATTTGACTATTAATATCTTAACATCTTAATTCAATATACAAGTTAGCACTTGAAGTTTTAATAATGTACCAAGTGGTAAATTTTAAAATAGTTTCTGGTAACACAAGTGGAGCAAATGTCAAATTGCCGCAATGACGCAAGCAGTTGACATGAAGGAAGGGGAAAAATCCTTGACGATCTTTTCTTCAATCTTTCAAAATGGTGTTTCATACTAACGAGTTTCTTTCTAAATTATATCAATTATTACTAAAATGAACTGTAAATTGTACGTGTAAGAAGTGAACACCATTAATTACTGTAAATAAAAATTCTTTGTGATAATTTATATTAGCGAATATTGTGTGTGAAAAAAAAATCTGATCGGCGATATCCAAAATCAATTACCTCTGTGATGTTTGTGACTGTTATTTAGAGTGTATTACGTAAGTATATTGCATATTTTTGTTATTAAACACGTTTGTTGCAGGCTGACAGTGCCAAGTTTTACGTATGTGCCAGTGATATATGGTTTAAATAGATTTATTTTGTCGCAGAAGACACCCCTTTTTCCTTGCAATTTTGGCGGCATTAGTGTTTGTTATGAAGGTAATTGCGGCTTATTGGTGTCTGCAGTACGATAAAACCTGTTTGCTCGTATCGTCGAAGGCTGGCGTGCTTTGTACTTAGCAACGAGTAAACCAGTAAGTTAGGAAGCCGTATTTTTTCCTGCCGCGGTTTGACTTGGCACTGAAAACATTTTTGAAAGAGTAATGTAATTGATGAGAGTTTATTCATAGAATAGTTGAGTATTACAGGTCATTGATTTGTTCTTTAATGTGTTTTTTGAACCAATGTCTATAGTAATTTATTATTGTGTAGGTGGTACATGTTTTGTAGTTGAACAGAGTAAGCTTTTAATAAATGAAAACAAAATCTATTAAAACATATGGTTGGAACATTGCCAGAAATATCAATTATCTTCGGAAATATTTTATTAGACACTATTATAACATCAAAGTGCCTTTATAAATAATTTAACTGGGAATTATTTGAAATGCTTAAGAACATTCTAAGATTGGTAACAATTTTCTTTGTTTGTTAGCCAAAAATAATGTTCTTACAGACTAAAGATAAATAATAAATCACCCCTAATTGTGTGGCTCAGAAGAAATATTGATATCATTTTATTTTGCTTAAAAGTTATTTTTAATTGAAAGAATAAAATACCATATAAATGACTGAAAATTCCATTCCATTCATACAAATTCATTTTTTTTCCAGTTTATTAATGAATATAATACTTGGAAGGATTTTTCATATAAATTAATTAAAACCCTCACCCTCTTCTGTCATGTTTTCTTCTGAGCTACACAATTAATACATATATATAAAACCTAGTTGCGCCCCGCGGTTTCACCCGCGTAGGTTTCGATCCCGTGGGAATATCGGGATAAAAAGTATCCTATATGTTAATCCTGGTTCTAAACCATCTGTGTGCCAAATTTCATCCAAATATGTTCAGTACTTTTTGCATGAAAGAGTAACAAACATCCATCCATCCATACAAACATCCATCCATCCATACAAACTTTCATGTTTATAATATTAAGTTAAAGTTAAGTTAAGTTATTAAGTAGGATATAGAATACTCTTCATTACGTTTACTATAAAAATTACAGATCTTACAGAAATTGTAGAAATTTTACAAGGGCTGTCTTAATATTATTTAATTATCTAGAAGTTGTTCAACCCCCAGTTTGGGAAAAGGCTACTCCGATTGCTTGATTATTTCTTCAGACCTACACAATTTTTGTGACCACTCCACACACTAAGCTCATTCTTCAAAAAAAAATCCTAGTCAGAATGACATGACCCCCAAAATTCTGTCACACAGTGCCTGGATGTTTCTATAAGCTCATGATCTCATCGTCACTTTTAATTGTTTTTCACAGAAATTGTTTTATTAGATACAATGCTACTGCGTAAACGCATAAAATAATTAATTATAGAAATGTCTCACAGAAAACATATTGACAGTGTTAAAAAACCTAATATACTATTGTAATTTACATTCAAACTACTTAAAATTCTAGTCAATGTAGTTTTACAACAGATGTACTCGTAATGAGGAAGTATGTACACACACTCTTAATCTCAGTATTAATTGAAGGTCATTCAAACCTATAGCAAAGAACTGGACCTTGAACGCTAGGTATTAAATAAAACGCCTTATCTATTTATAATTAGCTGCGTCCCGTGGTTTCACCAGCATAAGTCTTGTTCTCGTTGAAACATCGGGATAAAAAGTATACTCTAGTCCAGGTCATTGTCTACCAATGTGTTAAATTTCATCAAAATCCATTCAGCCATTTTAGCATGAAAGTGTAACAAACAAACATACAAGGTATCAAACCATTTCACTTTATAATAATTTAGTTTAGATAAGGTAGCTTCACAGCTGACAGTTAGTATAACAGTATAAATATTAAGTAATAATACAAATATTATGCCAATTATGAAGTATACAGAAAAATAAGACTGGCAGAGTGTCATAATTATTAATATTCATAGTGTGGGCATGCATATTTGTGCGGTTTGGGTGTCTTTCTGTAAATGTATGTTTGTATAAACTGGTTTTTATTATAATCTACTCATTCAAAATTGACACATCTGTAGTATTTGCGATAAAAAATAAAGATTTTTAATAGCAATAACACCTGGCTTGCTGATGATCCTGAGACTACATAATGATTACAGCAAATAAAAATCTTCTGAGGCATGATTTTTATCTCCGCGAGATGTAAAACAAAACATTATTTTATTATACCTAATCTACTTATAATATTCCACAGTAATGTTTGATAAATAATTGAAAAGAAAAATAAAACATTTATCCTGATGGCAAGTAATGAATGAACACAGCTCTAAAACGAATGTGGTTTTTGCTTTTGAAATCAAAAGTATTTTTTTTTTTTTTTTCAAATTACGCTGAGAATTAGCACTTTTTGAAACTACAAGCAAAGAATCAGTTCATAGTTTTGTTTGTTACTAACATATGAGTCAAGCATAATCCTGTCTATTTTGAATGTTGACTGCTGCCGTTAAAGCCTTCAACACAGCTAGAATGATAAAATTTATTCACATGGTGATGTCACAGCACAGTCATCTGACAGATTTATACCCAACACCCAAATAAACAAAGGCATTAAAACTTGAAGTGAAAAAATATTACTTACTGGAAAATTATACTGATGGTGTTAATGGGTGATTAGAATATGGAAAAGAGCCTAGTAATAAAAAATGGCTTGTGTGAGGAATGATTTGAAAGAGAAGGGAGTTAATTAAAGTGTGATAGTTGACAGGGCAGAATGGAAGAAGAAAATGTGTGGTGCCGACCCCGAGTAACATAGGACAAGATCGGAAAGATGATGAACAAATTATTTTGTAACCTTGAATCTGTCATTCACGCGATATCCACATTCTGAACAGAGCATTTTAAATATTCATATTCTAAATTGCTAACCGTAACCCGCCTTTGAATGTACTGTAAATAACCTTTAAACAAAAGAGCTCAATAATTTATGCAATACTCAATTAACTACAAATTATACAGAATGCATTACGTCTATATTCATACAGACATGTAAATTTGTTTTAATATTTATGAGCTGATTTTGTAAATAATCTTTGGCTTTAGTTGATTCGCACGAATTTACTTAATTAATCTTATGCAATAAAGTATAGAAAAAAGTACACTATAGTGCAGTTTTTTTTTTTTTTGCCTGTAATGCCCTTCTGCTGGGCAAAGGCCTCGCCCAAGTCTTTCCATGTACTTACTCTTTTCCCGCGCCATCTCGGACGAGCCCTCGCGGTACGCGTCCAGGTCATCTCGCCACAGCTTTATGGGCCGACCTCGGCAGCGCCGTTCACCTTCAGGCGCCCATTGTGTGGAAACTTTTGCCCAGCGGTCATCCTGCATACGGCTGATGTGACCCGCCCAATCCCACTTGAGCCTAGCAGCCTTCTTGCCTACGTCTATTATACTCGTTTTGGAACGCAGCATGGTGTCCCGAATTTTGTCCTGTGTTTTTACACCCAGGATGCTGCGCTCCATCGCTCTTTGGCAAACGCCAAGGCGGAACTTTTGCGACTCGGTGAGCGACCAGGTCTGAGCCCCATAGGTTAGGAAGGGCAGGATATACATGTCGATAAGTTTGTGGTTCAGGGAGATCAGCAGATCACCCTTCATTAGCGTCTTTAGTGATAAGAGTTAAATATTATAAAACGAGTTTTTCTAATTCAAAATGTGCGAGTCGTGATAGACAAAATTATATTATTTAAAAGTGATAATTTGCCCGTTTTGGGCGAGTAAATTCGTGCGAATCGACTATTAGACATGGTGGTGTTGGTGACGTATGTCGGATTTGAGTCAGTCATGTATTACACTATCACATGCACATACGTATATGGGCATTCACCAGAACAACAGATCTGAGGATAATGACGTGTGCGCTTGGGGGACGCCCATCAGGAACGGAGTTCTTTACGCGATACCGGCATGCATCCATACCGAATGCGTATAAAATTGCTCAGCCTGTAATGTTCCCACTGCTGGGACACAGGCCTCCTCTCAGTGAGAGGGAGTGGGCCGTAATCCACCACGCGGGCCCTGTGCGGGTTTCTTCACGATGTTTACCTTTACAGTTATGAGAGCAGTGGTGATGAAATGATTTGCACAAAGTCAAATAACTTCTCCCGCTCGCTGGACGAAGCGGAAGGGCATGTCAGACTTTTACTGACTAAAACCCGCCCGTGTTCCTTCAGTTGCCTGTGCCAGGGGCCACGGTAACTCTTTCGAACAACCCGCGACCCTGCCTGGCATCGGCCCTAGCTGACCCCATCAGTTAGGGCTTGAACACATGAACTACAACTCGTAAGCCGCGGCTGTTACCACTGGGCCACCGCTGCTCTAATTATTATCATCATTCTCAATGCTTATAACAGTCGCGCATAAGGTCTTACAAAGTCGCAGCCATCAAGGGATTCCCAAACGAATTGAAGCTTGGCACATGTTCCATTACAAACCACTGTGTAAACCACTCAGGCCACTATTATTCCCAACAGGTGACTACACTATTGCTCAATCGCGAAACGAATAAAAGCATCAAAAGTGTTCAGCAACAATTTAAATAACTACACAAAGGAATCAATTTGAATTACTTTGTTAGCTCCGTGCTGTATATTTTGGATTTGGTTATCTTTTACGAGCTGATAATACCTGCGTCTAAAGTACATTAGACGTGCCTATTTATTTTATTCAAGTATTTATGGCTCTCCGGTATAGTTACCGGAAAGCCATAAATATTTGAATAAAATAAATAGGCACGTCCAACGTATACCTTGGTCTACTGCAGGCAGATGATGATTTAGTCTTTATCATCATCTGCCTGCAGTAGGCAAACGTTTATTTAGAGCTATCCGATAGACGTGGAACCCCACCATACATCAGATGATATTTGGGGTCATACAAGTAGGTACCAATGATGAAACACAGCCGCATAAAATATTTGGAACGAAGCTCTTTAGCGCGGTTTACGATAGGAATAAACTGGCAGAAAACGTCACGTAGCGGAAAAGCGTTATGCCTGAAAAAGATACTTAGAAAGCTAAAAACTATACTAGATATCGTTGGGGTCGACTTACAGTCTAATCGGATGCAGCTGAATACCAGTATTTTACATGGAGCGACTACCTATCTGACCTTCACAACCAACTCACTGGGTAATACGATACCCCTTTGTAAGACTGGTTGTCAGAATTTCGGGCTACCGACGATCCGTAACGACTGTCATAGATCCACGAATGACAGCCGGGACCAACGACTTAATGTGCTTTCCGAGGCACGGAGGGGACTTGGTAGGTATGTGAAGATGGTCACCCATCCACGGACCAACCTTACTTAGCCACAAGCCTCTCTCCGGTGACTACTTTTCCGCGGCGATTTTTTTCGCGCACTGGATTTTCAACGCTCTACTGCTCTACGCGCCGAAAGTTGAAAATCCAACAGTGTGTTTTTTTGACTTGCTGGGGTGCGCTCCGTTGAATTATCAATGCTCGGCTCAACATCGAGAATTGAAAATCCAGCGGGCTGCAACCCGCCGCGATATGTTAACGTGCGTGCGATCGTAGGCTAAGTTTCCGACTTGCGGCTTTCAGTCGAGGTATCAACCTTGCTGAATGGATAATCTTTTCACCTTGCTATGATCCGCTAACGTAGCTTGTGTGATACGAGCGAATAGAATAATGCTCATTCAATATTTATAAATACCTCATAGCCGCCGGGGTAATTGCGTAAGACACTAACAGTAGCAATGGCTTCCATTTTGACAGTTGTTGAACAGACACATTTTTCGAACATATGAAGCAATCGATTAGCCTAATATCCTTCTTTGTGTTATTTAATTAGGGTGCTGATTTCATTTAAAATAGGACGCAATTAGCAACCCTATATCCCGTTTTTGGTCAAGATATTCAATGGTTAATATCGGTTCGTGCAAAGCTCCAATGAATTTACATTTCGTTGATCAAACAATGAATTGAAAAAAGCGTATTGCCTTTTTAACCGACTTGAAAAAAGGAGGAGGTACTCAATTCGACTGTATTTTTTTTTATGTTTGTCGCCTCATAACTCCGTTATTTATAAGCCGATTTGGAATATTCTTTTTTTATTTGTGAAATCCTCTTGGATACCATCCGTCTGGGGAAAACTGAGGGTTATGTCGGACTCCTACCGACTGTTCCTTCCACTACCAAGAGTCGGGGGCCCGGGAGAATACTTTCTCGTACATTGGCCACCTTCCCGACTCTTGAAATAAAAGCCTGACGGATAGCTAGGATTAATTTTACGAACCAAAAAAGGATTGTAAGAATCATGAAAGCCTAACATTGCTTCTATCAAGTTGTCCTTATTGCAGAGAACTGCTAAGCATAGAACCGCACCCCAATTGCGTAAATCAAATCAAGATATTTTACTTCACATAAACCTACATGGGCACTTACGAAACGTCAGAAGCTAGGTGCACGGTTCCAATTGGGTGTTTCCTATGGAGAAGAGCCGGCAAGAAACTCCTCGGTTACTCTATTAAAACGAATTGACTTTTACATTTGTTTTCAAATTACCTCAGAGGGGCAATTCTCGTAATTTTCAGAACTTTCACAGTCTGATCTCAGTCTCAATCTGTCAAAAAATACATCTAATTTCCCTACATTTTGACAAGTTTTTGACATTTGTTTGTCGCCGAGATGAGACTGCCAGACCAGATTTTGAACGTTTTAAATTACGAGAATTGGCCTTCAGGTGTTTGTCGAGGCTCTATTGGCTATCACAATAATCGATTACTACTTACTTATTTTAATTATGTTACCAATCCCAAAAGCTTAAAAACCCGAAAAAAACACACCTATTAATATAAAAAAGTAGCACGATTCTATTCTACAGTTTTACTTTACCGTCAGGGGTCGAATCCATTTCTAACGAGGACAGTATAGGGCTGTCAACAAGTATCACAGTTTAATCACAATCCGAGAGTTTGGAAGGATTTTTCTTATGCATTGCTTCATAGGTGTGATAAATTCATCTGCTCAGCAACCTAAATAACGCAATGAACGTTGCTGAACTGTCAAAATGGAAGAAAATGCGATCAATTGTCATTTTATGTTTGTTGTTTCTCCCAATTTGCGAAACCAACCATTGGAACCCTGTTTTCCGATTTCCCGGAGACCTTTTTTTTTTTCGGGGGGGATAATCCTTCAAAAGGCACCCGACCTCCGAGGAGTGAGGTTGGGGAGTGTGGGATTTTTACCTCACTAAGACCACCCCGGTGATCACCATCAGCACATAGGGGTGGTCGTGGTTCCTCTTAAAAGACCAATTCCGGAACCTCCCCCCCCCCCGCGCAACGCCTGTAAGGCACATCCCTGGGATCCTGGAAAGACCTATGAGACCTTGAAGAAATTATCTGGACTTGAAGACCTTCTTAAAAAATTGATTTTTGTTTGTCTAAAACGACCTTACTCATTTGGATGAAATTTGGCACATGAGTAGACCATGATCTGGAGAAGGAAAAAGGCTCCTTTTCATACTGGAACGCAGACGAAGTCGCGGGCAACAGCTAGTATTTCATAAAAACGCAGCTACTTCCTGCCAAAATATTATGATCGCGTGCGGAAGATCTATTTAAAATGCCAGATGATGATATCATTCAATAATACTATAAACCACTCCAAAATAGAAAAAAGATATCGGAACTACGTTGTTCACATAATATTTATTACTTAGAGATCATAGTAACCGGTTTCAACGGCTGCACGCCTTATTTGGAGCTACTTTTTTCTACGATATTGTATAATGATTTCATTCTATTGTTTACATCTTGTGGTTAAGTAATAACAACGCACGGGTCGATCTATCAGGTTAAGCCACGTTTGCCGTGGTTGGTCCATGGATGGGACCATCTTTACATACCAAGACGCCTCGGAAAGCACGTTAAGTCGTTGGTCCCGGCTATCATTCGTGGATCTTTGACAGTCGTTACAGGTTGTCAGAAACGCGAGAGTCTGACAACCAGTCTTACTAAGGGATATCAGATTACCCAGTAACTGAGTTGTAGAGGTCAGATTGGCAGTCACTCCATGTAAAATACTGGTATTCAGCTGCATCCGGTTTGACTGGAAGCCGACCTCAGCATAGTTGGGAAAAAGTTGGCTTGGCAGATGATGATGATGTACACACCTAAGAGCATAATGATTGCTGTGTGGTCCATCCATCTTAGAATAGACGTCACTACAGTCTTCACGTCATCCTCCGGACGTCGTAAGTGGCGACGAAACGATTATTTGTAAACTGAATGGTTGAACCCATCTAGATGTAGCATCCAATTACCAATTCACACCCGAAGCTGCTAATTTTGACTTCCCGTTCTAAAGGTCACGTTTCAAAGCACTGCGAGTTTAGGATTTCCGCTATTATAAGTATTTCGTCGTGAGGAGCAGTGGTGGCCCGGTGATAACGGCCTGTCACGCAGTTTGGCAGGTTTAGGAAATGTGTACACTGTGTACAGTACAGACGCCAGCAGGTCAAGCTAACTGTCAAATTTTCCCAATCAACCTTGAACCTTAACATTATAGCAATAAAGTTGAAAATCTATTAAATAAATTTGACAGATTGTAGTAGCTTGATGTGCTGGCGTCTGTACAATTTTGTTTTTTCTCAGAACGGAAAGGCCTATGTCCAGCAGTGGACTAAGATAGGCTGATTTGATTGATGAGTGTCCCTTGTTTCCCAGCTTCGGTCTCTCTGTCTACATCGTACAGTTCTTACAACGACACAGAACTTCTGTGTTGTGTGAGAACGCATGCGCTGCGCTAGTCCCGTTTGACAGGATTTCCACCAACTATATTGAAGATGCGCGTGCGGCCCAAACGGCGACCACCAAAACGGATGCGCATCTAATAAATTACACATTCCAAAAAACAGACAACCTATTTAATTATAAGATACTTCAACTATTTCAATGAAGCGCACACATGCGTGATAAAAAAAAAAACGTTCAAAACGATATTTTAAATAGTCGTCCTTGAAATATTTGGACAATCACTTAACCGCTGCGTATTAAAGTGTATTTAGTTTAAAGAGTGTGTTGCCACTATAAAATATTACCTGCTCCAAAAGTTATTTAGTTAGCTCTGTGTGCAAATAATAGCGGGAAATGTGTCATTATTTTGTTTAGGAACGATTTACTAACCTTTACAACTTGTATTTGTTTTGCTGATTGTTGTAACACGGCTGCAATTACGAGTATTGTTACTTATCTACACATCTAAAAGAAATAAAATCGCGCCTTCTCTGTATGAGAAGAGGTCTAAACTTTGCCCAGCAGTGGGACAATTTAAAGGCTGGTATTATTATTACTGTTTCCGGAATACACACATATATATACAGGATGTCCCGGAACTCAACGTCAAGCCGAAACGGGGCGACAGGATTGATTGTAAATATCATGAGAAAAATCAGAAAAAAAATCTATAACTAACAAGTATTGTACCCTTTTACAATTCTGATTAAATGCGCCAACTTTTAATGGCACTTGCCAAGGCACTAGTATATTTTTTTTAAAAGAGGGCGGGCCTTTCCAATTCGAAAAATTTTGAAAATTTTAAATTCATAGTTTAACAAAGTCTTAATTCTAGAAAACTTGAGGCAATTGTGTCATTATTTTTGACTGTGATTCTTAGAAATATTATTTAGGGTTACGGTTCCAAAGTTTAAATGAACAAAAATAGTAAAAATTGGCCACAATAACCGAATAATGGTTACAGATTGACCAATTTTTTAGGTTTTTCTTAAATGCCCATAATTTTCAAACTGCATGGGATAGATTTTTTTTCTGATTTTTCTCATGATGTTTACAATCAATCCTGTCGCCCCGTTTTGGCTTTTTTTTTTCCTGGTGGGAAATCATCAAATGACCGCTCCCGCTCTGGGTGGAGCGGAAGGGAGTGTCAGACTCTTACTGACTAAAACCCACCCATGTTCCTTCCTTCGCCCTTTATGTTCCGGGGTAGCGGTAACCCTTTTGGACAATCCCGCTGACCCGGCAGGCTTCGGCCCTAAGAGGCCCCTCGGATTATGCGGACATCTCTTTGAGGCGCGCGTGGAACACTTACGCGCCGTCCGGCACGGGCCTGGTCCTGATCGGGCGGTGAGCTACCCATTGCTCTCCGCCCGCAGGCCCGCGCCTACGGTGGCCGGTAGTCGTCACGTGACTCCCGACGCCCGGGGCGTCTCCCGCGGCGGCTGGGACGGGAGGCTCTCCCTCATCCGTCCCGCCACCTCCTTCGCTAGCATGACTGCTTCGCAGAAGGAGGCGACTACCTCCCACTCCCTCTCGCTCCGGACCATGGCTTGCACCAGGGCCGGGCGCGAGAGGCCGCCGCCGCTGCCGATCGCCTCTACGAGGACACGGCGGTGCTCCGCCCAACCCCGTTTCGGCTTGACGTTGAGTTCTGGGACACTGTATATATATTTTTTTTTGGTAAAATACAGTTTTGTAATACTAGCTAATCACTTAAAAGTAGGTGGGCACCTATTTGTCTAAAGCATAAGCATAATCAGCCTATACTGTTCCCACTGCTGAGACACAGGCCTCCTCTCTGTGAGAGGGAGTGGGCCGTAATCTAACACGCGGGCCCAGTGCGGGTTGGTAGATGTCACATATCTCCAAATCTTTGGTTCTAGAACATCGGTATCGGCATTGTGGTTATTAAAGTCCTTAATTAAATAAAAAACTATAAGTATTCACTTTTTTTAAAACGAAAGAAAAAGGCTGTATAAATAAAAACAATTCCCAGCCACTATCGTAATTAATTAGCGATCAACATGGACATGTTATCTTTCCGCTAATTTAGCATGTAACGTGATTGAATAAGGCACTGGATGCAGGGCGTGTTATCAATTGATAATGACTGGTTATCGCTGGATGGATCCGGCAAAGTCAAGCTGGAAACCGAATCTTTGCAGTTTTAAATTGGAATGCTGAAAGTGTACTATGCAATGCAAATAGCAGCAGCCATGGTCCCATTGGTCCCGGCGTTCATTTGTCTTCTCTCTTCTGATCTTTGACGATCGTTATAAGCCCAAAAGTTTCAAAACCATTCTTACCAAGGACCCAGTAACTGGGTTGTAGAGGTCCGATAGACAGTCTCTCCATGTCAAATACTGGTATTCAGCTGCATTCGGATAGACTGGAAGCCGAAAGTCATACAGAGATATCAGAGAAGCAATGAGCATTGATCGCTGAGCCATTTAAGAACAAAAGTCCAGGGGACCAAGTCTACAGATTTAAAAACGCTGCAATGGTGTCTCTCCTCAAATTAGTAGTATTGGCCCCTGCGGGATAATTGCGTAACACACTAACAGTAGAAATAGGTTTCATTTTGACAGTTCAACAACATTCATTGCGTTATTTACGTTGTTGAGCAGACACATATTTGGAACATATGACGCAATGGATAAGCAATCTCCTTCGAAATGATTCAGATTGAGACTGATAGTGTGTTACGCAATTAGGGTACATGTTGCTTCACGATGTTTTTCTTTACCGTCTGTGATTGCCAAGTACAATAACATTTTAAACGACTTGGATTGGTACTTGCAAGTGTCCTTAAGTCATGGCCGTCAAGACAGTCCCAAGGAATCTCGCCAGAAGAGCTAGTTATCTATGTATTTTTTTTTGAAGTGAAACTTCCTTAGCACGCTTGACTTGGGGAGTAAGCTGGCGAACGCGTGACGTAAGCGTTACGAAAAGTGTGATCGGGCGAGGCGAACGGGAGTTGAGTGGGGGATATAAGCAAGAGAAAGCAGTGCGCGCGCACATTTTCTTTCTCTCCTCCTCTCATAGCCAAATACCGTTCCGTATATCTAAGCACAGTGCAGGCCTATTGTCTGTATCACAGTGTAGGAGCAAGAGAGAGCAGTGCGCGCGCACATTTTCTTTCTCTTATAGCTAGTAAGTGAAATATGTATATATCTCAGTTTGTAGTTCGTTTGCGAGTTTACTAGCGTTACGCGAACGGTGATATTTTTCGTAATTCTATTTCGTTTTGAACAATTTAATGAATTAATATTTTGAGAAAGAAGTTTCACTTCAGTCGTGTGGTCATAAGCACACTCGGTTTTTTTTGTTAGCCTACACTGTCTCACTGCTGAGCAAAAGCACAAATCACAAATCCTTCCAGGCATCCTTTTCTAGAGCCACCTCGATCTAGCGCGTCCAAGTGGCCTCGCCACCTCTTCCTGAGCCGGCCTCGGCGGCGCCGTCCATCCTCAGGCACCCACCGTGTGTCTGACTGTATTTGTCCATTTGGTTGCCTAGTGAGCTAAGTTTCTCTCGACCAAGGTGGATTTGAAACCTTTAAAACAGAATTTTAAAATAAAAAAATACCTTGACCTTTTCAACATTTATTAACAAGGTTCTATTTTATTAATACTGAATGCAAATAAAAATATAATCGTTCTTAATGAAGTCAAACTAAAACATATATTGATTGAGTGACTAACGATACTGCAAAAGACACTTCAGAAGATTACAATTTATTGACTATTAGCTTATGCCCGCGACTTCGTCCGTGTGAAATTTCTTGTTCCCCCGACCCACCGCGTCGCATCGCATCGCCCGCCCGCGCTGTTACTTCGTTTTTGCTTAGCGTTCTTTCAGCCTTTTCGTCTTTTGCTCGACTCCTAAGGGTCATGGCGTTATGTTAAATAGCCTAAAACCTTCCTCATGATTTGGGCTATTAAATGCAAAAAGAAATCCGACTGGTAATTCCAAAGATAAGCGCTTTCAAACAAACTCTTCAGCTTTATTAGTATAGATTTAAATAATCCTCTCTAACCTCAAAATTAATAGAGTTAAGTAGGTATATTATAATTCGAAACTGAATAAAAGATTTATTATCATTGTGTCGCAATCTGCATTCGCGATTTATTTGCCAAAAATGTAAACAAATATGAGTTTATGGAAAAATAACTTTAAATCCTACTCAAAAAGGCTCAGTTTACGCTACAACTTCAAACGTTTTTTTAACTTTTTCGACATTGCTAGTCACTCTGAAATCAACTTAATAACCATTGAAATAAAGTTAATATTTATTTAATTTAGGGCTGATTTTTCAATCATCTGATAATTATTCGAGGAATAATTTTCAAATTTCGACAGTCATTTCATACAAAAACTGTCAAACGTCAATTTTATTTCTCTAATAAAAGTTATTTGGCGATGGAAAAATCAGCTATTAAGATAACATCAATTTGAATAGACCTTAGGTAGGTACAACCCGATTCAAACTTTACGGCGGCTCGTAGTTTTTATTTTGTAATTTACTTTTTATTTTTTTGTAAGCACTAAATTTGTACGCCTTTTTTTTCCGGATGGGAAATCGTCAAATGACCCCTCCCGCTCTGGGTGGAGCGGAAGGGAGTGTCAGACTCTTACTGACTAAAACCCACCCATGTTCCTTCCTTTGCCCTTTATGTTCCGGGGTAGCGGTAACCCTTTCGGACAATCCCGCTGACAATTTGTACGCCTTACGGTGAAACATGTACGTACGAAATATTAATATTGTGACATCCTGCATGCTTAATTTGCATGTATACGCATGTTTTGACAAATAAAATTATCTTTATCTTTATCTGAACATGAGGCGAGTCGCTGCGCAGTAAAAAAATCACGTGATAGCGGGGGTGAGGGGTGAGGTACTGCGCAGCGAGTAACGAACACCCATAAAGCCGCCATAAATTTTGAATCGGACTGTACTGTACCTATTTCAATTTTGTACATAGATGTAGCTAGATAATCTCCTCATTATCTAGCAGATTAGTTATCTAAAGCCTGCATTAATAAACCACTCAACATATTTCGAGTGATATAAGTCCCTGTCAAAATAATCTCGGTCGTCAGAGGCTTTTTATAAATTAAATCAGTTTCCGAAAAGTCTCCTATTTCTATTGATATTATTTGAAAGGATTTTCTCTAACTCGATTTTTGTTTTACTGTGTAGAAATGTTACAATAATACTACACAAGTACTACATTTGTACTAAGGCAGAAATAAATACTACTTACATTTGTCAGCGGCTTCGCGGGGAGGTCAGATTATCGGGAACGTACTAACAGGTTAAAAAGTATCCTGTGTCCTAATCCAGGTCATGGTCTACCCGTTTACCCCATTGAAATACGTTCTGCCGGTTTTTGCGTGATTAGAAACAAACTTTCACATTTATAATATTACTAACTGCCCCGCAGTTTTACCCGCATATGTGTCGATTCCGTGGAAATCTCGGGATAAAAAGTATCCTCTGTCCAATCCAGCGTCCCGTCAATCCCTACTTGCGTTCGAATCGTTTCGAAGGATATTGCTAATCCATTGCTTCATATGTTGTTAAACTGTCAAAATGAAAGCCATTGCTACTTTTAGTGTGTTACGCAATTGCGTAGGTAACACACTAACAGTAGCAATGGCTTTCATTTTGAAAAATTATATCCAAATTCGTTCAGCCGTTTTACCGTGAAAGCGTAACAAACAAACATATAAAAAACCAAATCTTTTCTCTTTATAATATTAGTTTAGATTATAGTAGGTAGGATACCACGCACCTGGTTCTGGGGGCTTTTGATGGGTAACAGGTACTGAAAGTACAGACGCCAGCACATCAAGTTACTACAATCTGTCAAATTTCATTAATAGATTTTCAACTTTTTTGCTAAGGTTCAAGGTGGATTGGGAAAATTTGACAGTTTCGGCTAGCTTGACCTGCTGGCGTCTGTACATCACACATTTGCCGAAATACTTGGTAGTCTTAAAGCTCACGGCCTGTTTCCACAAGATAACTTCTTGGTAAGCAGTACGGCACCATCTACTTAGAGTTTTGGCATAATACTAAACTATTCTACACCACTCACACCTCGACGACACACTTGGGAATTGGGGAAGATTTCTAGATCACTGTTACTCCCTAAGTTACTGAGTATTACTCCTAAGAGTACTATGATCGTCCTAGATCCTAATTAATTGGAAACTAGCTTAGCTGTGGCTGAATAAATGGATACTAAAAGCTATTGATCTGAAAGAAAGAATAATATTTATTTGGCAACAGATCGAACACAGAATATCAACAGTGAAAACCAAAATATTTTTTTTTTAACCGGCTTATGTTGTATCGGACACGAAGGATTCCGTACCACATGGCAAAAAATGCCAAAAAAGTCATGTTTCTTGTATGGAGAATCCCTTTAATTTTTACTCAATTTATTTTATTTTTATTATTTGTTGATATAGCGGCAATAGAAATTCAGCTGTCTACCTATTACGGTTCATGAGATACAGCCCGCTGACAGACAGACGGAGTGACGGATGGACGGACGGACGGACAGCGGAGGCTTGTAATAGGGTCCAGTTGACATCTTTTGGATAATGTTTTAACTCAACAGTTTGTTCCTCACGGCAGCGCCAAGAAGGTCCATTTCATTTGCCAGACATGCTGTCTGACATTGTTTTCCTAATGAGCCTTTAACGGTTAGTGGCAATACAATGCCTTATTACATGGGATATAAACTGTTAAACATTACCGGCCGAAATATATGTGAACGGTCACCAAAAGAGATATTTATTCGAAAACATCCATCAGTTTCTTACTAAACTTCAACTATATCCGACGACCCTGGTTACTTATCTCCTGTTGTGACCATGGCATGACACTGGCCTACACATTCGGGGACCGATATCGGCTTTTCAAAACTTTGCACTACAAAAACTGGTACTCCCGAAAATATTGATATTGATGACCTGTCGCAAGAGACAATAGATGACTATCGTTTTTGTTTTATCTCAGTTATTATTGGAGCACAAAAGAATACAGCTGTCGCTCTCCCAGACGTAATCTTGAAGTTACTTTTTACGACGCCCACGAGATGAACTGGCCATCGTAACACTATAATTTTTCCTAAATATGTTAGAATATAATAGAATACTCTTTATTATGAACTATCGTCAAAACCTATATCTGACAATTTTGAAAACAAAATCCCGTGCACATGATGACCACAGCTGCTTCCGTAAGTAAAACAAACGAGGATCCTTTTTAGATTGACTAATAATGTGCGCTGCAAGCAGGAATAGTCCTTACGGTGGTCAGATATAGATTTTGGCGATAGCACATCATACAAAAACACATATAAAAACAAATATAAAAGTAGAAATTTTACAAAGGGTGACACAATGGGCGGTCCTATTTCTAAGAGCGATCTTTTAAGGACGACCTTTGGATGGATTAAAAAGGGGACGGAGAGAATACTGTAGGTAGTCGTATATGTTAGAACTTAATGAGGTTGAGAGCAGTGGTGAGCCAGTCGTAACACCGCGACATACGAGTTGTAGGTCGTAAGGTTCGAACCCAGGCAGGTACTTTGTGTGAATTATTTCATCACCACTTCTCTCAAAACCGTGAAGGAAAACATCGTGAAGAAAACGGCATGTCCTAGAACCAAAAATTCTAAGACGTGATATCCACCAACCCGCCCCGCCCACTCTCTCTCACAGAGAGGAGGCCTGTGTCCCAGTCGTGGGAACAGTATAGGCTGATTATGCATCATCATAGCACTATAATTTTCTCTAATTGTGTTAGGAACACCTTCCACTTTAACCTAAGGCGGCTGAGTAACTGAATTTTATACAGAGCGACTGCCATCTAACCTCCACAATCCAATTACTTAGTACTACCGATATCCTGAAGTTAGGCCGTTGGCAGACGTACCAAACTATCTGCAGAATCCAAGCTATTTTTTCGTGTTATTTACCAACCTGAGCAGTGGATTACGGCCCACACACACTCAAATAGAGGAAGCCAGAATACCAGCAGAGGGAACATTATACGCTGATAATTCAATTATAAACTAACTCGTTGGCCTAGTTTCCCAGGTGGGGAAAAGGGTTTTTCGGTTTTTCTATCTGGAATTTCTCAGTAGCAGCCCGGAATCCGGATTTGTGCCCGGTTGATGACAACAGGCTCGCCCCCTATTACATGGGACTTAAACATAGCTGCATGGCGAAATGTGAGTGTGCTATAGGTACATCTCTGCCCAACCCTTCGAAGAAAGAAGGCGTGATGTTATATGTAATTCAATTATTACATGTCTTATAATATGTCTCTATTCTCCCGTACTTTCGTTCGTGTCGATGAAGTCATTAGCTCTAGAACTCTGGTCATTCTATTATTCATGGCCAGCACTAACTTTAGGTACATGCAACGTTTCATTGTTTACCGTCACTGGGGTAACATACCAGTTTCCTCACAGTTTTCCTCGAATGACGTCTATTTCATTCATTGTATTTTCCTCCCATCTGTGAAATAGGGAAGATTGTGTGATTGTGGGGTTCCCTGTGTTAGAGATTAGAACTCGCGATTATTTCCCTGAAACTGGATGTATCCCGGAAATCGCTGTAAGTTGTACAAGATACAAGATCATTTATTTCCAAAACAGTACGTAGTATTTCTAAAAAGAGTCTAAAAATGACGAGAGCACACGCCTGCACCGGAATTGTGTAACACACTATCAATCAGTATCTGAATAATTTTGAATTATATTATTGCTATTACATTGCTTCATATATTCGAAAAATTGGTCTGCTCAACAATGTAAATAACGCAATGAATTTTGTTGAACTGTCAGAATTAAAGCCATTCCAACTGTCAGTGTGTTACGCGATTACCCCGCAGGAAGGTAATTCCGAAGGTATTTTTAGGAAAGGTCGCATTATAAGTAATCTCCGTCGCAATCGGTCAAAAATTTCCCTACATTTTTGTCAACTTTTTGACATTGTTTGTCGCCGAAACGAGATTGCGACTAGATGTTGAACGTTTTAAAATACGAGAATTGGGCTTCTGACATGCAAGCTGTATGATAATATTGATAATAGCCCAAAAATCCACCAAGCCCTTTAAAAACTGATATCCTGTATTTACATAAGCATTATGAATTAAGTACCTACTTTTATTAAAGAAGTTCCCAAGATGCTGATTCGAAAAAAGCACGGGATAGTTTTTGTCATAGTTGAAAATGTTGGTTTTCGCGTGACTATGAAATTCAGTAGACTTGTACTTACAATCTTTTAAGGCCCTCCCCAAGGCTCCATCCTTTGATTTATTCATAAGTGTGTAAGGGATAAGGAATGGGATCGTTTCTCTGGATCCTGAGAATTGTAACTACAATTATTATTTAGAGCCCAAGTTTTCTCCAGCAAATAATCTGATAGACTAACTGCCAAACACAACATTCCAAAGAGGAGAGCACCACAGCATCTTATATCGACATAATAGTGTATTGCCATACTTAATTATAATTTTCAATTTAATTCTTATACTAGCTCCACCCTGCGATTTCATCCGCATAAGTTTCGATCCCGTGCGAAGATCGGAATCAAAATTATCCTGTGTAAATCCTGGTTATAAACTATCTGTGTGCCAAATTTTATCCAAATCCATTCATGAGTTTTAGCGTGAAAGAGCAACAAACATCCATGCATCCATCCTCACTAACTTTCGCGTTTATAATCCTACTAATATTATACAAAAACTTCTGAACGGATCTTGATAAAACTTTACAGTAATATATACATTATAATAACACAGGATACTTTTTACTCCGATATTCCCACGAGATCCACACTAAATAATTATGTGGACATCAATGGGTATTGTTTCATGCACGACCAAATTAAGTATATAATCTCCAGTTAAATGTCGCATCGCAGATCAAGAGGAAAAGGAAAAAAATTAAAAAAATTCTCGTCATTACGATTGAATACTGCCAGTGTTTTCCCCGCTTCTAAGAAAAGATGGACTCCGTATTATGCTCGAGATACGGTCAATGGATAAACGAAACGCATCAGTGAATAGCTACAGCTACAGTGAATCTCCCGAAAAGTGTCACAACCTTGACCCAAATACCCGTCGCTCTTTATAATAAGACTCGTCGGCTATCAGGCAAAGACGCAAACCAAAGAGACTCGATATGAATGGTCTTTTCATAGTTTGGCTTTGAATTTGATAAGAGCCTTTTGGAAATCTTTAGATTTCAAATGTACAGGCGGGATTACTTTCAAAATGACCAGCATATAGCATAGCTATACAGCATAGCTGTATTTTAATGTAAAATGTAGGTTACATTACGTTGCAAATAAATGATTTGATTTGATTTGAAGGGGTTAGCAATATCCTTTAAAATAATTCAGATTGTGATTGATAGTGTTACGAAATTAGGGTACAGGTCTTCCCCGTGAGATTCTGTAGGTCGTCCACTCCCCATTAAGTGGTTTGGCTACGCCCAAATCCCAAAGTTAAATTGAACAGCTTTCGACTGCCCGTGACGAAGCCTGCGAACATTTCTATGAAAATTTAACTACCAAGTTATTTGTTTATATTATAAGGCTTTGCTTATAAACCCTAAAAAGCAGTCAAACACGCCAATAACACAATAAAAGGATACAAAGTGCTAGTATTTATAGCCCGACCTTGATTCACACCTCAGATTTGACCCACAATACAGCCATCCACACAGGTTTCGCTCGCAAACAGCGCCAGACGATGATGTCACTATCATGACATAATTGCACGACTCACATCGCGTGAATCCAATGTTTAATGAACTAAGTTGGTAGGACAGTACAATGGGTAAACTGTTTTTGTGAAATGGGGAGGAAATTATGGCAGTGATAGAAGGTTGATATTGAAACACTTCCAAATATGACTTGTGTTTTAATACAAGCCAAATTTTGTAGTGTTTAAGTGTTTGTGTGTTTAGGTTAAGGTATTTATCTAAGGGCCTGCGTCGCCTGGAATAAATTAATAAATAAGTAATAACCACCGCACGAGGGAAGCTCGTGGCTAAGTAATAACAGCCGTACGGTTCGATCGATCAGCTTAAGCTATGCTTGCCGCGGTCGGTCCATAGATTGGTGGCCATCTTTACATACCGAGGCCTCCCCGTGCCTCGGAAAATACGTTAAGCCGTTGGTCCCGGCTGTCATTCTTGGATTTTTGACAGCGGTTACGGGTTGTCAGAAGCCCGACTGTCTTACAACCAGTCTTACCAAGTGTATCGTGTTACCCAGTAACTGAGTTGTGGAGGTCAGATAGGCAGTCGCTCCATGTTAAATAGCAGCGTCCGGTTAGATTGGAAGCCGACCCTAAAATAGTTGGGAAAAGGCTAGGCAGAAACATTGATTTGTGTGTGTGTGTTTCAATAGCTGAACAGCACGATTGAAAATTAACGCTTTCATTGTTTCTAAAACTTATTGGAGGCTTGTTTTATTTAAGAGAATTGCTTCATATTTTGTAACCTTATTAGTAGTTTCTTACCCAGGGATCGCATAGCCGATTTTTTTGGCACACTGGATTTTCAACACATTGCTTAGCGCCATGATTTGAAATTCCCACAGTTTGTTTTTTCAACGCGCTGAGATGAACTCTTTTGGATTCTCAATGCTCGGCTCAACACCGAGAGTTGAAAACCCAGTGCGCAATAAAATCCCGCCGCGATATTTTTACGTCCGTGCGAAAGAAGGCTTATTGGATGAAACTAAATAGTCTTTAGCTCGCCAGTAAAAAGGTTACTTCTTCAGTCCATTCACAATTATTTACGTCTGATTTAGCATCACTGTCCAAATCACAGTTTTATTCTCATTTTAATAAGGTTGCTGTTCTGTTGCTGCCAGTGATAAGTCTGTAAAAACACAGTGATCGTTATTGTTGTTGTAATAAGGTTGCTGTTGGGTTGCAGCTTTCAGATGTGAATAACTGTAGGGAAGCATGTACACACGGCTACACATCAAGCTATACATTTCCAGTTTTAGCTGACCTCGCATTGTATAGGTTTTTCGTACAATCAGAAGTCAGCTTATACTGGTTATGTATAGCTTGATGTGTAGCCGTGCGTACCATCGTCATCAGACTCTAACCGCTGCTCATATGTTGCAACTATGGTCAAACGCGAGCCTTTCTTTCTTCATAATAATATCATGTATGTGTAGAGTAAAATAATATCAAATATGATTTCATTAATAAATTGAGCAACATTATTCGAATCCGTTTCCATACTATATGTGCCTATTTCCAGTCTAACCGATCGACAATTCAGTTCCCTTGTCCATCCGCTTCCTACACGCTCCCCTCCGGCGAAGTTCCGAACTGTATTCGATTCTCATCGGCGTCCGACTGTTTTGACACAATCGATGGAGCAAATGATCTAAATTTTCGTCTCCCAAGAATATATCTAGAGATAGCCGAGAATTTTAAGACGTTTCGAGTAATATGATACCTTTCGGACTGCCAGTCCAGAAGCATCTCTCGGAAAAAGATTCTGACCGCGCTATATTGGAAATCTGTGGAATCTTAGCATTAAATAAACTCAATCTATTGTTTTAAAAGTCTAGTTCTAAGAAAGACAAACGTTTGTATACGTTTACACAAAATAATCTAAGTATAAATTATTCCATCAGTACATGCGTCAGTGTCCCAATAAACATACACTACGTAATCCTTTTAAATCTATTGTAATTTTGGATTGCACGATAAAATACTTAGCAAAAATTCATGAAACTTATCGCTTTGGAAGCCGTACCGATAGTGGAACGTAAAGCTACTGTAGCATTATGCTAATGCAGTGTGAACTTTGACTTATAATGGAAGGTGCCTCCATAAACAATTCTCTCTTCCTTGCCTTGGAATACTAAATGAAACTTCGTTTATTATCGCTTTGAAATGCTTTTATTGCTTCTCGGCTTTTGCAAGATCCTTTTCTAATAACACTTCGACTTATTGATCCTCTTGCCTCAGGATGTCTATTCGCTAAGCACGGAATCCGTAGTTTCGGCCGAAGTTACGGGATCATCATACGCCATATCACCTACGGATATAAGACTAATTTGAGGCGAGAACTAAGAATGAATGACAACATGATTTGACATTTGTCCTTTCTCCCCGATGTGTTTTTGCCCGTCCGGAAAAGTTAATTAATCGGGAGTTGGTAACGGCCGCGACTTACGAGATGTAGGTCGTTGGTTCGATCCCAGACAAACGCTTTACTTTGTGTAAATTATTTCATCACCACCGCTTTCAAAACGGTGAAGGAAAACATCGTGAGAATACTAGAATTTCCTAGAACCAAATATTCTAAGACATATTACATCTACCATTCCGCACCGCGTGGTGGATTACGGTGTCCCAGCAATAGGAAGATTATAGGCTGATTATGTGATGTATGTGTGGGTTCATTCGGAAGTTTCACTACCTACTGTCGGACGGGCCCATATTCGCGTTGACAGGCTTAGAGAGTAGACCCCCTGATACCGTACTTTAAATCACTGCTGCATTTTCATCATTTTTTTTTTTTTTTTGTTTTATTTTTTAACGTTGCCCCACACTAGGAATTTCTCCTGTATCGTGGGTGCGTTGACAAACATTTAAACTCACATACACAAACGGCCATACCCGGAACAACTACTTGTAGGTCATACAAATATTTGTTCCGTGCGGGAATCGAACCCGAGACACGCAGCGCAGCAGTCAATCGCTTAACCACTGCGCCAACCGTGCCGTATCATTATCTAGGCCTAGGCTTCTTTTTCTTGTGCCAATCTCCACGCTCCTTCATCCAGTTTTACCCGCAATGGCAACAATATCGTCCGCCCATCTCACAATCAGACCAACTGCATCTTAGTTTCAAGTTTTCAACAGCCGTTCCGAAGCCATTTACTCTTATTTGAAAGTTAATCACTTCCATAAATTGCGTGCCATTCTTGACTTGGCCATAGGTTCACAGACCTAGGTAGCACTTGACTTGTAGTCATGACCTCTTCATCACCAGTCTAGATCTTGTTAGGCTATTGGCTTAAGTAATTATATTTCGTGCATAGTATCTTGATTTTTGTTGTGATTATTTTTCACGAATACATATGTTCGAGAGCAGTAATTAATGGCCCAGTGGTAATGGCTGCGACTTACGAATTGTATGTCGTAGATTTGAACCCTAGTTAGACGGTTTACTAAGTCGTAGGTTTGAACCCAGTTAGGCGCTTTACTAAGTCGTAGGTTTGAACCCAGTTAGACGCTTTACTAAGTCGTAGGTTTGAACCCAGTTAGGCGCTTCACTAAGTCGTAGATTTGAACCCAGTTAGGCGTTTTACTAAGTGTAAATTATTTCTTCACCACTGCTCGCAAAACGGTGAAGGCAAACATGAGGAAACCGGTATTTCCTGGAACCAAAAACTCGAACACATGTGATATCTACTAATCCGCACTGGGCCCGCGTTGTGGATTACGTCCCACTCCCGCTCATTAGAGGGGGCCTGTGTCCCAGCAGTGGGAACATTATAGGATGATTATGACATATTTTGTTTAATTGGAATTCAAACTCATCAAAAGTCTGGAAGACGAATCTTAGAAGCAGTTTCCAGAGCCTTCCTCTGGAATTCCGAAGCTAGTGCGCATGTGATAAAACTGTGTTGCGGGTGGTGTTTGAACCACCATCATGGTTAGAGAAGGTTGTGAATAAAGTCCCAGTGTGCAGTATAAAGTCCATTGACTAAATAAGCACAGTGAAATTTCTTACATAATGTATACAGCACAAGTTATTGCTACGGCGTGGGGAAGACAACTGACCACTAAACTGTAAGCGTGGGGAACATTGCATTTAGCATTTTTATAGCATTATTGTTACCATCCGCATTCCTGCGCATAACTGCAGATTGTTCTTTAGTAGGTCTCAATTAATCTACCGAGCCTTTTCCCAACTGTTGGGGTCGGCTTCCAGTCTAATCGGATGCAGCTGAATACCAGTATTTTACATGGAGCGACTCCCTGTCTGACCTCCACAACTCAGTTACTGGGTAGCACGATACCCCTTGGTAAGACTGGTTGTCAGACTTTCGGGTTTCTGACGACCCATAATGACTGTCAAAGATCCAAGAATGACAGCCAGGATCAACGGCTTAACTTGCTTTCCGAGGCACGGAGGGGTCTCGGTATGTAAAGATGGTCACCCATCCACGGACCGACCGTGGCAAGCGTCGCTTAACCTGATCGATCGACCCGTGCGGTTGTTGTTACTAGGACTATCTACCTCGAGACAAAGACTTTAATAGTTGACACCATAATTCCCCCTTTAAGTAAATTTTATCAGAGTAATCATCGTATTTCCTTAAGATATAATATGAGTAACCCACGCGATCGCCAGATAACGGCGTATAATTCTTGTGTTTTTATTGATATCCTTGGATAATTCCGATAATGCTGATACCGTTTTTACTTTTATAGATAAAGCCTCAGTACAACGCAGATACATCACTGGTGATACTGCGTTGCTTCGTAACAATTTATAGGAAAATAATAAAATTAAATGTGTTTATTGCGGCAGTTTAATGATAAAATTGTGTAGTGTAATTTTAAGTACGTTTGTTATTAAATAGTAATATGATAATAATGTGGTTTTGATAATAATAATACTATTGATGGGACTGTTGCTTTCATTGTCCGTTGAATAGTGAAAATTATTAGACAATAGTGCTGTGCTACAACAATGAAAGTGAAAAATCCATTCAACCTAGTGCGAATAGGTACGAATAAACCTTTTTTAACCTTTTCTTCATAATAACAACAACACGCCTTGTTCCCCGAAGGGTTAGGCAGAGGTGTACTTTCAGTACACCCACATTTCAAAATATTTTATTCCACATAAACCTACATGGGCACTTATCAAACGTCAGAAGCTAGGCGCACGGTTCCAATTGGAGAAGGGCCGGCAAGAAACTCCACGGTTACTCTTTTAAAAATAATTGGCTTTTACAATGTTTTCAAATTACAGTAGGTATGGGGAGGTTTCGCCTGTTAAGTATGTATGAGTCAAAATCAAAATCAAAAGTCATTTATTCAAATTAGGCTGAGAATCAGCACTGTTCGAAAAGTGCTGATTCTCAGCCTAATCAAAATTACAAAAGACAGTCCCCCAAAAACGCCCGCCCTTCACCACTTCCTAGTGCTATCGCTGGGAAGAAGAAGTCCCATGTAATAGGGGGCGAGATAGGCAAAAATGCAGATAGTAGCAGTAGCAGACCTGAGCCTGGACTCCGGTCTACTGAGAAATTCCTGATAGAAAAAACCAATAACACTTATATCTTCATAATTATTTATAGCATGAAGGTTGAAACACTCCAGTGCATTATCAATATATTATTTAATGTCAAACCTGCTCGTAAGCCACCCCATTAAGTGATTAATGTAGGCTATGGTATGGCCAGTGGGGCATCGATTTTCGGTTGGCAATCTAGTAGATGTTTCATGAGAATTATATTGGATAAAGGAAACTGTAGCTTGGTTATACAACTTAGGGTTGATTTTTCCATCGGCAGATAACTTTATTCGATTTTGAAATGTTGACAGTTATTTCATACAAAAACTGTCAAACGTGTTAACTTTATTCCTCCAATAAAAGTTATCTGGCGATGGATGGCCAAAATGTGGTTTTATTTCGTTATTGTTAAAGATTATTCAGTTTTTTTCCTTTGTTTAACGTATTCTGTCTCCTAATATATTCAGACATCTACATTGAACTAGCGAAAATATATCACCACGTTTTACATAGATTCGGTCGGCGATAGTAGTATCGGTAAGCTATTATTTTCTGTCGCTCCTACCTATACTTTTGACCGAAAATTACATAACTGGGTCATTATTCTTCACGACTTCCAGGTATTTTGGTCCACACAAGCTGTGGGTCCTGTGGACCATAACATCATTGCTTGGTGGTTTTGTCTAGTTCCTCCCTCCATCTTATATGTTGTCTGCCACAATGGGGTTCATGTAGTTGTTAAATTGGCCCATTGAGCTCTCGACTTTGGCTAGCCCATTTAGCCATGCCAATAATATTGAAATATCTAATAGAATAATTTAAGCACACCTCATGCCTTACCGGACCTAGTATAAACCCTTCGGGAATCACATGAGTAAACACGTGATAACTGTTTATTTTATAAATAAACTATCTATCCGCCCATGTTTCGCAGGGGTGCAATGGCGACATGTCAAAACATGGACATTTCTATGCCATATCTAAGTTAATTATGAATGCGCAAGCCGTGTGCCCGATGGGGTTTGATCATCAACAATAATGACGAACTTTCATACAAACTTTCGTCCCCTATTTGACCCTTTTAGGGGTTTACTTTCCAAAAATCATGCCTCAGTGCTCACCTTTGTTATATAGGGAATTCTTGTACAAAATTTCATGCTTCTACTCTCAGCGGTTTAGGCTGTTCGTTGTCAGTCAATGAACTTAAGATTTTTATTAATTAAGGGCTGATTTTTCAATCATCTGATAACTTTATTCGAGGAATAATTTTGAAATTTTGATAGTCTTTCATACAAAAACTGTCAAACGTCAATTTTATTCCTCGAATAAAAGTTATTTGACGATGTAAAAATCAGCCCTGAGTAGAAGATTGTACACATATACTTTCCAGAATAAATGTTCTAAATAACGGTGGAAACCGCAAGAAAAAGTCCATTGTGAGCTGTGGCTCTTAGAAGATCTAAGCGGTCACACAGACTAACGTAAAAATTGACATTATTTTATTTATAGTATGTAGATAGTACGAGTATAACTATATATACATAACGACTGTTATCGTAATAAAAGATTTATACATATAACATAGATATTGTTTTGTTATCTAAAGTGTTTGTTTTACAGTCGACGGCCTACTTCTGTAACTGCACCGTGTCGTATTGCTCAATCTAGGACTCATTAGGAGTTTCCGACG
Organism: Apamea monoglypha; assembly: GCA_911387795.2. Lineage (NCBI taxonomy): Eukaryota > Metazoa > Arthropoda > Insecta > Lepidoptera > Noctuidae > Apamea > Apamea monoglypha. The sequence goes on from OU426935.1 coordinate 2,168,110, forward strand.
AAATATACAGTGAACACGAAGTGTTATTTTAAGTTTAGTGAAAAGAAAATTCTTGTTTTTAGATGGCCTAGAAAATTTGCAAATAAAAGCTGTAAGCTAAGCCCAAGGATTTATACTTGAGACGAGCAGTCAGGAGAGTTGATATGAATACTCTCCTGCGGGGTAATTGTGTAACACACTATCAGTAGCAATGGCTTTTGATTTTGACAGTCTAACAGCATTCGTTGCGTTATTTACGTTGATTTGCAGACAAGTTTTTCGTACGTTTGAAGCAATGCATCTCAAATTAGTCAGTGCCTGACGTAAATTGACGTATTTTTAGCAGCATGTTTTTAATCACGTCTAAACTGTTTATGGAGTATCTTAATTTGACAGGACTAAACTAATATTTATCTTCTGTCCTTTTCTTAATGAAATAGAAAGAAAAAGATGTATTGATCTAAAATTTAGTTTAGTTTGTGAACAAGGGAATCGCCGCCATCATCATCAATCGATGTCATCATCATCCTCTTCCTGCCATTGTCCCATATTGCTTGGGATCGAAACACATTATTCGCAATTCGCCAAAGTTAGTAAATACTTTATCTGCTGAGAGTCAGGCGATTCGCACACTGCACCGCAACACGCAGCGTAGCGCGGGAGTGCGTGTTCTTACGTTGTTTGCAAGTATCTGTGTTTGTATAGAAAACACGCGTAGTGCAAACACAGAAAACGTATTCACGCGCAGTGTTGTGGCTCAGATCCACGCACTCCGCAGCGTAGCGTATCTCAAAAACAGACATGACATTTTGCTCAGTCGTATTAGCCGAGACTATCTAATATTACCTTATCTTAAAACAAAACGTTAATATTGTACCGTATCTAAAACCAGTCGGAACTCGGAGAATTCAGATTTCTGGAACCAAACTACAGAAATCTGAATTCTCTGAGTTACAAGTTTAACCATGCGACTTTCGTTCTATTGTTGGTATGTCCCCAAATATCATATGGGCGCCAGTTTAAAGGTATACACTAGGGTATTTTCTCGAGGATTTCCATGTAATATAACGTTCATACGAAAGGTACAATACAATCAAAAGCTTAGTTTCCACAAGCATTTCCATGAAACGTGTCCGCGAATGCTCGACGCTGCGTTCGACGTAATGCTCACGGGGAGTGAGCATTTACCTGTAACATTTCTTTCTACCTTGCGTTAATTGTTGAAATGTCGGACCTTCAGGTACCTATCGCTCGTACCTTTGTTCGATAAAATGTTACACCAATACGCTCGTTGGTTTTTAAGATCCGGTTGTAACAAAACATCGAGCGTCGTGTTCGAAGTGCGGTTCGATAAAATTTCAAAACGGTGAATGTTCGATGTTCTGTTACAAGTAAATGCTCTAGTCTATACTCACCTTAAAATACACACATATGTACTGTAACTGCTTTATTTCCAGTAAAATAAGTACATATATATCAAAACAATTAGGGTAGGGTTCGGAGCGAAGATAAAGTTTCGTAAATTATATGCCAGACAATCCCTTTTCGGTGCGCAACCCAGTTGACGGTCGTCAGACGGCTGATGTCAAAAAGAAGGGTGCGCATCGTCTGTTTCGCACACGGCTTCTAGAATATTCTAGAAGCTGCGCCATTATTGGGCGAGCGGATTGTGGCGGGAGCGGTTCGAAATAGGTTCGCGTTATATCGTGAGGTTCCACGACTATCTAGATAGTTATAAATAAACGTTTACCTACTTCCTTGTACGAGCTCCCGTCAGTCCCCTTCCAATAATATGGAGGGAATAATAATCGCTTCGTTTGACTGAGTAGTTTATCGTTGAGCGAATTACGATTATATTAAAGCGTCTGTGTTCCCTTCCACATATAGCCCGCCAGCCTTCAAAGCAAGAGTGAACAGGCATCATCTGGACACGCTCGTTCCATCATAGACCTCATCCATGGCTTTCCATCAGGGCCCCAATTCTGAATGGTAATTATTATTCCCCGCGTAATCTTACCACGTGCAAGCCACGTACGGTTTTCAAGAGTAGTTTTTTGACAGTTTAAACCACGCCAACTTTGCGTTTTTCGCGCGGTTTCGTTCATTGTGTCTTGAGAATACGTTATTAGCAGATGTCGTGATTAGCTAAGGAATTACGTGGTTTCGAAGTAAGGAACCATTAAGGGGCGACTTTTTGATCCGTAGTTAAACTCAACCAATTGTTAAAAATAGTAACTAATGGTTAAATTTATTTATTTATTACAGCAGGGAAGACTTACAGCTAAAAAAATAAACAAAAAAAAGGAAACGGTTGTCGAGAGAAAGCCAAACAGCCAACCAATGATATAATATCATTGCTAATGGTCATATAATTAACTACTAGTAAAAAAATAACCATTAGATAAACTAAAAAATTATTAAAAAACACATTTTGCAAAAATGTTATCATTAGTTACCATTAGTAACTATAGTGGTCATAGACCCAGACGAGATCGAGGGCAAGAGCAAACCCATATCGCAATAAAATAGATTCGATGATATTCTTTTGAAGTCAATGACCGCGGGTAACTTATTTAGGTACTAGAAATATTAGTTTAAAAACTCGGTTCTTTTTTGTGTAAACATCACAGAACAGGTATAGATATCTAAACACGATAGAATTAGCATACTTCAAGCAACTTTATTAATTAAATTTGACCTTGTATAGATATGTGGAATCATCGATACGACGAAGAAGTAGCAAATAACGCACGATCAATCACAATCCGAATGATTTTGAAACATATTGCTAATCCATTGCTCCATATTTTCAAAAAAAAAAATCTGCTCAACAACGTAAATAACGCAATGAATGTTGTTGACCTGTCAAAATTAAAGCCATGGTTCAAGGTGATGCGCCAAGGTTCCAGTATTTGTGAAACGCATTTCCGTTACCTTTGAAGTCTTTGTTCCTTCATAACACCATTAATGATAGAAAATCGTAATTACCATGAATAACAGGTAATTTTACGACTATCGAGAGTATGATGGGTGATCTCAGCTGTGCAGTAATACTCAAGTTCGAGATTACGTCATAATCTGTTTGTTAGAGTTCAGACGAACAAATGTTTTCTTGTAGCATTTTTGTATTCCTTTAAAGGTGGACATCCTTGTATTCCATAAGGAAATAAATAAATAGATAATTTCTTTATTTCTCCTAAAGCAGCATAAGAGAAAGTCTGAGAATGTCACTCGATTCGGAAGTGGAAATCGGTTGTCATGGTATGGCCATGTAATACGGAGGAATGAGGAAAATGTCGTGAGAAAAGTTTTGAGTATGAATGTCGATGGCTATAAGAGTAGGGGAAGACCAAAGAAACGATGAATGGACTGTGTGAATGATGATATGGCTATAAGAGGGTGACTACCGACATGGCGAGTAATAGAGAAGTATGGAGAAAGACGACGTGTTGCGTCGACCCAAATAAATTGGGATAACGGCCAGTGAATGATGATATTGTTCTTCAGTTTCCATTCGAAGGATATTCATTTTGATTACTTTATGTTAGTGTATCCTGCGGGGTAATTGCGTAACAATAGCTAACAGTAGCAATGGCTTTCATATTGACAGTTCAACACAGATATAGGATAGGAGATATTGCCCTGTAGTTGAAAATGTATCAGAACTCCATGTCGTTATGACGATCCCACTACCGCGCCACTACTACACATGTAGTTCAGTAAAAGCAATAGATACAAAGTCGCGCACACACTTGCAATTCATAAATCAGAACGTACTACACAATCAATTATAAACCTTAACTCATCATACATAGCGTGCATTTACCATGCACCGTACAACTTACTCACACAAAAGATCTGTCGCTATCGTTGTGCTGTAAAAAAAGCCATTATGTCCAGAAAATATTATATTATAAAGCAATAAAAATAGCAAAAAAAGAATTTTAATTTACTTACATCTTATCAAGGGTCTTCCAACCGGATTTAAAGGTCATCGTTTTAGGTCTTCTAACCGGGTTAAAACTTGACGAATTCGAATCAATCAATTCGTTGGCTAATCGACATTTTTGTCGATAGCCTACGTTAGTGGATCTGCATAGGCACATCACTAACTGGCCGCAACTAGCAGCGGCCGTACCATGCGATGCACCGTATAAATAAAGTATCGTTTTGTAATTTTTACATTGCTTGTCTAGTCACTAAGTGACATACATAGACAGTGGTTAAGGAGCGATGTATTAACTGCGAAAATATGTAGTACAGTCGTTGCGATATTTGAAAACAAAATTAACGTAGTAAAAGCAAGAAATATTTTACAATTTGTTGTTTTTCATGATTTTAAAGACAAATATCGTAAAATACTTATATTTATGTATAGCAAGTGATTCCATTATTTACAAAGTTTTGGTTTTGGCTTCGGTTTTTACAAGTAACCATTGAACAACACGGCATTGTTATATTTTTTCACGATCACTAGTAGTAGATCACGATCGCGGAGACGGCCATTTGCCTAGTGCGCCTCCTTGCCACTTCTCCTGTTTTTTACATTTCTATGGTTCAACACTATTCATTGCGTTTTTTACGTGGTTGAGCAGACAATTTTTTTGTAATATATGAAGCAATGTATTAGTAATATTCCTCAAAATGATTCAGCTTGTGATTGAGGGTACGGACTCTTACCGGCTAAAACCACCGCGGTGGTCCACCTCTGCCTATGGCCGGGGGTGCGGGGTTCGCATAAGCATTCACCGCTCCCCCGACAGGCCTCGACCCGCTGTTCCTCAGCGGGTCCCACCTCCCCGTGCGGGCATTCCCACAATGGTCGCACCCAATAAAATGTAAACCTAAGCGAAAAAAAGCGAACCTAAGAAAAACTAATTCAGTTGATTATTATCGTGTTACCGAGAGAGCTTATCAAGTTCAGCGTTTGAGATTATTAATTAATGGTGTATTTTCCTCTTGTTTCAGCTGAATTAAGATGGTTACTATTGGGCGCGTGTAGCCGTAAAGTCATGAATCAAGGAGGACTGAAGAATGAGCCGACGCGCCTCGAGAACAAACGTGAGTTGTTTTATTACCGTCAAGACTTTTACTGACTAAAACCCACCCGTGTTCCTTCAGTTGCCTATGCCGGGGACCACGGTATCTCTTTCGAACAACCCGCGGCCCTGGCAGGCATCGGCCCTAGCGGACCCCGTCAGTTCGTGCTTACATCTCTTTGAGGCGCGCATGGAACACAACGCGCTGTCGACCCGGGCCTGGTCCTTGCCGGGCGGCGAGCTGCCCATTGCTCGCCGCCCGCAAGCCCGCGCCTACGGTGACCGGGAGTCGGCTGGTGACTCCCGACATCCAGGGCGTCTCCTGCGGCGACTAGGGGCGTGAGGGCGCAGAGATTGTCTCTCCCTCACGCGCTCCGACTCCTCCTTTGCGAGCATTACTGCTTCGCAGAAGGAGGTGACGGCTTCCCATGCACTCTCGCTCCGTACTATGGCCTGGACCACGGCCGGACACGAGAGATCACCGCCACGAGGACGCGCCGGTGCTCCGCCCAAGCCGGGCAGACCTCCACCTTATGCTCCACCATGTCCTCCGGGCGATCCACACAGTGGTGACACCCTGGCGTTTCCTCCCGCCTTATCCTGAACAGGAACCTCCCGAAACAACCGTGTCCGGTGAGGACCTGCGTCAAGCGGAAGGTGAGGGCGCCGTGGCGCCTCTCCAGCCACTCCTCAAAGAGGGGCCTTATCGCCGCAATTGTGGCGTGCCCATGTTTTATCACCCTTGAGGCATATTTTTTATACCAGTACCTACACATACATATATTCCTACATATCGGATTGCAGGAACGCTGATATAGGTGCAAACTAAAGTTTTGTATCATTTAGAAGCATTTTGTTTTAATTTTGTAAATGTAAGAATCATGGATTATGATATTTTGATGTTGACTTGAAAGAGCATGGCAGTTGAGAATATGTCATGCTCACTTACATGTCTCACTGATGGTGGCGCGGCGCAATTCAAAAGTGCCTGTAAATGATTTAATTGAAATAAATGCTTTGAATTTGAGTTTGATGGTGGTTGTACCTACTTCCCCAGAAGAGCTTGTTCACAAAGAGCTCTCGTGCTACTCATATTAGTTAATTAAAAAAAAAAAACAATTGCACTCCGGGAGTGCCGACAGAAGTGAAAACTTACCGTCTTACGAATTTTCGATCAGCCAATCGATTCTGTAAAAATCTCACCGTGAAAAGTTAGGTGAAGTGAGCTTAGAGTGAGCTGTCAATAGTGTCAATCCCTAGCATTAGTTAGAATGACAGCTCACTTCACGCTCACTTCACCTAAGTTTTCACGGTGAGATGGTTACAGAATCGCACTGCAGGTCACGTGTCCTGACGCGAGTTTAACATTTTTTACCCATTACAAAAAAAGTGTTCAACGCCGCTAAAGAAGTTTTCACTTCAAAAAAACTAAATCATTCACTGAGTCAACGCACAGCCTAAACTGCTGGGATTTTCTCGGGAGATTTTCTCACACGCACAAGGATTCCTTATACCTTTCCTTCCTATTCCTCATCAGGGAATATGTGTAGGTATGTGTGTGGAAGTTCGTCATTTTTGTTGATGGGAGATCCCATCAGACACATCACATGGCTTGTCGTTCATATAAAAAGGAAATCATTCATTTCGTACCCAAAAAAAAATTCGAAAAAAAGAAGTACTGTTTTCTTATGGAAAATAACATTTGGAGCATTTTTTACTACCTATTCCAACGAAAGTCTACAATTAACTGCTATTTGAGATTGGAAAATGCACAAAAATGACATTATACTAATATTATCAAGAGGTATTTGTTTGTTTGTATGTAGGGGGGTAATCTCCGGAACTACCAGTCGAATTTTAAAATTATTCTTGCATTTGATAGCCCATTTCTTGAGGAAGGTTATAGGCTATTTAACATCACGTTACAATCCTTAGGAGACGAGCAAAAGGAGAAAAAGTCAGAAAAAATGTTAAGCGCATACGAAGTCGTAGCACGGGTGAGCGATGGGATGCGACGCGATAGGTCGGGGGCTTAAAATGTACGTGGACGAAGTCACGGGCAGAAGCTAGTTTAAACTATACCAACTTTTAATTGAATATAACATCCCGAACATGTTTTAACTATTACAACATAGATCTACAATTAACCCCCCTGGCTGCTATTTGGGTTAGAAAGTACTAAAAATTTTTTCAAACAATATTTCGGAGTTCTAAAACTTTAATTTTTGGGTATAAAATTCTCGACACTTGGTGTCCTTTCCAGTTCTCAAACTTGGAAAGTTCTTAATATATTACCTAAGAGCTCATGAATACCCTCTTGATCTTCGACCTCCTAATAGCTTAAGGAAAATTTATCTTTAAACGTTGCACTTCTCGTATTTTGCTGGTATTTAATAGAGTTGATAGACACGCATGTACTTAAAACCGGAAATGACAGTATTTAAACAGTGATATACGTCAAAACCACGACCCGAAGACCAAAGGTCAATTGGCCAGGCTTGGCACCAATCGACCCATATATGTATTAAAATAATAGCGATCTACTTTATGTCGTTACCGCGAGAGGTAAGACAGAGCTAACAGACAATCCGAAAATCATAATTATTCTAAAATACGTATCGTAACGTTCCCACTGCTGGGACACAGGCCTCCTCTCGTGACACACAGGGCCCAGTGCGGGTTGGTAGATGTCACATGTCTTCGAATTTTTTGTTTCTAGAACATGCCGGTTTCCTCACGATGTTTTCCTTCACCGTTTTGAGAGCTGCGGTGATGAAATAATTTACAGAAAGTAAAACGCCTGTCTAGATTCGAACCTACGATCTACAACCTGTAAGCCGCGGCCGTTACCATTTGGCTAACACTGCTTCTAAAGCACACAAATACATATGGAATGCAAAAATATGACTGGTAAATCCGAAACTAAGCCTGGGCCTGTATTTTGGAGCTAGTGATTCAGCCATTCATTACAGGAGTGTTAACATTGTTGTTAACACAATTTAAAGTTTGCAATTGGAGGCGAACCCATGGCCATAACTCGTAATTTGTTTTAGTGTCTTCATTCGCATAACTGCCTCTGCTTTCACAATCGAAACAAACCTATAATTTCGGAATTTCCACTTGCAACATGGAGACATTTCATCACCCACTTTTTTTTTTTCTGGGCGGAGCGCGAGGTCGTGTCAGACTTTTACTGACTAAAACCCACCCGCGTTCCTTCAGTTGCCTGTGCCAGGGGCCACAGTATCTCTTTCGAACAACCCGCGGCCCTGGCAGGCATCACTCACTTGACATCGACTTCGGTCATGGTGATTCCAAATTGTAGTATATTATCAACACGCTTGTTGCCTCTGTTGGGCAAGCAGTAATCAATTGTGTGGGAAATTAGTGGTGTCTAACGTGTGAAATTTGACGACACGGTTGGCGAGAAAAAGAAATAAGCTACAGGAATTACGTGCTGACGATTTCAGACTATTGACTCTTGTTGGCAGTCTTACCAAGCGGTAACGTATTATCCAGTGACTGGGCTGTGGCGGTCCGATAGGCAGTCGCTCCATGTAAAATACTGATATTCAGCTGTATCCGGTTAGATTGGAATCCGACCCGAACATAAAAGGGAAAAGGCCTTTTGATGTCAGATGATGATGGTTGGCTTGGCAAGGGTTGTGATTAATGTTCGTTCTCTGCAATGACAATTAACGATAAACATCACTCTTTCGAAGCAGATGAGTGATTGCAGAATGGCACCAGGCAGGAAGCTGTTGGACATAGAATCGAATATGAACTCTTTATTAAGTACACCATAACATAATCAGCCTATAATGTTCCCACTGCTGGGACACAGGCTTCCTCTCTGTGAGAGGGAGTGGGCCGTAATCCACCACGCGGGCCCAGTGCGGGTTGGTAGATGTCACATGTCTTCGAATTTTTAGCTCTAGGACATGCCAGTTTCACACACAAAGTAAGGCGCCTGTCAGGGTTCGAACTCACGATCTACAACTCTTCAAGTCGGGATCGATACCACAAAACACACCACTTTTTTATATACAGATATAAATTTAGAACACATACCCACACACGCACACACACACCCTCACACACACACACAAACACACACACAAACACACACCCTCACACACACACACACACACACACCCTCACACACCCCACACACATTCTATTGACCTAATCCTCAAGTTACCTTTACGATATCCAGTAGAACTGCCGACCTATGAACCGGTTTTAACGGCCTGTTGTTCAACACTAAACGGCAAAACTCTCTCTCTCTCTCTCTCTCTCTCTCTCTCTCTCTCTCTCTCTCTCTCTCTCGTTCTTTCAGTTGGGAGAGTGTTGTTGGGTTTTTCCACCAGGAATTTCTCAGTAGCTGCCCGGAGTCTGGATTTGTGTACGGTAGATGGCAATAGGCTTGCCCCCTTCTTACATGGGACTTCTTTTTTTTTTCTGTTGTGAAATCATCAAATGACCGCTCCCGCTCTGGGTGGAGCGGAAGGGAGTGTCAGACTCTTACTGACTAAAACCCACCCATGTTCCTTCCTTCGCCCTTTATGTTCCGGGGCAGCGGTAACCCTTTCGGACAATCCCGCTGACCCTTACATGGGACTTAAACATAACTAGCGAAATGTTCGTGTACTATTGGAACATCTCTGCCTAGCCCTTCGGAGATTACAGGCGTGACATTATGCGATATTATATTTTAACGGCCTGTTCTAAAACTTGTGGATTTATTTGTAAACGTTGCCTAAAGTTAAGAGACGGTTAAACATCAAAAATGTATGTTTAAACCGTCGCTAATCACTACTTAACTTTGAGCAACTGGTCTTAAATATAGGGGTTAGTGGCTAAGCTCTGGCGTATAGGACCATCTTAGCCTTTCCAAATCTAGGTCATGTCAAAACAAGAACTATTAAAATTTTGGCTCGCGTGATAACTCTGAAGCCATTATACCCCATACCCCATGATCACGATCGCATTATGCTGCACTAGTTCTACGTCGCACTGCGCCACTTAAACCTGACCTGATAGTGTTAAACTTTTTGTTTATAATCCAATGAGTTTACCGTCTTGGCAAGTTTGCTGGTTTGAATATACATAGACCATATCATCGCGGCTTTGTTTCTTGAAGGAGTCGGCAGAAGTGTATTTTAGCGTGTCGATAGCAATCTAAATGGACTCGGCCCAGAATTCGGCCACTTGTTTAGCACCATCAGCAGTGTCCATCAATTCCTGTAATGTGCTGCTGACAGGACACGCAGGGCACGACATTAAGTGTCCCATCGTTTGTGGAACTGCACCACATTTACACTCCAAGGCGGAGTCGTCTATGAATCTCCACCTGAACGGGTTTCAGGTTTTTTGGGTTAAGCTTTATGTTCAAGTATAATGTACATGGAGCATGCCTATTGCCATTCATCCATTCAGCCCGACTTCACCCACTGCTGGGCATACCTAGCCCTCTCTTTTCTTGCACCACGTTCCTGTGCTAGCCTCATCCAGGTTTTGCCCACGATGACAAAAATGTCGTCTGCCCATTACGCCGTCGGACGACCGACATCTCGTCTTCTCGTCTTCTTGGACGCCACTCTGTCACCGCCTTGCCAGGTGTCCTGCCCAACCATATTGCATTACCTGGCCATCCAGATTCCGGTCTGTTACAGAGAAATTCCTGATCGAAAAACCCAATAAGACATTGCCTGTCAACGATAAAGAGTAGTGGTGTCCTAGTAGTATCGGCCGCGACTTACGAGTTGTAGGTCGTAGATTCGAACCCGAAAATTATTTTATCTCTCAGAACGGTGAAGGAAAACATCGTGAGGAAACCGGCATGTCTATGAACCAAAAATTCGTAGACATGTGACATCTACCAACCCGCATTGGGCCCGCGTGGTGGATCACGGCCTACTCCTTCTCGAAGAGAGGAGGCCTGTGTCCCAGCAGTGGGAACGTTATAGGCTGATCATGCAAGGTAATTTGTCGGTCGTGTGAACGTGGAATGTAACAAAAATGAATATTTAAGTACTAGAATTAAGCGAGTGAAGCGTCTGGTATCATCTTTAGGAAGACTTTTGAAGCTATATAGAAAGAAACAAAGAAAAATATGTTTATTGGCATTACAGCAAAATAAACACCTTATAACTATAAAAACACATAGGTTCACTAGTCTAGTTAAGTTAGGCTACCGATATGTTATGGCCTTATGGGGAAGGCACTTTGTTTTGGTTAACACAGCCTTCCGCTGTCTCGGTGAGGCAGTGCAAATTGATTACTTAGTTTGAAGCAAGATGGCGGAAAACTTAGTTAATATTCTTGATACTATGTCGAGCTATTATCACTACTGCTGATCATGAGGTCCTTGGTTCGATTCGGTCGGGCAGTGTTATTGGGTTTTACATCAAGAGGGGCTTGTGGCTAAGTAATAACAGCCGCACAGGTCGATCGATCAGGTTAAGCTACGCTTGCCGCGGTTGGGTCGTGGATGGGTTACCATCTTTACATACCAAGACCTCTCCGTGCCTCGGAAAGCACGTTAAGCCGTTGGTCCCGGCTGTCATTCGTGGATCTTTGACAGTCGTTACGGGTCGTCAGAAGCCCGAAAGTCTGACAACCAGTCTTACCAAGGGGTTTCGTATTACCCCGTAACTGGGTTGTGGAGGTCAGATAGGCAGTCGCTCCATGTAAAATACTGGTACTCAGCTGCATCCGGTTAGACTAGAAACCGACCTCAACAAAGTTGGGAAAAGGCTAGGCAGATGATCAGGAATATATCAGAGGGGCAATTCTCGTAATTTTAAGACCATCCACAGTCTGGTCTCAGTCTCAATCTGTCAAAAAACACTTCTAATCTCCCTACATTTTGACAAGTTTTTGACATTTGTTTGTCGCTGAGATGAGACTGCGACTAGATTTTGAACGTTTTAAATTACGAGAATTGGCCTTCAGATCAGTAGCAGACCTGGAGTCTAGATTTGTGCCCGGTTGATGGCAATAGACTCGCCCCCTATTACATAGGACATAAACATAACTGGCAAAATGTGGGTATAAGTACATTGTACTATAATAGGTACACCTCTGCCTAACCCTTCCGGGATTACAGGCGTCATGTTATGTTTTAATCTAAGGTAAATTATGAAGGGTTGAAGGGTGAAGTTAGTCTAGTTAAGCAGCCGATATGTTATGGGGAGATCACTTTGTATTAGTTAACGCAGCCTTCTGCTGTCTCGGTACGGTAAGGCAATGTAAATTGATTACCTAGCTCGAAGTAAGCTGGCGGAAAATCTAGTTTATTTCTAAGTGTGATGGTGTCGTATTCTTGCTACGTAGTCTAATGGGTCTTTAGAAAAATCGGTCGTTAGATCCGTACAATTAAAGTTTTCTTTTCGTTGGTGTAAAAGAATCATCGAAATCGGTCGACGTGGTAAAGAATTATCGCTGAACATAAGTAAATTTTAGAGCAGTGGTAGCCCAGTGGTACTGGCTGCGACTTACGAGATGCAGGTCATGGTTTCGAACCCAGATATGCGCTTCACTTTGTGTAAATTATTTCATCACCACTACTCTCAAAACGGTGAAGGAAAGACATCGTGAGGAAACCGGCATGTCCTAGAACCAAAAATTCGAAGACATGTGACATCTACCAACCTGGGCCCGCGTGGTGGATTACGGTCCACGGCCCACTCCCTCTCACAGAGAGGAGGCCTGTGTCCCACCAGTGGGAACAGTATAGGCTGATTATGATAAATAAATAAAAAATAAAAACTAATTGAGAACCTCCTCCTTATTTGAAGTTGGTTAATAATAATTGAAAATTATAAGTAATTACAAGACATTTGTTTGTCTCGCAGCGGTACCGTAACCAATGTTGATACAAGTTGATCAAACAAATGGTTCCGCTGTTTGTTCAAGAGATTACCATTGTGATTAATTGGCGCGCGAAATCGTGAATGAACTTCACGGTTTATGTAAAATTAACTTTATGCTCTTTATTTTTATGTAGGTTTTTGAACTCTGCGCATAAATATTGGTGAAAATAAAGGTCTGTATGTTACTGTAGAAGTTGCAGTATGCGCTCGTTAATATGTTAGGTAGATGCATTGATTTATAACAGCGGGGTAATTGCGTAACACACTAACATTACAGTAGATAAAAAGTAAGATAAGCAGGTAGTAGTGGCTTTCATTTTGACAGTTCAACGTTATTTACATTGCTAATACACATTTTTCGAACTTATGAAACAATGAATTGTCAATATCCTTCAAAATGATTCTGATTGTGATTGAAAGAAATAAAGAAAATACGTTTATTTGCGGTAAAAATGTATGACGCAGAAAAAGAACACAAACACAAAATTAGTCTATCTCGTCGCGGGCATCTAGCTTGATTATGATCCGCGGGCGTATGTTGCCCATGACTGAGTTAGAGGGACGTTCGGCTTTGTAAAGCATCGTCTCTGACACTCATACTTTTGTGACAGCTACACATCAAGCTATGCATTTCCAGTTTTAGCTGACCTCGCATTGTATAGGTTTTTCGTACAATCAGAAGGCAGCTTATACTGGTTTTGTATAGCTTGATGTGTAGCCGTGCGTACGTACCATATGTTACCATACATACAATACGTTAATTTTCTGTCAATAAACAACTTTTGTTTTGAAGGACATCGATGTAATTACAGCCACATGATACTTTTCAACTTTATCGTTCACTCTCAACGCGTAGGGCACGTCCTAACTTTTAAGGTTAGGCTACCTTCGCAGCTGGCGGTTGTCTAGCGTAATCGTTCGACGAACGTAAACGCTTATACGCTGCGTCACGTGATGTATTTTCGATACAACTATGACTACTCGACTCTAGCGCAGTGTCTGTATTTACGCAGCATCTCAGTACGAAGACACTCAGAGTGACATGAAAAGGATTTGTAGGAAGATAATCAATATTGGCAGATTTTTTTTTTTTTTAAACGTTGCCCTCACTCTAGGAATTACTCCTGTATCGTGGGTGCGTTTACAAACATTTAAACTCACATACACAAACAGACAGTCCCGGAACAACTGTAGGCAATACAAATATTTGTTCCGTGCGGGAATCCAACCCGTGACACGCAGCGCAGCAGTCGATCGCTCAGCCACTGCGCCAACCGTGTCGTCATGAAGAATATGTCACCTTCAAATGAAGTTTATCTCAATAAAAATATCGCTAAGTTACTATTACTTTGTTCAATAAATTCAAATTCATGCTAGGTATTAGATAAGGTGGCAAAAAAACGACGGGTTGCACTCCGGGAGTGCCGGCACAAGTGAAAACTTACCGTCTTACTAATTTTCGATCAGGTCACGTGTCCTGACGCGAATTTAACATTTTTTACCCATTACAAAAAAAGTGTTCAACGCCGCTAAAGAAGTTTTCACTTCAAAAATCCGTTTTGAAAACGTTGGTTATCACATAGACAGCAGTGATTGAAACCATAGTGTTTCAGATCTGGTGATTAAGAAGTATTAGTAAGTTGAAACAAGGAGTATGATTTGACCGTTTTGACAGCGATTACTTTTATTTATTTATTTATTTATTGGATCGCCAACAGAAGCTACACAGTTACATGCATGTAAACATGAACAAGCACAAATACAAGTGTGCGCCTCCAATTATAGGCGACCACATCATTCACTAGGTACAGCAAGTTTTAGCAGTATACCTACTTGCACCACATCCACCAACCCGCACTGAGCCCGCGTGACGGATTACGGCTCACTCCCTCTCACAGAGGCCTATGTCCCAGCAGTGAAAATGTTATATACTTGTTATGTAAACTTGTTAGGTATTATGTAAATGAGTAGATGAACGTTTCCTTTGATGGATTTATTGCTACTGAATTAATAATAACACAATTATTAAACTTCAATGCTATGTTAGAGAAATGCATAGCTAAAAAATATGAATGTGCGTAAATGAGTCTTTTATTTTTTTTTTTTCTGGTGGGATATCATCAAATCACCGCTCCCGCTCTGGGTGGAGCGGAAGGGAGTGTCAGACTCTTACTGACTAAAACTCACCCATGTTCCTTCCTTCGCCCTTTATGTTCCGGGGTAGCGGTAACCCTTTCGGACAATCCCGCTGACCCGGCAGGCTTCGGCCCTAAGGGGCCCCTCGGATTATGCTGACATCTCTTTGAGGCGCGCGTGGAACACTTACGCGCCGTCCGGCACGGGCCTGGTCCTGATCGGGCGGTGAGCTACCCATTGCTCTCCGCCCGCAGGCGTAAATGAGTCTGACGTACTAACTCCCACAAAGGGCAATGTACAGCGTAGCTCGTACAGCCTGATCATGCTACGCTAAGACGATGACAAGTTTTAATGTAATCCTCCCCTTGTTTGCAGGTGAACGACGTCGCGGGGCAGCTGGTCGCGCGGCTGCACTACGTAGGGCACCTTCCGATTCGGACTGCTCAGGCGAAACGGCGTCCCTTTCGGCGGACAGCGGCGACCGCGCGGTGCGCCCGCCGCCGCAGCCGCAGCGCGTGGGGAAGAATAGGGGGTAAGCAATATAACATTAAAGTAGACTTTTCTCACTTGGGAAATCGTGATGGATGACCCTCCGTTCGTTCTGTGTGGGAGCAGTGATATCGGTTCCAACTTACGAGTTGTAGGTAGCTTGTGAGTTCGAACCCGGGCAGGTACAGACGCCAGCAGGTCAAGCTACCCGAAACTGTCAAATTTTCCCAATCAACCTTGAACCTTAATGCTTTTGCGATAAAGTTGAAAATCTATTAAATACATTTGACAGATTGTAGTAGCTTGATGTGCTGGCGTCTGTACTTTACCCTGTGTATTTAATTTCATCACCACTGCTCTCAATTCGGTGAAGGAACACATCGTGAGGAAACCAACATGTCCTAAAACCAAAAATTCGATGACATGTGACATCCACCAACCGCACTGGGCCTATCTGGTGGAATTTATTTATTCTACGAATAAAAATTGTCTGTCGATTGTAAAGTCAGCCCTAAGAAAAACAACATAAAATGTAATAAAACCAGATCAAACGTCAGTTTATATTTTAGAGGATGAGGAACAGGGTGTAAAGTTCACTCATCCTCCATAGAAAAGGGAGGATCCTCCGACCAGACGGGAGTTGTGCCCGGAGGGGAGTGATGTAGCGGTATCTACAACGCCACATGCGAACAACGCGTCATACTGACGTCACGCAAATCCTGCATCTCGCAAGCAGAGTTTACCGCGCAATTAGAATAGATACAATTTCCCAACATCAAACGTTGGGCAATTGCCCGCCAGACGGGTTTGTAGATACCGCTACAATATAAAGTTGATCGAATAGGTATACAAACTCCTACGGTTCTTCAGTAAGCATCCTAGAAAGACGCACGTGGAACACTCCGCGCCGCCTTCTTAGGGCATTAAAATAACCTGAACGAGTGGCGATCACTTGACAAACAGCGTACCTACTCTAACTTGTCGAAGTTCTAAAAACGTACACAAATAGGCAAGTCAATCAACTTGTCCATTCCACATTAACCTACTTCCATAGCTAATCAATGTAATTGGTTAATTACAGTTTACAGTCTAATTTAAACAATGACATTCAATTTGGTAGAATCGGACGCAAAAGTAACGATTTTTCAAGCTAAGCGCACATTAGTGTTGCGTCGGGCCGCAGCGCACACGTATCAATTTAATTTGTTTTAAATTGACATTATTCCAAGTTAAACAAATATCAACTTTATTTGAATGCCAATTAAGTTGATTTCAGAGTGACTAACACTATTGAAAAAGTTATAAACATGTTTGAAGTTGTAGCTGAACTGAACTTTATTGTGTAGGAATTAAAGTTATTTTTCCATAAACTCATACTTGTTTAAAATATGTCGCGAATGCAGATTAGTGTACCGTACCACAACACAAAAACCCTAACAAAACACGTTTCTTGTGTGGAGTTTTTTGTGGTCTTTAATTTATTTTTTGTTATAACGGCAATAGAAATACACACTTTATGAAAATTTCAACTGTCTACCTATTTTATCTTCTATTCTTTATTTACGGTTCATGAGATACAGCCTGCTGACAGACAGACGGACGGACAGCAGATTCTTAGTAATAGGGTCCCGTTGGCACCCTTTGAGTACGGAACCCTAAAAGGCGTGATGCTTCCCGCCAGTAGCCTGTTCATATAAAAATGTACGAAAGTGATATAGGAGCATTTTTGCAATGTAATGGCGGCCCGCCCAAATTACGTCAGCCTTAATAAGTTTTTATTTATAAAACTGGTGGCAAATAGACAAATCAATCAACCTTAAAAGTCTACAGTAACACTTCCATAACGAATCAATGTAAGCGGTTCATTGTCTAAAGTCTAATTTAAACTGACCAAATTCTGTAGATTGAACTCAAAAATAACAATGTTTCAAGCTAAGCCAAAATTAGAGCCGCGTCCGGCCGCATCGCATTGCATTTCAATACAAAAAAAAAGCGTGACGTTTCCCTCCTGGGCCCTAATTCACTATGACCACTGCACGATTCCTTACTCCGAAACCACGTCAATTCCTTAGCTATTCCCGCCAATCTCGCGTTGATTTCGCGCGGTTTTGTTCATTGTCATAGAGAATTACTGCCCTCTAGTCTGCACCCTAATTTCGTAATACACAATATAATTTTATTATTTAGGGACAACAAATAGTAGTGTAATAATAAATAATCATAGATTATAACTTAATAATAGAGGGAATAAGCATTTTGAAGGATACTGGTAATCATTTGCTTCATATTTTCGAAAAATGTGTCTGCTTAACAACGTAAATAACGCAATGAACGTTGTTGAACTGTCAAAATGAAATACAGTCTAATTTGAACGTCATCATCTGCCTAGCCTTTTCCCAACTTTGTTGGCGTCGGCTTCCAGTCTAGCCGGATGCAGCTGAATACCAGTTTTTTCCATGGAGCGACTGCCTATCTGACCTCCACAATCTACTGGGCAATACGATACCCCTTTGTAATCTAAACAATGGTCTAATTTAATACAATGTCAACATTTTATAGATCAAAACCAAAAATAACATTATTTAAATCTGACCTTTTTATGCCAAAAATCATATTAAAAACAAAATTAAATGTTATAAACGTAACATTTAAAAAATACCGAACATGTCATCATCATCTGCCTAGCCTTTTCCCAACTTTGTTGGCGTCGGCTTCCAGTCTAGCCGGATGCAGCTGAATACCAGTTTTTTCCATGGAGCGACTGCCTATCTGACCTCCACAATCTACTGGGCAATACGATACCCCTTTGTAATCTAAACAATGGTCTAATTTAATACAATGTCAACATTTTATAGATCAAAACCAAAAATAACATTATTTAAATCTGACCTTTTTATGCTTCCACAATTAACTTAAAACTTGGACGTTTCTAATATTAACATGTTCGAACCTTTTTTTAATTCGCAGACTTTGATTAGGGTCATACATGGAGGTTATTTTTTAAGTTGTAAATACATTAACCATGTTCCGAAATAAAGATAAGGCAAAGCGCAAACTGTTACAAATGATTCAGTACATGAAAGAAAGAAAGAAAGAAAAATATTTTATTCTGCACAAACAAAACGCACAATTACAAGTAAAATAATAATAATAATAAAATAAAAATAAAAGACATAAGATACACATAGTCAAAAGACATGTACTCATGCATAAAAATGTTGACACTTTTGTCTATTGCTCGATATCAAGGCCATGATTTATATATATATATGATTCTGAACCCCTATGCGTTGTAATTTCACATCGGTTATCGCCTATGTCCTTCGCTAGGGTTCAAAGTATCTCCATACCAATTTTTTTCAAAATCGGTCCAGCCGTTTCGGAGATAAGCCGGAAAAAACAGACAGAAACACAAACATTTTGAAATTGCATTTTTGTTGCAAGTACCGTATATACATTCATATGCGGTACTACACACACCTTCATATGCTTTTAGTAAAACGCTGTTATATTGACATTACAAACAGACACTTCAATTTTATTTATTTGGATATACAGCGTGGCGCTTTAATGGCGACATTAATTTTACACACGTATACGGATTCGCGTCTTAGTTGTATGAATATATTTTAATTCAATTAAATATTAATATTTATTTATTTATTAACAATTTTCTAAAATAGCATCTTAGAGCAACCTGACTTAAAGAACTGTAGCGCAGGGGCCATTTGCCAGGGTCACGGATCATAACATCGCATCAATGTAATTAAAACAAATAACGTCCAAATAGAAGGCGAATTGAAGGAAAGAGAGAGAGCCCTCTGGTGGCGAGCGGCGCAGGTGGAAGTTTTCAAGTTAGGTTTTTTTTTTATGTTGTTATAACTTTTATGATTACCGACCACTAGCCCTACCCGTGTGTTAAATTAATGTCGCCATTGTAGCGGCACGTTGTATATACCAAAAAATATGTTGATTGGTGGCAGATAAAAATGTGTCAATACTTAGTACATATAATTAAATAATGCAGGTGTACTGTTTTGCCGTGTGCCAACCAAAATAAACTGTCTAATGTGTCTCACTCTCGCAAAACGCTATTTCTACTGTTTTGATAAATAGTTCAGTGCTGTCGACAGACCGGGCCAAAACGTAAATTTATTGTGTTTGCTAGCTTCAGCACTTGTACATCCAAGCAGTCAATCAAACCAGCAAATGCATTTACAACGTTGAGGCATCTCACAATATCTATTATTTATCATCCATACTAATATACTTATTTTATATTTTAAACGCGAAAGTAAACCGATCTTTATTAAATTTGGCAAATAGATAACCTAGGACCTAGAGTAACGTTCTACTTTTCATCCTAAACAATTGTGTTCAAAAATAATGAAATGCAAAATACACGCAGACGAAGTCGCGGGCAGCATCTAGTACTTTATATTTACCACATTTTGTGTAAATTGACATACTTGCATTGTTTTTTTTACCCGATTATGGAAAGATAAAGGCTCGTAGCAAAATCGAAGTAACGCATCCGATATTATCGACCGATTACAACGCGCCTGCGGGGGGATCCTTTATGTTTTAAGCAGTCTATGTATTTGTGCTAATACCTATTCCTTCTTTTTGTTAGCAGCCGACGTCGGGGTAGTGAATGGGAGGTGCTCGAGGGTCTCAAAGACGGTCAGAGGTTTGAGAAGAGGCCTGACGTCTTCAACGGCTACCTGCACAAAAAGAGGAAATGGCCTCTAAAGGGTTGGCACAAGGTAAAGAAAGAAATAAAAATTTGTTTATTCTGCACAAATGAAACGCATATTATAAAGTTATCATAAAATACACAAAATAATACAAAGTAGCTAAATAGCCCCCATTGCGCAAATTAAAATAATGAAAACAAAAAGAGAAAGGACATCATCCATTTCATAACCAAAAATTAAAATTCGCCAGAAAAAAAAAGTATTATTTTCTTATGGGAAATAACATCCTGAGCATTTTTTACTATTACTTGTTACGAAAGTCTGCAATCAACCCCCGGCTGCTATTTGAGATTGAAAATGACAAAAATCATATTAAAAACAAAATTAAATGTTATAAACGTAACATTTAAAAAATACCGAACATGTCATCATCATCTGCCTAGCTTTTTACCCAACTATGTTGGGGTCGGCTTCCAGTCTAACCGGATTCAGCTGAACACCAGTATTTTACATGGAGCGACTTCCTATCTGACCTCCACAATCCAGTTACTGGGTAATACGATACCCCTTGGTAAGACTGGTTGTCATACTTTCGGGCTTCTGACTACCCGTAACGACCGTCAAAGATCTACGAATGACAGCCGGGACCAACGGCTTAACGTGCTTTCCGAGGCACGGAGTGGTCTCGGTATGTAAAGATGGTCACCCATCCACAGACCAACCGCGGCAAGCGTAGCTTAACCTAATCGATCGACCTGTGCGGCTGTTATTATTTAGCCACGGGCCCCTCAAATACCGAACATGTTTTAACTAATAAATTGTTCGACACTTGTATAAAAGTCCTTTAAAAAAAAAGATAAAATAGGAATAGAAATGGCATACTTCATCATTCTCCTGCCCTTATCCCAATTTATTTGGGGTCGGCGCAACATGTCTTTTTCTTCCATACTTCTCTATTAGTCGTCATCTCGGTAGTAGTGGAAGTGGCATACTTCTTGTCATTAATTGAACATTTCAGCGCTCATGCTCATACCATTTTCTCTATTTTTCCAGCGATTCTTCGTAGTAGACGGCGGCATACTGGTCTACGCACGTTCCCCGACGGACGTAGCTCGCGGCCGACTCCACGGCTCCGTGGACGTTGGCTTGTCAGTCATATCCGCTAAGGCGAGACGGCGGCGAATCGATATAGATGCCGACGAGTTCATATACCACCTGCGAGCGAAGACGCCTGATGTCTTCCGAACATGGCTTAATGTTCTTAAAGCTCACAGGTCAGTATTTAAACGGATTACGGTCGGGTCTCCGAAGATGCCCGAAGATTTTCATAAAAGCGTCAAAGTCGTCACATTACAACCATTTTTCTGACTAGCCCCTTGATTAGTCAACTAAAACAGACATTCATTATTTTAAGAATTAATTTAAACCATTTTGAACCTTATGCGAAAGCCTCTAAAGTTGAACTCTAATTGTTATCACTTATTGAACGTTCTCTTTCTCTCCAGGTTATACCGCCAACACTTGCTAACATTCGGTGCGCGGGAGTCAGTGCCAAAAATCCATGCGCCGCTCGACGATCTACCTGCCACAGACAACTCGTCTCGTAAGTCTATTATTATGTATTATAATAAGTCTTATTGTCTTATTACTATTGCTGTGCAGCATGCGTACGACGGTATTAGAATAGAGATGTTTTTATGAATGTTATTGAAGGGTAGTTTGATATGATTTCGTGAAATTTTGTACGTATTTTCCTTACTACTATTTTCTCAAAATTTATCTAAAAAAATTATATTCTTTTACGTTTAGAAATTATACATAACCTATTAGTTTAGGGGTCTTTCAAAGTCTGACAACCAGACTTCCCAAGGGGTACCGTATTGCCCAGTAACTGGGTTGTGGAGGTCAGATAGGTAGTCGCTCCATGTAAAATACTGGTATCCAGCTGCATTCTGTTAGACTGCAAAACGACCCCAACATAGTTGGGTAAAGGTTAGGCAAATGATGAATAGTTTATAGTTATTAATATCAAATGGGAAGAAACCCATAACGAATACTTTAAAATTAATTAATATTAATACTTATTTCGCGGAAGTTTCTTATTTCTCAGTATAAAGAAAATGTATAAAGTGGAACAGATCTCTAATATACGTTTTCCGAATAGATAAGGTACTATATCTCAATAATCCCTTCCTTTCCTACCGAGTATCCTTCCTAATCTCACACCTCCATTCTCTCAAAGGTACGTCCCACGACATCATCGTATCGTCCACATTAAGTACGAGCGACGAGTTCCCCTTCCCGAACCCCACGGAGCAACCCACCAACGAATTTTCTAACGACAGGTTCTGTTTCTACCAATCCACCTTCTACTCACCCGAAGACTCCCAATGTCCCCCAAATAAACCCAAAATCTATGACGTAAAAGATATGCTAAATAACCACAGAAGTCTGTGTTCTATGAATTGTGTAGCCAGATTTACAGAAGAGGATTTGAAAAGAAGGAAATCTCCTACCGTTTCTCCCGGTAGCACGGACGCTGAGAAACAAATACATAGCACGGATCTTGATATCAATTCTATACGAACTATAGAAACTGTCAAAGAGGACGAAGTTATGGTCAATAGCGACTGCGCGCCCGTCCGATGTTCACCCGTATCACCCGACGCAAAACGAGCAGTATTCCTTGACAAGATCGACCCCACCACAGCTTACTTCTTTTTCTCGCACATGAAATCGACCTTAAGCAAAACCAAAATTTCTCCAATGAAAAAGAGCAAAAAGTCAACGAATTTAGTGAAGTATAGAAACGAATTGGCCGAACCTACTTTGAAAAAGCCTTTTAGCAAATGTATGTTGCTAGGCAAGTACAAAATGAAAGTGTCGAGACAGGCCGTTACTGAGAGAAGTACAGATTGCTCGGTCGCCTGTGACCTTGTACAGCTGGAAAGTAACGAAGCCCAAGTCACGACCTTGGATAACAAGTTGCTACAGGACGCTACGACAACCTCTGAATATGATAACATCACGGAAAAACTCCTGGTGTCCTTATTCCAGAACCACAAAAACATTCCGACTGACGATGTGGAGTATTACATTAAACAAGTAGTCAACGATTTATACGACTTCAAGTTCCGAGACGTGCATCCAGTGAAGACACTGTTTAGGAGTCTACTTGAGTATTGGCTAAAGAATACTTCCGTTGAACCTGTCAAAATCATCATGAAAAAGTCCCAGTCAATCGACAGACAGTCGAATCATTTGTTCACAAAAGATCAAAATCTATCGAGTGTCTACTTCAGTAACGTCACTAAACAAACTCAGTTTCACGGGATTAGCGAGATGCTAGTGCAGTGCAAGAAACGGCAGCCCATTGCGGAAACTACAACCGCCGTGGTGAAAGATGAGAACGACTCTAGTTACTCATACCAGAACATCACACGGACAGACAGCGACAAGAAAGAGCGGAGGATACAAGAACTCGAACAATTGCTTAAAAACACCGTCTACATGTGTGGTACGATCAGGAATAATCCTAGCAAACAAAAAGATATCAAAACAACAAAAACTTTGATCGATAACATAGGGAAGGTATCTCAAAAGTCAGGCATAGAAAATCCTGCTGACATAAACAACGATAATTCTAACTCTTCTACTGAGAATATACAAGACACCTTAAATCACCTTATAAGTGAGACTTTGATACCTCATGACGTTGCCAAGGAGTTCCTTGGCGCGTACTTGGACGTGCTGCTCAAAGATGAGAGTAAAAGCACGAACACCAGCTCCATGTCCAGTGACCAGTCAATCTTATCTAAAGTTTCTAAAGAAGAGCTCTCGTGCGAAGTTCAAACCGAAGCTGTGGTTAAAAGAGTGTCGAAGAGCGTCACTACTGTCAAGCCTACAGAGCCCGAGGTGAAGTCAGTCGAAGCCGCAAAGCCCATAGACCCAGGACAGATGTACCTGAAAGATATTCTGGACAAAATAACAACGATATTCTCCAAAGTGAAGCAACTGGATGAGAAAAATTGTAAAAATAACAAATCCAGCGCAAACAACATATCTGGCGTTATAAAAGAGAACGAACAAAAGGATGAATTGGGCAGACCTGTGAAGGAGTACCCTGGGAAAAATCTCATCTACGAGAACTTTGACGAGAATACAGTTGTGATAGATCTTACTAAATTCGATTTGGAGCATATTTCCATGTTCAATGATCCAGCTATACAAGGCATTATGTCCATAACTATAAAACTTAAGGAGAAACCTGCGGCTATTGGTGAGACTAAACGCCCACACTTGAGCCTGCAGTTTGCAGAGTCGCAACGTCTTAAAAAGGAATCCAAAAAGGAGTACGCCGTTGATGATAACTGGATCAAGTATATCCACCCGATAGACACAAAATCTAATGAGATATTTCAAAAGAAGAAAACTCCCAAGAGTCCTAATTATCCCTTTATTGATTGTCCGAAACAGTTTGATTTAAAACCTTACTCGAGCAGCAGCGATGCCACTTCGAAGGCATACAAGGTGACGCATGAGAGCGAACACTCAATGGACCTATCATTTAACAGTAGTAACTCCTTTCGAAACGACTCAATCATAGGGCAGTCTTTCGATAATAAAGGCACTCAATCATGCTATATGATGTCATTCAAAAAAGAAGTGGTATCCTCGAAATTTCAGTCAAGGAAGAAAACTAAGCTTAAAGAGTGCGGCGGTATAATGCTGCCTCAGAGAGTGATATCCCCACGGCGATCACCTATCAGGCACACTGAGATGTCAATATTTGAAAAGCCTGCCCCGAGGGTGATCGATGAAAAGTTTATACTGTTGCTGTTGGAAAATTTATCACTACTATCGAAAAATATACCAAGTTTACACAAAGAAATCAATAACTTGTACACGAAGTTGAGAAAAAAGCACAAGAAAGTTTTGAAGAGCTGTGTCAATATACAGGGGTTGAGTCTGTTAGGTAAGATTTACAACGAAGAGTCGTGTGGCACTAGTAAAACAGACGCGAAGACTCAATGGGACGTCGTACCGTGTCTCGGGGCCAACAAGAAATTCAGCGGCAATGAGAAAGCTGTGAACACATGCAGCAGTGCAAAGATAAATAAGAAGGACAACTTGAGAGACGCGAATATCAGCGCCATAGATTTGACACTACTGATGAACTCAGAAGTCCAAACGATGTCTAAACCTGAACAGTTATTGATGAAACGCCAACGTAAAGCACCGTTGTGCACAGATACATCTCTGATGACGAATATGGCGGAAACTGGTTCTATAAATAGTCTGGCATTGACGGAGGTACAGACCGTCGACATTTCCACCTCAAACCCGAACTGGTTTCGCAAAATCTGCACCAAGGAATGTTCCATGTCCACGATCATAAAGTGTATGATAGATACTAAGAAACAAATCGCTCGTTTGCAATCACAACTACCTGCAAAAGAGCAGATTGTTATAAAGAAAAAATCTCTAAAAATGATGCAAGATTTGGACGATGCAATCTCGCTGTTATCGCCTGCGTTTAAGGTCTCAACTCAATCGCAGACGGATAGGAAGTTGATACGCTTTGCGAGAGAAAGAGTGTTAGATACTGATTGTAATGTGTATCAGCTATATCTGAGTAAGAAGTACAATGTCACGAGGTCTAGCTCTCTGACTGAATCGAACGTAGAAATTAACCCGAGCGATGAGATGAGGACTTTGTATCGATGTACAAGTGATCCGTCACATTGTTCCGGTTAGGCTGTTTTGTTTATAAATGTAGTATTCCACAATAAATTGTTGGAAATATTCTTATACGTATACCGCGTGTTTCAGAAAGGTGTGGTCAAAATTAACGGTGTGGTACATACCATTAGACTGAACAACTTTCTCTATGGGACCAAAATTGTAATCGAGAAAAAATAATCAGCCGTCCCATACAAAAGTGAAGCATTGTATTGGATGGCTGTATATTATTACCTACTCGACCTAAATGTATGGGACGGCTGATAATTTTTCCGCGATTACGATATTGATCCCATGGAGAAAGTTGTTCAGTTTGATGGTCTGTACCACAACCTTTAATATGACCACATCTTTCTAAAACATGCTGTATTTGTTTAGTTTGAAATAGTGTATGGCATACAAGCAATAGTGTAGTCATTTGTTTTCTATGGGCTTGTTGCTAAAGCATTTGATTGGACCACTAAATATAGTTAGAAACGAAGAGAGTAGAATAATAATATTTTTCAAAACAATTTTAGAATTTCTATTTTTAATATATTAGAATATACAGTGTGGCAGGGACATCGATGCGCAATCTCTTACCATAGATTCGCATTTACGTAGATATTGCAATTTTCTATGAAGGAGCAATTTTTTTTTTTTTTTTGATAACCTACGATAAATGTTTACGCTACTCCTAGCGTAAACATTTTTCGTCAGTTGCGTGTCGGTGTCCCTGCCACTGCGTATAGTGCTTAGAAAATAAAATATAAGCAGTAAATATGTAGAAGTTATCTTAGAATATTTCATAAGGAATTTAGTTAGCGTAGCAGGATTTATTCATAGCGAAGTATTGAAAAGATGCCCATAGTGTAATTGTTCTCAGTATTTGCATGAGTTTTATTTTTTTTCTTTTACGTTTTGAATAACTAACAGTACCTACTGATGACTTCTACGAGAGAAATGCCCTTGTTACAAATTTACATCGATGACTCATTTACATTTCTTAATACAAAACAATTACTTTTATTTTTTCTGCAATGCATTGGTTAATTCTTATTTATTTTTCCCGTAGTGTGGCACTGAGCATAATTGACGATTAATTGATTGATTAATTGGCCTCATTTTTTTTATCTCTCAGAAGCCTGAAAATTTATTAAACGCAGTTAGTACAGATTTATATTTAAACTAGCTGCGCCCCGCGGTTTCGCCTGCATAAGTTTCGAGTATCCTGTGTTAATCCTGGTTATAAAATATATGTGTGCCAAATTTCATCCAAATCCGTTCAGTAGTTTTGGCGTGAAAGAGTAACAAACATCTATCCATCCATAAAAACTTTCGCGATTATAATATTAGTGGGATAGGATTATTAAAAAAAAAACATAATCATAAGTCATGTTTCATATATGGCATTATCAAAAGAATTCATTGATACAATTTCCTGAATTATGGGAAAACCCATATCGGTCGAGTTAACTGATAAAATGTTAATGAGTCATAAAAATAATCACCAAATATGATAATTTACTACTATCACGATAAGACTTGAAAATACAGAAATGGAGTTATTTAATAAAGTACTGTTAGTCATTCATACAGTTTGATTCATGCACCTTCCCCAAGCAAGTATGTGATTGCAGTGTTATGGAATATATTGGCAAAAGAAAAACGAGAATATTAAGAGAATAAAAAAAAATCACCACCTGCCGAACATGGCTTTGCACTGGAAAAATGAACACGAAAATGCAGCCAGGTCTTACAATGCTGGTAGGTGGACGGCGGCTTATTTACGATCCAAATGCACTTGCGTTTTCAACTGAAAGCAATTCAAATTCTCTTAAGTTTTTTGCAATTTACTGGTCAGTGTGAGAATGTATGTTGATCTAAATATGATTCGCGATTTCGTAACTAATGTGTATTTACATAAATATAACCGTTAACATCATCAATACTATCCCTCTTATTTCAAATTCCCCTATTGAATAACTATTTCATGAAATAGTTATAGCGGCCAAAACTAAGACAGTTGTGTTGATGTTTGTAATTAAATGATAATAATTATCTATTCCCAAACTCCAAAATCAATTTATTTTAATTAAACCATTCAATGGCAAACGACATCGTGGCAGGCCCAGACGGAGATGGCGGGATGAGCTGGACTCCTTTCATAAAGATTGGTCCTTGGCAGCTCTGGATAGAGAGAGTTGGAAAGAGAGTAGGGAGGCCTTTGCCCAGCAGTGGGATATTAAATGCTAATAAAAAAATATTAAAAAAAAAAAAAAAACATTTAAAGACTTTTGAATTGTCAAGGAGTCGCTCAGTCAGAAATATGAAGTGAAGCTAGTTGCCTATTTGTTACAGTCGCGAATCATATTTTGATCAACGTACAACCTGACACTGTCCTACAAATTCCTAAAAAGGTAAGAACATTTTAATTTATCGGGGTATCTTAGCGCATCCCCCTTAAAAGAAAAAGTAGTCAAGCGAACTTTACAAAACCTATCATATTTTAGAAGACCAATTAATAAAGCGTCAGTCATCGTCATTTCAATTCTCTTTCATCTTCAAAAGCGTTCCACTCCGAATTTCGTATTCGCTCTTTTGGCATCAAATCAAATAATTTATATTTCGTATGTGACATGAGCTATGCACTTCTACTTTAACTGTAGCCATGACAATGAAACAAAACGCTAAACTTTTCGACTCACTGTATTCCCCAAAGAGGGTAGAAAGAGGTGTACAGTACACCCAGTTACTGCTCTAATAATATTTGTGCAATATATTCCAAAACGCTGGTCCCCTGTCCCCCACATTCACGTGTCTGGTCTGTAGGGCTGTTGAGTCCCAGCGCAGGACCGATCAGGGGCCCTCAAGCAGGCTTCGTGTCGGGCACGCCGGGCGGACGCCTCGCCGGATGGATTATAGGTATGTAGCACCCCTGACGTGTTCTATGAAGCTGCGTATTTGGATTGAACGCTGACTCTGGGAAGGATTTCTGCAATACAATTATACACGGTGTTAGGAACATGGGCGACAAACTTTTACCATGAATACAGCACATGATTAGAAATTAATTCATCGGTTTTTTATTTAAAAAAATCTACTGTTGCATTAAAAAATGCAATAGTTACACCATCAAAATTTATAGAGCAGCGGCTTGTGGGTCTAGAACCAGGTACCGAACTCATAGTATTAGTTTGCGCGTCGATTTCCTTTACACCCTGTATTTATTTTATAGAGATATCTAGAACTAGTGTCCGCCAACAAGAGTAATTGAAAGTATCGTCTCGTAACCGTTTTTGCAAGTATCATTCAAGATCAAAAATTGCAACCAAGACTGGTTTTGAAGGACTTAACCGAACCTTTGTACGCAATTTCTCACACTAAATTGTAAGTTTACTGTGTCATTATCAGGCCATAACTACTAAGGTCGTACAGGACTTTGTTTAATTTTTCTTTTTGTTACATACTTTAAAAAAAAAAAAAAAAAAAATTTATTTTTGACTGTGTTTAGTTTAGTTTGTGATCTTCATGTACGAGTCACAATAAATACTTTTTCTTTTGTTCTGTCTTAATTACTTTCGAAAATAATGAATTGAGTAATTTATTTGAAAAGTGTTGTAAATCCGCGGCTTTTACGAACTCCTACTAACATCTTTATTTGCAGGAAAGAAAATTACGGATATGTCTTTATTACAAAATCTCGGTGTCTTAACTCGTAAATGTGAAACAAAACAACTTTGTTTTCACCAGGAATGTCAATGTTTCTATCACTCTTGCTCTTCATACCAAATGACTATTTTATCTATGCATGTAAAACATAAAATAGTCATCTGAAGACATGCATCATGAATGGTTTTTCTATAGATTAATCTGATTGTGAAGCATGATCCGATAGGTAGTTTGCATGTGTAGCCTAGCACATGCCTCTAGGATATTGTAAAAGCGACCTTACTTGCCTTTGCACAAGTATTGAATTCCTTTGGAAGAAATAGACTTATAGCAAGTTTTCAAAAACCGCACCTTGTCTTGCCTTTGCTAAGTAAGCGATTATGAACCTTATTTTTATGACAATAATGTTCATATTCGTGTAAGCAAATGTGAGCAAGCGTTTCATAAGATTTTGGACATTAATATAATACAAATAAAGTTCATATTCGTATGAGACGCTTACTTAACAAACTAAAATCAAAGTACTATGCATTTTGCCCTTAGAAACTTCCACGCTGGTCTAGTAATAGATGAATTAGAATGTGTTAGAATGCTTAATGTGATCTTTAGACATAACATAACATCACGCCTGTAGTCCCCGAAGGGTTAGGCAGAGGTGTACCTATAGTACAGTGTACACCCATATTTCGCCAGTTAGGTTTAAGTCAAATCTAACAGGAGGAGGGCCTATTATCATCAACCGGGCAGAAATCCAGAGCCCGGGCTGCTACTGAGAAATTCCTGATGGAAAAACCAAATAACAGTTTGCCCGACCTGGGAATCGAACCCAGGACCCCATGCTCAGCAGTAAAACAGCGGCTTTAAATTAGTAAAGAAATAATTAAAGACAGGGTAGGACAGTTAAGGGTGTGTTAAAAATATTCCTATAAAAACACTTGGATCACCAGAACGACATGTAAATAATCGTCTTAGAAAGAACCATACATCTAGCCAACATATAAGCTGCTCGGCAAGATAGCGGGTCTGGCTGCCCAGGGTAGGTATGCTGAAAATACGTCTAAGCAGCCGTCCATAAATTATGTTACACGTTAACGAAGCAAGAGGAGTATGCTAGGATCGTAGCAGGTCCGGGTCGACGGCGCGTTGTGTTCCACGCGCGCCTCAAAGAGATGTCAGCACAAAGTGATGGGGTTCGCTAGGGCCGATGCCTGCCAGGGCCGCGGGTTGTTCGTAAGAGTTACCGTGGCCCCTGGCACAGGCAGCTAAAGGAACACGGGTGGGTTTTAGTCAGTAAAAGTCTAACACGTCCTCCCGCTCCGCCCAGAGTGGGAAAAGTTATTTTAAGATGTCCCACACAAAAAAAAATGATCGTAGCAGGTGGCGTTCTATAGAAGCAGAGTGTTCTGGAATGGAGTCAATAAAATATGACAAGGGGGAACGAATCATAAGCTTCGTGACGTCACATGTATAAATCTAAAGTATTAAAAGTCTAACGAAAATTTTTAAAACTATACCAACTTTAAAGAAACTATAATAATGTTAGTTTTAAATTGCAAAATACATAATGTGATATCACACTACCGTGTATTGCAGGGGTGCAAGTGGGAAAAAATATGACCACTACAGAAATATGACCATGTGTTACAAGGATGGCTGGCAAGGGGGGCTTCAAAAATCATGAAATTCACATGACGTAATTTATGGACGGCTCCTAAGTATCTCGTCACTTGTATAAGTTCCTTTAGCCACCGATATGGATGAAGATATCCAAATGTATTGACATTCCTCTAAACTTAACGCTGTCCTCAATCCACAGAGTCAGGTGGCCCACTAGACACTGCGTCCCGAGAGCTGGGGCAAGCACAGCTGTCCGTGCAGCAGCTGCAGCGGCTGCTGGATGCGCTGGAGTTGCAGCAGCAGTTGCACCACGATACAGATGTAAGTGCTCGGTATTGCATGGATGGTCACCCACCCATCCACGGACCGACCTTGACAAGCGTTGCTTAACCCTGAAGATCGACCCGTACGTCTGCTATTATTTAGTCACGAGCCCCTCATAGGCATTATTTAATAATACTATAGAGGTATGAGGGTATAATGTTCACTCATCCTCCATAAAAAAGGGAGGATCCTCCGACTAGATGGATGTTGTGTCTGGCTAGCAACTGCCCAATGATTCATATCGGGCCGTTGTATATATGCTAGTTGCACGGTAAACTCCGCTTGCGAGATGCAGGACTTTGCGTGACGTCAGTATGACGCGTAGGTCGCATGTGGCGTTGTAGATACTGCTACAATACTAAGGAATTGGGTCGGGGCCTACTTAATTCAATTTATTTATTGGATTTGGATTGGTAGAGAGAGATTAAATTTTATTTTATCTAATATTACAGGTCCATATACGTTTAAGAAGTTGTGAATGTGGAAGTTAATATTGATGTCCTATTTATGTGTTGAAGTCCGTGGAATATAACTTAACGAATGAATTCATTTGATGACTGTTAGTAATCTTATTTATTGTTCTAAGTACCCATTTTTTTTTTTCGGATTCGAAATCATCAAATGACCCCTCCCGCTCTGGGTGGAGCGAAGGGAGTGTCAGACTCTTACTGACTAAAACCCACCCATGTTCCTTCCTTTGCCCTTTATGTTCCGGGGTAGCGGTAACCCTTTCGGATAATCCCGCTGTTCTAAGTACCCATTACACGGAATTATGTATCCCCTTGGCCACCGGATCGATGGTTGTAATATTTATTTATTTAAATGCCTTCAAAACTATCATTACAGGCCTTTATCTAATGCGATAGCCAAGTCACACACAAAATTAAAATTAAAGCACAAAATACATCTCAAGATCATAAATATTATTTGCTTGTAACACAGTGTAAACAATAGTACGTTTAATAAATAGTAATAATATTTTTAGCTCTCATATGATCCTGATGTAAATTTTCGTGTTATTCAGTTCTAGACAGTGTCTTATCAGCAATAAGCCCCTCATGGTAAATCTTAATAACATCATTTGCAAACTATAGTTCATAATCAGCCTATAATGTTCCCACTGCTGGGACACAGGCCTCCTCTCTCCAAGAGGGAGTGGGCTATAAAATACCACGCGGGCCCAGTGCGGTTTGGTACTCGTAGATGTCACATGTCTTTGAGTTTCTTTTTTGGTTCTAGAATATGCAGGTTTCCTTAACAGCACATTTTAACTTAAAACTTTCAAAAAGAGGTTTTGGAACAAACAGTTCTATTACTAGAATTTGGGCTTTGGATTTTGGTCTTTCAAAATCCACACCAAGACTATTGTGGGCTGTTGTCTTGTGGTCCTTTTTTACCGAAATCTTGTTTTTTTTTAATTGTTCGTTGTGTATTCTCCAGGTATCACTGGAAGGTGCCTCCCCAAACGTAAAGAAAGACCGGCGCAAGTTCGGCCTCAGAAAGAAGAAGTCGAACAGCAAGTGTGCGTCAGTCGAACTTCAAGCGTCACACACTCACATAGACCCGTCCAGCTCACACATGGTAAGTGATAAGCAGTGAAGAGGCCTTTAGAAAATCAGTTTAATAAAGAAATTAAATTATGCCCCGGGTATCGAGCCATTAGTTCCCCAAGCATTCTACCTGGATAATAGATCTATTTTTCGGAAAAACCGCACTTCGTTTTTCTACAAAAGTATAGTGGCTGGACTGTTTCAATGAAGATATGGTTAGAAAGAGGGTGACTACCGAGATGACGACTAATAGATAAGTATGGAAGAAAAAGACATATTGCGCCGACCACAAATAACTTGGGATAAGGGCAGGTGAATGGTGATGGCTGGAAACTGGATAGAATGGATTATATTTTATTTTAAGAAGGTTGGGTGGTCTTGAATACTTTTGTGGAGTTTCTTGCCGGCTCTTCTCCATAGGAAACGACCAATTGGAGCCGTGCACCTAGCTTCTGACATTTTATAAGTGCCCATGTGAAATATTTTTTAGTTTTTAATCTTACTTTCCTTATCTTTCCCCAGGCATTATCAGCTCTAACGGCGCCCCCCTCACCCGGCGGCGGTGCGTCCTCAATGCCCAACTCTGCCGCCTCCCTGCCCATAGGTAAGACACATTATATTATGTACTATATAGTTTATTTATGTATATGTTATATGTGTACATGTGTGAGTGTTAGAACTGTGTATGTGTTAGTCGCTTACTCATGCTATTTGTTGAGGGTTTGGACAGTAAAAGAACTGTTTTTTTTTTTTTTATAAACAATATCAGCCTATAATGTTCCCACAACTAGACTCACGTCTCTTCCACTCCAGTGCCCGTGACGACTGTCAAAGATAAAAACTATGTACCACGACTGACAGCCGGGACCTACGGCTTAACGTGCTTTCCGATCATTTCAAATAATATCAATGGTAATAGGATACTTTTCGGAGACTGATTTAACTTATAAAAAGCCTTTGACGACCGATATCACTTTGACAGGGACTTGAGTGATATCACTCGAAAACAGAGGGGTAATTCTCGTAATTTTAAATCCGTTCACAGTCTGATCTCGGTCTCAATCTGTCAAAACTTACTTCTAAGTTCCCTACATTTTGACAAGATTCTCGTAATTTTAAGTCCGTCCACAGTCTGGTCTCAGTCTCAATCTGTCAAAAAATACTTCTAATTTCCCTACATTTTGACAAGTTTTTGACATTTGTTTGTCGCTGAGATGAGACTGCGAATAGATTTTGAACGTTTTTTACGAGAATTGGCCTTCAGATATATTGAGTGGTTTATTAATGCAGGCTTTACTAATCTGCTAGATAACGAGGAGATTATCTAGCTACATCTATGTACTGTTTATGTACAAAATTGAAATAGGTACAGTACAGCCCGATTTAAACCAAGATATGATCAGCCTATAATGTTCCCACTGCTGGGGCACAGGCCTCCTCTCTGTGAGAGGGAGTGGGCCGTAAACCACCATGCTAGCTCAATGCGAGATGTCACATGACCTTTAATCTTGGTATGATTTTCTGAAACTTATTCAGATCATAATTATCAAGAAATTCCTACAAAAGTTAATTTTGTGGACCAGACAGAACCAAATAGATATAACCGACCGACCGACTAAAAGGCTTTTCACATGGCGATAGAAAATATTATCAAGTATTTTATAAAATAGAACTATTAATACAAGTATTTTACTGTGCATATCCTCAAACAAAACGTAAATGTGATAAAACATTTAATTTTAGGTATCCCAATGAATCCACTCCTTGTTTCTCCCTAACCGAAAAATACCAAGAGAATAATCAGAAATATTTACTAACCATGTACATACCTACCTATATTGTATATGTATACACAATCATGTTTTTTTATTTTTTTATTATTTGTATTGCGAAAGTAAATTGTTCAAATAAAATTGCCTTTTTTTTGTTCACAAAAACAATAATTATTTTGAAACTTATGTCTTTGCAAGGATTTTACGAAATTGGTAAGTTGTGATGAACTGACGCGCCGCCTTGGCATGGCTCTGAAAAAAAAAACAAAACAACATGGCGCCTATTACTTGCACGTTGACATTGACATTAGCTAGGCATGTCAGGCTCTCCCCGTAGAGTTGGTGCTACATGCATTTCATCTCAGTTTAATGACTAAAAACATTAAAGTTTAGTATAACTTGCACCTCAAATCACTAAATGCATATAGCGCTAAACCACTGACCTGTATAAGACGCTGGACTAAATATACTATATGAAATGACAGTTCTTTTTTGTGCCAATTCAAAGCGCCGCTCGAGCGTCTCAGGAACTAAAATTAACACATTGCCGCAAAAGGCCGTCGTTTTGTTTTAGTACGTCTCTGATGATTTAGGTCTAAATCGTGGAATAAGACTTTTTTGTGTATTTTGTGTTTACTACGAGATATTTAGAACATTTTTATCATGAAAGTATGCGCTTCTTGTAAAACTCGCTATCAAAAACATTAGTTCCACGGACGCTCACGATGCTGTCAGCGCCAAAATGGCGAAAATCAAATGTCTTCATTTTGTCGTCGATAGTATGAAGTCCAGCGTACTTGTTTATTATAGGTCAGTGCGCTAAACGAATTTAAAACATCTTTCTATGTATTTTTTATTATTCTGTCAATCGTTTGAAGATGACAGAGACAGAATGAGTTTTAAAATACGATTAGAGTTAAATGCATTTCGGGACTTGTAGTGCAAGTGGACCTAAATGATGATAAATGGCTAACATGCTTTCTTGCTAACAATTTATATACAGCGAAAATTGAGAATGGAAAATATGCATTTTACGACTAGCTTGCAAGGAGCTATTTCGCTGATTTTTTTCTGTTTAACTAAAGCATGAAATGAGGAATCAAAATGAATAAACAAGAATGAATAAAGCCACTGTTACAGTAATTTGTAGCTCCTGTATGTATTTATTAAGAATAGTGGAAAAAGAATGGTTTCGCACTGAATTTTGGCTAGTCATGTCATTGTATTTGCGAAGTAGACGTACCAGAAAAAGTTTATTGAGGTCTTTCAAAGGTGTGAATGACCTTAGCTACAAACTTCGATGAAGTTTATGCTCAATTGAACGAAATTGAACTATGTCTAACATAAGCATTACATACAGGAGCTATTTGACTTTGATATGACTTGTAAACCTTCTAAACTAGACGCTCTATAAACTATAACTTCTAAAATCATCATTACCTCATACTAACCCTAGGGTAACCATACAGGGTCAAATTAAATTAGCTAGTGAAACTCCGCAGGCGTGATGGGTATCGATATCTGAACATGATAAAACAAAAAAAGAAATTAATTTGATGATTTTTTGTCGGGTCAACGACCGCTGCTAGTGTACTTACTTGAAATATCAGTTTTTTGTGTAAATTAAACATCAAATCTTTTCATTTTGTATTTTATCGTGTTCAGATATCGATAACCGTCACGTCTGCAGAGTTTCGCTAGCTAATTTAATATGATCCTGGTATACCTAGCTACATAACCAAGTCATCACAAACCGCACTTCCCAGAAGACTACATAATAAATTCTCTTCTCTTCTCGTTACAGCGTTTCTTTCAACATTTCTGGCATCCACCTTAGTTCGTAAGACTGATTTTATTTACGTTTTGGACCCCCCTTGTTCCTAATCGAGCGCATTGCATTGTCTGTATATACAACGCTCACTTCGCTAGCTGTATATAAGGTGTAAAAAGACTCATCACATAGCCGTTATGTACGCATTCTGTACATCAAACTAATTAACATTATTACTGGGAAACGACTTTTATTTTTGGTGTTAATAATCACTGTTTACGGCAGCGCGCAATGTAACGCACGCAAAACATTGTGCTTATGGGAACATGCAACGGTACAGGAGTTGTGGGGGGGATTTAAAGTTGTGTTATACCATTTTTTCTTTTCGTGGAGAATAAGTTGGAACAACGAGTCAATCAATATCTTTGTAACCTAAAGGTGAGATATGGTCCAGTAAAAAAAAAAATATCACTAGTGACTCTCGGCTTCGTGAAGCGTCTTTTTACATCCGTTATAGTGCATGGTTTTAGCTGATGGAGTGCCTCACTTACTATATGAAATATGGTCATTTGAGGAATAGTGGAAAATTCATTGAGTTAAAAAAGAGTCGCCGCGTCTTAACCAAAGAGATCGGTCACGCGAATACGCGATCGTCATGTTCATGTCACTCATTCTGTCGGCGCGAACACGCGTTTGTGTACGCACGGCTACACATCAAGCTATACATAACCAGTATAAGCTGACTTCTGATTGTACGAAAAACCTATACATTGCGAGGTCAGCTAAAACTGGAAATGTATAGCTTGATGTGTAGCCGTGTGTACACCGCACGAAATGAACGCAGCGGCCGCGTGTTTGCGCGACGATTGCGTTTGTTAGGACGAGATCTAAAACTGAGCAGATTTGTTTCTTAAATTATGCTATGATAAGGAGTAGGAGTCTAGAAGGATACAAAAGACTTTATCTAATCTGTAATCCGTTGTCAAATCTCATCTCAAGTTGGTTGGTCGTTTTCGTCCAAATAATCTCTCTGACATGGAATTTTGACAGCAGATTTATTCGATTAAGGGCTGATTTTTCAATCATCTAATAACTTTATTTCGTGGAATAATTTTGAAATTTTGACAGTTATTTCATATAAAAACTGTCAAATACCTCGAATAAAAGTTGTCTGGTTCACAGCATAAAGTCTCAAAACTTTTATCCGTGCAATAAAATTGACGTTTGACAGTTTTTTTATGGGAAATTTGTCAAAAATTCAAAATTTATTCTCAGGATAAGACTTATTCTACATAGGTAGGTTGGTTTGGTGTAATTTGCCCTTAGAGAAACCGTTATTATTTTGATATAATCATAACAACTGACAAAAAATTTAACAGCAGTTATTTGATAAGACTTACAAATGACAATGTACCGGATTTTATTTCTGGGTCACGTGTCATTTAGAAAAGGAAATATATAAATAATGGTTTATTACCTTAAAACAGTTACTAGATTACGATAGACTATCATATTATATCCTTTACCGTCATAGGAAAGCTGACATTACGTCAATATATCTCTGCTCATCCTTCCAAATTATACAAATGACATGATAAAACTAGTAATCGAAAACATCTTTACCAATTTTCGACCTTATGTCGCAAGATATAAGATTCAAAAGTCTATAATTATAAACGAATAGCCTTGACACTTATCTCTCGCCTTCCTTTATCATAGATACACAGAATCTCAGATTATCAACAATCTGAATATACCTACAACATCCTAGTACATGTTAAGCACTGCAATTTCAACTTTACGCTCTGAAGATAGAGTATAATTTCGAGTAGAGTTTAATAAAAATCTAAATGAGTCGCTTTGTCATCATAATACGACAGTACTTTCCGTGATGTTAGAACAATGGTGGTGTAATCAATATTGTGAAATAGTAACATTTTTTAATCGTAATATGAACAAAATGTGAGTTAAAATTAACTATAAAAAAACTACAAATATTATTCTCTCTGTGACATAAATTTATTATTATATATATTGAGAAAATTGTGCTATCGTTAGATTGAACAATTTAATCAGTTAAAGAACACTTTTCTTTTTTTCTTTTCTTTTTTAAAACGTTGCCCCACACTAGGAATTTGTCCTGTATCGTGGGTGCGTTTACACTGTAAGAGACTCAATAGGAATTTTATTGTTGTTACATCTTAGTGTGCATCTTGGTGGGTTATGAGGGCCTAAATTGTCCCGCAAAGTGTTAAATACCTAACATTTCCTTGATAACCAAAGTGATAACATAAGAATGTCTAAAGAAAGTGACGGGATGTTTGTGCCTCTAGCCAGAATCATCTGCAAATACATTGTGCAAGTGCTAAGAGAAGAGATGACTCGGTACTGTAAGTCTATTAATTTTGTTATTTATCTTGCTAGGATGTAGCTCATATCGTAGATTTTTGACCGTCGTTGCTGATAGTCTGGAGCCCCAAACTCTGATAACCAGTCTTAACAAGGTATCGTGTTATTCAGTAACTGGGTCGTAGAGGTCCAACGAGTATCGTGTTATTCAGTAACTGGGTCGTAGAGGTCCAACGAGTATCGTGTTATTCAGTAACTGGGTCGTAGAGGTCCGATAGGTAGTCGCTCCATGTAAATTACTGGTATTCCTGCTGCATCCGGTCAAACTGGAAGCCGATACCAAAATAATCGGGAAGAGACTATGCAGATTGATCTTAGTAAGATGCAGGAGGGACTCAAAAATTTATAACATCAAGTATTGCCTCTTAGATATTAACCATTTCATTTAAAATCCCTACAGTTGTATTATTGATCATGTAATTTTTTGTATTTTATTTTACAGTAGGTTCCCGTTTAGAGTATATTGGAAATCATTCGTTCATTGTTAGCACAGTTAGTTGTCGATTCACTTCAAACTCATAGGTACCGAACGCACACCCAAATAAGTTTATTTTGTCAAGGGAATATAAAATTGGATACCATTGATTTGTGAGCACTTTCGATTCATTTCTGACTGCATAAGCTATGCGATGCAATATGCAAAGCAAATTGTAGTACATTGTAATTTGTATGCAAGCTCCGTTCGCGTAGATACGCGTCCCATTGTGTGTTACACCGTCGTACTGTGACGCCCACTTAGGTTTTGACCTTCTTATACATCTACAGTGACCTCTTGTATACTACCAAAGCAACTATAGTATGCACTGATTCAGGGAGTTCGAAATCCTCTTCATCGTGTCGCTGGTGACAGTTATTCGAAATTCTGTTGGCCCAAAACTTCGCCACATCCACGGCGTTATCGGTGGCAGTGCACAGGTCACTTTGACTGCATGTTTTAAAGCACAGAGGGCAGGGTAGATGGAGTATAGTTTGTAACACGTCTCCACATCCACACCCTGCTGCCGTTCGAAATATCTAATGCGGAGCTAAAATCTACCGTTTGCTATCTGCTAGATGTTATTCTTACCATTAACTTATCATAAATCTTTAATAACAGTGAACGCTTGACATCAATTCGAAAATGACGGACATTATGTAATAAAAATCAGCTGTTCCATACATTATGACCGCGTAGATATTGCTTTTTTCTATGAAACAGCA
This sequence comes from Apamea monoglypha, assembly GCA_911387795.2. Taxonomy (NCBI): domain Eukaryota; kingdom Metazoa; phylum Arthropoda; class Insecta; order Lepidoptera; family Noctuidae; genus Apamea; species Apamea monoglypha. Next base: position 2,208,363 of record OU426935.1, read on the forward strand.
GATTTTTTTTGATAACCGACGAAAAATGTCTACGCTAGGGGTCTAGAGTCATGTGCTGAATTCATGGTTAAAGTTTGCGCATCGATGTCCCTGCCAACCTGTATTACAACGCTTATAAATTGGTGCGAGCTAAATTATATATAAGTGTCAGCTTCATGTCATGTCAAAAGCTGCCTGTAATAGCACCCATTAAATTTTTTATGCTAGGTATTTCCGGCCGAAATCTTCGGGCTTAGGGCATCTGATATAAGTCCTATCAAGATTATTAAAGCATGGGCTTTTAAAAAACGACGTTGGATTTATAAATCACTATAATCCACACTAGTAGTTAAAACATTTCATTATCCTCAAACTGTATATTTAAATACAAGATCACAGTTCAGCGGACACCTCCATTTCAAAACCTTGTTGACGCATGTGTTGCTTCACGAATCAAAGAAATGCTTCTACAATTTATGTTACAGTATTCCTTGAGTACCTACATGTAATGTAGTATATTATTTATTATTTGTTTATAAATAAATAAATAATAAATAATATACTACATTCGAGTTTCACTACTGCGTTATTTAGCCCCACATTTCTTAAGTATTGTAAATTGATGCCATTTACCCCATTATTATTTACCTAATAATTACTTGTTTACCTGCGGGGTAATTGCGTAACACACTAACAGTAGCAGTGGCTTTCATTTTGACAGTTCGTCAACATTCATTGCATTATTTACGTTGCTGAGAAGACACATTTTTCGAACATCTGAAGCAATGGATTAGCAATATCCTTCAAAATGATTCAGATTGTAATTGAAAGTGTGATACGCAATTATGGCGCTGGAAAAAAAGATAAAATTTTCTTCAAATGCTGTGCTGTGCAATTTTGTGTCCTGTTTGCGCAGAAATTGCGCTCTACGCAACAACAAAAGGAACAAGCGCATGTGCTAAACTTCCACTGGCAAAAAATTCAGACGCTCAATTTTTGCGTAAACATTATGATTCTTCTACACTGTCCCACAGTGCGACACAGCATCAGCAGCACCTTACCAAAACTCTTTTCTAGCTATCACAACACAGCCCACAAACAAATCGATCTAAAGTTCGAAAACTTCACTCAATCCATTGAACCATTCCATCACCATCATAAGTTCACATTCTCTTGACTTACAGCTTGCGCGGCTGCTCGGCCACAGTCGCTACCTGGTGCTGAAACTCTAAACACTGCACCAGGACCTGCTTCCTTGACGAGTCTGACGCCTGATCATCAGCTGAGGGAGGATTTCACGGTTCTGGCTAAAGATTTGGTGGGGAATTTGAAGACTGTTGTGTCTACACTGGTGAGTTTAGTATACAGTTGGAAATAGGTTAGGAAACCGTTTGCATCGGGTAGAATATAAAAGATAGAGTTGATGGCAAAACGTTCACGCATGGAAAAAATCCTTTAAATGTAAATTGAATCTGAATTTTCCTTATAAACGTAGAAGTGTGAAAACTTCACTATCTCATGTTGTACGCCCAAAACTAAGTATCACATGATAACTATTTGTATACAGTGTAAAAAAAATATTTGAAAATTACTAGCCTCCTTAGATCCATGTTTCATGTTTTAACACATCTTTGAACGTAAATAAATAACATACATAATAATTATCTAAATGTAATTTATTCAAAAGTTAAGTAAACTTACTTTTGCATAGATACATCAAAAATCCCTCTTCCTACCATCAAAATACCATAAGAAAACCCTAATATGTTATGTTATGAAAGACGTAAATAATCAAATAAAATTACGATCCCTGGTAAATAATGAATACATATTTCGTTTTTTAGTTAAATTTAAGTTTGACAGTATTTCAGAATACACCACTTTTAAAGAACAGAATCACAAAAAACTTGTCATGGGCAGAAGCTGCAGCCTAATTGCGTAACACATTTTCGGCAAATGATTGAGATTAATTGGTTTCGTTTCGATCGCTTTTTGTTTCATTTTACGATTTTCGTATTGCGTAACTCCACTCTGTTGGTTTGAAACGCTAAAGAGTGGACGATATGCGCTTAAGAAAATCGTAAAATGAAACAAAAGCGATTGAAACGAAACCAATTAATCTCAATCATTTGCCGAAAATGTGTTACGCAATTAGGCTGCTGGTTGTATAATAAAGGTATTCATCACCCATTACCATTTCCCACAGATATGTGAGCGCGGCCGTCTTCGTGCTGCGATGGACGCGGCGGAGACGGCGTCGACGCCGGGCGCCGTGATGGCGGCGTTGCGCACCAACCTCAGCACGGCACTGCAGCAAAATTCCGGTGAGACTGCATTATACGTAACGTAGATAGGCTTTATTACAAACTACCAACACAATAGATGCTGAATGGCAATGGATGGACAGATTGCATCAAATCCTACAAATATTATAAACGCGAAAGTTTGTATGGATGAATGGATGGATGTTTGTTACTCTTTCACACCAAAACTACTGAACTGATTTGGATGAAATTTGGCACACAGATAGTTTATAACCAGGATTATCACATAGGATACTTTTTATCCTGATATTCCCACGGGATTGAAAATTATGCAGGTGAAACCGCGGGGCGCAGCTAGTACACAATAAACTCTTAAGATACTATGCCCCAGAAAACCGTTTTTACACGGTTTGTGTGTAGCTATTGTAGGTCCTTGATTTGGTAGGTATCTGAAAAATGATATGGATAGAAAGGCAGTGAATACTGAGTTGACGACTGATAAATATGTATGGAAAAAAAATACGTTATGACTGTCAAAATTAAAATATTTTATTTCACATAACCCTACGTGGGCTCTTATGGAACGTCAGAAGCTAGGTGCACAATTGCAACTGGGAGAAGAGCCCCCAAGAAACTCCACAGTTACCCTTTTAAAAATAATTGCCTTTACAATGTTTTCAAATGTTATTACGAAAGTGTTATGACGAAAACGCCGATCCTGAATAATTAACTCCCGGGATAAGATCAGAGGGGCGATTCTCGTAATTTTAAGAACGTTCACAGTCTGATCTGTCTCAATCTGTCAAAAATACTTACAATTTTCCTACATTTTTGGCATTTGTTTGCCGAGATGAGACTGTGACTTGATTTTCAACGTTTTAAATTACGAGTCCCTTGGCCTTCAGGAGCTGAGGATGACTAGGATGTCTATTCATTTGATGCAAAATATCATGTAATTTTTTTTTTTAATTCGCATGAGTGGTCGATTTGTGGAATTGAATAAACGAACGTATAGTTAAATCCAGTCTAAGAAATAATTTTACTTTTTTTAAAGTGTGATCTTGTCGTAAACATAAAATAAGCCATGCATTTATTAAATGCATGATTTTTCATGATCAAATTCTCTCTTCAGATGCAAAATGCACACCATGAGTTCATAATCATTTGTAATTTTGTTGATAAATGCACATACCCCAGTGTCTCAATCTCACTCTACCTTCATCGAATGAAAACACTTTATAACCATCAAAGTTTCAATTCCCATTATCTCCTTTATTTCATTTAAATACTTACAAATTATATTTTTAAATATTTTTATAAACAAAAAGTTAAAAAAAACATTTAAAAATATAAAAAATAGTAGCCCGCCGGTATCGGGAACAGGGTCCAAGCTACCGGCGGTCAGGGCTCCAGAGAGAGAAACCTCCTGACAATGCGAGCCGTGTCCAGAAGTACCGCTTTCTGAATCAAGCCCTTGATCCAGCTGCCCAACGAGAGCCTCCTCAGGTATTGGTCGAGGCTCTTGGCTATTAAGCCATTGGCGGTCACGACTATCGGCACAATGATGGCCGAGTCCACTATTATTATTATTTTATTCTTAAAAATACATTATTTTGTTGTTATTACAATTTTACTCGCCAAACTTTCGAGTTTGATGGCGAGAAGCGCCTGATACATACCCATAACATAATAAAAACTAACCTTAAAAACTACCAACTATGCAGTATTTCACTCGGGGATCAGCAGTGCGATTCTGTAACCATCTCACCGTGAAAACTTAGGTGAAGTGAGCGTGGAGTGAGCTGTCATTCCAACTAATGCTAAGGGATTGACACTATTGACAGCTCACTCTAAGCTCACTTCACCTAACTTTTCACGGTCTGATCGGCAGTCACACCGGCACGGACAGATTGCGGACGAACCGCGAACACCGGACACTGATAGATTCTAAGTACGTAACCATCTGGAGAGGTCCGCGTCCGGAGCCACGTCCACAAGTATCCGCAACCTGCCCGCGCCGGCCCGACCGAACCCTTAACGTGATTCACATATTACATAACAATGATACCATAATACTTACTAATTTTAATACTATTTTTTTCTCAATAGCATCTACCACTGTTTGTCTCTGCATGAACCAAAGGTTGACTGTTAGAACATTCCTATGGCATTAAGTCCGCCTCTGTACATTTGTGTGCTTAAAGTATATAACAAATAAATACTATAGGTATAAATAATTTATTTCTCGATAAAGGCAGATTCCTCGTTACCGAGAAACACACTCCTAAATTTAGATTTTAACATACCTTTACTCAATTTAGGGTTTTGTCTTAACAGATCTATTATATTAAACACTTTTGGCACTAAATATTTAGAAGTTCTCTCCCCGGAATAATTTGTTATTTTCGGTTGAACTAGTCTTTTATCTCTTACACTTCTTGTATTATATTTATTTTTAATAGGTACAGACGCCAGAACATCAAGCTACCCGAAAATACAAAGTTTCCCAATCAACCTTGAACCTAATGCTTTAGCGATAAAGTTGAAAATCTTTTAAAGAAATTTGTCAGATTGCAGTAGCTTGATGTGCTGGCATCTGTACTTTAAACTCGTAACTGTAATAGTGTTCTAAGCTTATCAAATAATCGACTTTCTTATCTATTGATAGGATTTTGCAAATGGGAAATAATTTTTCATATTCTTTGTTACATTTTTTCTTAACCTTTTTGCTGACTAGGAACTTGATTAATCTTATCTTTTAAATCATATGCTCTGCAATAACACCCTGACCTTCTTCCCAACACAAATATCGTTAGCCGCTAGTATAATCATCACAAACCTAACGTAAATAATGACGAGTGAAGTATTCCGCACAGAGCTACGCACGCGCTTGTCGCGGATCCACGACGCGTCCGACCTCGCAGAGATCTCCTCCGTCGCAGCGAACTCGGATCCAGTAAGTTTACCTTTGCCAATTTGCCTTAAACTTTTAGTTTACAGGGTGGCAGAGACATCGACGAGCAGCCTGTTACCGTGGATTCAGTACATGGATCTGACGAACAAACAACAAAAATTGCTGTTCTGTAAATTTTGACCGCCTAGGCACTTTTCTATGAAACATGGGGATTCAGCAGCCTAATTGCGTAACACATTTTCGGCAAATGATTGAGATTAATTGGTTTCGTTTCGATCGCTTTTTGTTTCATTTTACGATTTTCGTATTGCGGAACTCCACTATCATGTAATAGCAACAGCTGTTGGTTTGAAACGCTAAAGAGTGAACGATATGCGCTTAAGAAAATCGTAAAATGAAACAAAAAGCGATCGAAACGAAACCAAATAATGTCAATCATTTACCGAAAATGTGTTACATAATTAGGCTGCAGAATCATGTGCTGAATTCATGGGTACAGTTTGTGCTTCGATGTCCCTGCCATTATTTCTTATCTTATCAAAATAGTTCTTGTTACTGTTAACTCTTCTTTTCCCCCGGCAGGTGAACAACCGTCCGTTTCAGCAGTCGTTGAGCTACAGTTCCTCCTGTGTCTCCGCCTCTGAGTTCTTCGATGCTGAAGAGCATGAGGACTTGAAGCCAACGGAAATTATTGCTGCTGATGAGGTGAGGGGTTTACTCAGATATTTGGAAATATAATGTCTAGCTGTTGCTCACGACTTCGTCTGTGATCCAGAATGAAAAGTATCCTATATCCTAAACCAGGGAGTCTACTACAAAGTGCAAAGTGCGAATGATCGGATCGGACCGACACATGGCCGAACCGAATATTATTGAAAAATGCGAAAAAAGCTCGGATCGGCTCAGTTGGGTCGGGACCATAGTCAATATGTATTCGAAAGAGTGTAGGAGTGTAGGATCGGGACCGACCGAACCAAATAGTAACTTCGTAGCAGGGAACGGCCGATACCACTGCGGAGTAGACCCCCAGGTCATGGTCTACACATGTGTCAAATTTCATACAAATGTTCAGCTGTTTTAGCGGGAACTCCCAAACAAACTCACTTTCGCATTTTTAATATTAGTTAGGATGTAAGAAAGAAAGGTGGAAGGGGAGAGCTTGTAGCGGTATCTACAACGCCACATGCGAACAACGCGTCATACTGACGTCACGCAAATCCTGCATCGCAAGCAGTCGCAGCTGTTCCTCATACCTCTATAAGCTCTTTGTGAAAGAGATTATTTTGGAAAATTCATCATCAGCATCATCATCCACAGCCCGACTTCACCCACTGCTGAGCCTCTCTTTTCATCTCCACGCTCCTGTGCCAGCCTCAGCCAGGCTCTACCCGCGATGGTAACAATGTCATCTCGCCGTCGCGCGTCGGACGACCGACACTTCGTCTCCCAGTCCTTGGACGCCACTGGAAAAGTACTGCCGCCATACACATTACTGTTGTCAAACAGCGTTCACAACAATATGAAGCAGTACCAAGTTTATTTCTAAGATCTCGGTATGGTGAAGGGTCCAAACAAGCATGGTTCCCTTGCGAAAAGCGATGACGAAGATTGCGCTAGTCCTGTACCTATAGCACCATCTTTCACGCGCACCATCTCTCTCTCGCACTCCAGTAAAAAAGGTACACCTTGTGGCGCCATCTGCATCGCCACATGCGAACTACGCAGCATACTGACGTCACGCAAAATCAAGCCTTTCCGTTAGCAGAGTTTACCCTGCGACTAGACTATATGTATACAACGTCTCGACATCAATCGCCGAGCAGTAACCCACCAGACCTGTCTGGTCCGAGGATCCTCCATTTTCTTTGGCGGATGAGTGCACTTTACACCCTGTTTTTCTACCTCTATAATGTCATTTATAACTTGTGCTTTGGTTACTTGTCAGTCTATAAACTATGTTTTTTTTTTCGTATTTCAGTCTGGGGTCATCGAACTAGAAGGCGACTCCTCATCGGAAGCCGGCTCCCTCAGCAGTGAGGAAGGTTCAGCCAGCTCCGACAACTCTGATGGTGCGAGTGAGTTTGTACTTGTGTGTGTAGCTTCACTAACCGTTCGTGTATTAATAGCAAGCGAGCTTTTCGACGGAAATCGTGAGTAAAGCGGTAGATGAGTCCTCATGACATTAATTTCTAATATTTTTTTTGCCCATCCACTTTATTATTCCAACAAAATAATGGTAATTTATTTCTGTTAGATGTCTTATCCTGTACCCTATTTACGTAATACACTATCAATCTCAATCTGAATCATTTTGAAGGATATTGCTAATCCATTGCTTCATATATATTATTCGAAAAATTTGTCCGCTCAACAACGTAAATAACGCAATGAATGTTGTTGAACTGTCAAAATTAAACCCATTGCTACTGATAGTGTGTTATGCAATTAACCCGTTGGACTATTTTTATACCATACGGAGTGGCAGGGACATCGACGCGCAAACTCTAACCATTTTTTTTTTTATCGCTAAATGGTCCTGCTTTTGACCTCCATCACGCCTGATGGAAGTGATGGATGAGGTCTGTTAAAACGAGCGTGCCCAGAAGATGTCTGTTCACTCTTGAATCATGAAACCATGAATTTAGCACATTATCCTAGACCTAGCGTAGATAGGTTATCAAAAAAATATTAGCTGTGGTCAAATGTATGGAACAGCATTTTTTTTAAATAACCGGGGAACCAGGGAGGGTCCAGAATGATGTTCTGAATCCATGGTAACAGGTTGCGCATCGATGTACTATCGCCAAAACCTATATCGACCATTTTGAATACAAAATCCCATGCAAATGATGACCGCAGCTGCGACCGTAAGGAAAATAAAAGATGGTCCTTTTTAGGTCGACTAATAATATGCCAAATATTTTGGGGGGGACGTTGGTCCGTCCCAGACGTCAAAAATTTGGTTCCTTTGTCAAAAATACCAATTTTTGCTTCGGTCAAAAATACCAATTTTTCACGTTTGAGTATTAACAACGTTTGTAGCTGTCACTGGCGCGGCGGTCAAAGGGGCATAATATGCCTTAACTTATGGCAAAACTTATTGAAAGTATCACAAACTTATTTGAAGTTTCGTTTCTCTCCGATACTGATCCCTTAATCATCCCTTTCGTATGTTAACCTTTTTTGAATCCATGCCCATGCCTACTGATCTTGGAAGCCAGTCACCATAGTACCTTTCTATCTAATACTAGTATATTTTCTCTCTTTCTCAGCCCTTATCTTCTACTAACCTTCTCACTTCATTTTCAATTGGCAATCCCACAGCCCTGCTGAATGTAGACATCCTTAGTTTGCCGTTTCCTTAATGGGGTGTTTGACAATACTTCCTTAATATCTTTAAGCGCTTAAAAAAGCAGCAAATAAAAATATTTAAAAATATATAACTTTCTAAACGTCGACAAGACTATTTTAAGCTGACGTTACCTATATAAAAACATCTTAGTAATATTGGTTGCGTAAAAAAATGTAGAAAACTTTTCCTTTCATCGTACTTTGTAATTATAATATTTCATAAAAGAAAAAGTAAGTTTTTAGTGTCAATAATTTCACATCAAAAATATGCACAAAAACTATTTAAGAATTCAAACACAATTCAATCTTTATTGCATCCATAATGTATGCAGAAAAAAAAACACAAACAAAAATAATATTACCAAAAAGTATCAATACTAACTCTCTCCTAACAACTATTTCAACCGAAGTCAAACACCCTCTCCCACCTTCCTCGAAAAAACGATAATATTTACTTACCACGTCATCCGCCAGTAGTGTCCGCGGAACAAGTGACCCTCCGAGCGACCGACCCCAACGCCAACGCGGGCTGGTCGCGTCGCACGCGCCTGCCTTCAACCCGCCCGACGCCCGGGGGGCCCAGTCTGTGGAACCTGCTGTACAAGAATATCGGCAAGGATTTGAGTCAGATATCCATGCCGGTCACTATTAATGAGCCGTTGAATATGTTGCAGGTAACTAATGTTTTAATAGGTATTTGTTAAAAAATAATCGCCATTTCCTTTGATTTTCGACACGTAAGGGTGATACACTAGAGCATTTCTGTGTAATATCACCTTCTTATGAATGGTACATACAGGCAAAAGCTCCAGTGTCCAAAAGCGTTTCCATGTAATGTAATGTTCCTGCGAATGCTCGACGCTGCGCTCGACGTAATGCTCACGGCGAGTGAGCATTTACCTGTAACATTTCTTTCTACCTTGCGTACATATTTGAAATGTGGACTTACAGGAACAGAGTACCCAAAGGCCTCGTGCCTTTGCTCGATAAAATGTTACACCAATACGCTCGTTGGTTTTTAAAATCAGTTTGTAATAAAATATTGAGCGTCGTGTTCGAAGTGCGATTCGAATTTAAAAACGCTAATGCTCAATGTTCTGTTACAAGTAAATGCTCTAGTCTACACTCTCCTTATGGATAAAAATATTTGATTCTTATCAGAAACATTAACGATCGGTGTAAGAGTAATTCTTAACTTGTGTTTTACAAAAACTATCCGGGTCGATTCCCGGTTACACATGACATTTTTTTTTATATCATGTTATTTTTTCTCAAAAATATTTTTTTGTCATAGTCTTTGTTCCGCGTTAATAACAAAAACATCATGTATAAAATGAAAATCTAAGTCTTTTTCTTCGAATCTGTGCTATCCATACAGCACGACTTTTTGACCTTCATGTATAAGTTATTTTAATATATATCTTTCTCCCGCAGAGACTATGCGAAGAGCTAGAATACTCAGAACTGCTAGACTCGGCATCAGAGTGCAAGAACGCAATAGAACGCATGTCGCTAGTGGCCGCGTTCGCGGTCAGTGCGTACGCGTCGTCCGCGCACCGCGCCGCGTCCAAGCCCTTCAACCCGCTGCTGGCCGAGACCTACGAGTGCGTGCGCGATGATAAGGGCTTCCGGTTTATTGCGGAGCAGGTCAGTCAGTCAATTAACTCTAGGTTTGTTTTTCAGGAAGTTTCGGGGAGATTTTTATCAATATTTTTCATGACTCTAATCTCTAAGAACAGCCAGGGAAATTAATTGTTTATAGTATTTTTCTCACGAAGGGACTCTTTACTTGTGGTTACCCAGTGTACAAACACGCTGTGGATGTGTGTGTAAGCGCAGGAGCTCTCGGTTCCGTGCGAGACAATGGTGAAGTCGAATGTGAGTGTGTGTGTGTGGTGACGCTACTCGTCTTCACGCACCCATTCAATGCTTGTATATACTTGGTTACCTACATAAGTAAAGCGCGCGTCGCTTCGTGAGATAAAAATACTATACGAAGTATAGCGGACGCTAATATTAATAACCAACATATATTTCTCTTCACATATCTCTGTTTTCTCTTTTTATAGTTTTAAGGTATATTCGTTTTGTGTAATGCCAATAAACGCATTTTTCTCTCTTTATTTCCTCCCAGGTGTCCCACCACCCACCAATCTCAGCGTGTCACGCGGAGTCGAGCCGCTGGTGCTTCTGGCAGGAGGCGCGCATCAAGACCAAGTTCTGGGGCAAGTCCATGGAGTTCCAGCCCACCGGCCGCGTGCATGTGCGGCTACTCAGCACGGGAGACCATTACAGCTGGAATAAGGTACGTCGTAACTTGGATGTATCGTCATACTCAAAAGTGTGCATTGACTGGTCAGGTCCACTCAAATCTGTGTGTTTCTTTCCTCAAACTACTATTTCAGATACAAATCTACATGGTCCTCATATGATCCGATCAAGAATATGTCTGGACTTGAAATCATTTATCATTTGCATTTATATTTATTTTATTGTATTCAATAGAAACAAACTGTTGCTAAGTAGGTAATACTATTTTGTTTAATTTTTCGGTATTTTATGCATTGTTTACAGGTGACGACATGCGTCCACAACTTATTCGGTGGCCAGAGGTGGGTGGATCAGTACGGAGACATGCACATCACCTGCCATGGAACTGATATCACCTGCAAACTTAACTTTATTAAGGTCAGTCAGTCAGATTATTAACATTCAATGTTGATATTTGAAAAGTCAAGATGACATAAACATTATTTGACAGATTTTTGACTGGTATAGTACAACTAGCGCCATTGTTCTGCATTTCGGTCAATTTTCATGCGGAGAAAATTAACAACATAGCCGACTAGCCAATTTCACGTTCATTTGAAAGTTCGTGCTGGAGATTTTAGACCTTATTGCGATTAACTCAGAATCCAAATTCGTTTTCTCTCACTGTTCTTGACAAACCTTAGACGATCCATTTCGAACGACTTTTGACCATTCCCTAAATAAAGTTGAAACTCGAATTTTTGCATAAGGTAAATTATTATTGAACTAAACAAAATAAATAAATCGGAAATTAAATAGATAATAGGTTTATTGTGAACAAAAGTACGAAACTGTGTGCAGATGAAATATTTCATACGGATAGTGTTCTCATGACTAGCCTTCTTTTTGTGATGAGTAAAGGCTCTAACGATCACAACGTTTCGGATTGTCGACTTCGCCGATAAAATGGTTGAGGTCTAGATAGGTGCAAAACTTAGCACCTATCTAAATCTCAACTATTTTAAAACTTTTTCTTTTTTAAGACTTTTTCAACTCTATAGAACTCTATAGAGTTGAAAAAAGTCTATAGTTCATATTGTAATTTGGCAAGTTTTTAAAGCTAAAGTTTCAACAGTTACAAAAGAGGAACCTAATGAATTTTCGATTTATTTTAGCACCCATTTACATAGATGCCATTTTTTTATCAGTAAATCCAACAATCCTGTACTTCTTTTGTACCGAACTTGGACTCTTTTACTACAAATATGTCTTCGGCGGGGATTTTTCCTACTCGCACTTCGCGCAGGAAAGGTTTTCATGACACATGCCATTTGACTTTGCATAATACAGTGCAAAAACCACCACACCAAGATTGTTTTTACTTGGTATTACTGTTGCTAATTTATTGACTTTGTACGATCCTGCAAAGCAAAATCCACAATATACCATTATAATTTTTACTTGGTTAACACTGTTTTCTACCAAGATGTCGTGACGTCCAACTTGTACAAGGTATAAAACTTGGTTACATTGGAATTTGAACTATGTCACGTCAACAATGAGTTTCTAGTTCCAAAACATGTCTAATTCATGATTCTTAGATTCCGATTTCAAGCTTTGCGTATAGTAAGTATTTATGCAAAATAAACAGAAGCCAAAGAAGATTCAAATTCAAACACTACAATTCAAACGAAACAAATATATACGCCGGGCGAAAAGTTTCTGCAGGCGGGAAGGGATTGTGTTTTGTTTTTGTCGTGTTCGATAAGAGGGGCAGGCAAGGAGGCGCGGGTGAAACTTGTTTTTTTTCTGGGTTTGTACACCCTTTCTACTTTATACGGCTTTGCAATGTAATAACTCGTTGTGTTAATAATAATATGTTATTTCCGCAGGCCAGCTCGTGGTCCAGCAGCCGGCACGAGGTGCGCGGCGTGGTGTCGGGCGGCGGGTCCCGCCTGCGCCTGTCGGGGCGCTGGTCCGAGGCGCTGTACGCCGGCGACCCGCCCGCCGCGCGCTGTCTGTGGAGACCCGGTGCGTGCACACTGGCTTTACGTTATTTCCCATTAGCGTAGTTATTCACAGGCCATTCGGTAATATTTCGTGCCGAATCGAACATGAATATATTTGGAAACTGTTGAAACTACAACGGTCACAAGGATCATTGGGACGCTTTTCGTGTCTGCCTGTGTGATCGCGTTGTTCTTCTAAACTTCGCAACGGATTTTGATGCAGTTTTTATCACCGTTTAGAGAATGTATTCCAATAGGTTTATGTACAGACGCCAGGACATCAAGCTACTACAATCTGTCAAATTTATTTAATAGATTTTCAACTATATCAATGAAGCATTAAGATTCAAGGTTGATTGGAAAATTTCCACAGTTTCGGGTAACTTGACCTGCTTGCGTCTGCACATAATATATTAATATTAAACTAACATAAATATAGTAAAGAAGTCTCGCTGCTTTGTCGAAGTCGTAAAAACTGGCAATAGTCGCTACTTACTAATATATTTATTTTTTATGTGAATAAGATGCAAACAAGCAAGCAGCCCCTGATGGTAAGTGCTTACGTAACGTGTGTGAGCATCCCATATCTATCATAAATCTTGACTCATTTTTTGAAGAAAAATCTTAGTACAGTATACAGCCCAACAAAAACTCTATGTCGGCTCTGAAGTGCGCTACTATCTGCGCAGTACCTCACCCCTCACCCCCCCTGACACGGGAATTGGTTACTGCGCAGCGAATCGCCTCATGTGCCGAACAGCCATGAAGTTTGAATCGGAGTACTTATTTTACAGTATTCGGCTTTGGCCCACAAAGTTTTTTATATCCTACTAGTCAGCATAGACCATCTGAGTGGCGATATGTGACTAATTCAAACCCAATTTTAATATATTTGCAGGATCAATTAAAAAAAAAAATTTTTAACAAGAGTTGAAGTAACAATAAGAGTTATTATACTATAATGTTCCCACTGCTGCGACAGGCGTCCTCTCTGTGGAGTGGGCCGTAATTCACCAGGCGGGCCCAGTGCGGGTTGGTGGATATCATATATCTTCGAATTTTCGGTTGTAGGACATGCGGGTTTCCTCTCAAAGTTTTCCCTCATTCATTTGAGAGCAGTATCGTGGATTCCTGGTTATAATAATGGCTGTTATAAGTAGAAAGATATGGATAGGCTATGCGCGCTCCGCAAGTGGATAAAACTGGACAGAATTTGAAATGAAACAAAACTAGATAAAATAAGACAAAATTAGATAGAATTAGGATAAATTGAACCTACATTTTATCTAAATACCTCTCTTTACTTATAATATTATTGGATGTTATGCAGGTGCAATGCCGCCGGAACATGAGATGTACTACGGGTTCACGCGATTTGCGATGGAGCTGAATGAAATGGAGCCCGCCATGAGAGAAACACTGCCACACACAGACACCAGACACAGGTAAGCATCATCATCAAGGTAGTGTAGCACACTTACAATCGCAATGCCATTCATTTTGACAGTTCAGCAACATTCATTGGTTTCTTTGCGTTGTCAAGCCCACGAATTTTTCAAACATATAAACCAATAGATTAGGAATTTGCTTCAAAATCCTTCAATGATTTTATTCAAATTATTTTATTTAGGTACCTACATAATGATGATTTTTAACTATGTATCGATTTTCATTCGTAAAAAATGATAATAAGTTCATAGGCCTTTATTTCTGTTCTTATACTAGAATTAAATATGTGGGTCGTATCAAGGGGTGTCGTGTTACAGTAACTGGGTGGTCGGGATCAGGTAAGCAGTTGCTCCATGTAAAATACCTACTGGTATTCGGCTGCATCGGGTTAGACTGCACACATCTATCTGCCTAACCTTTGATGATGATCTTTAGTGGGGACGCTCCGAAATCCCTATTGCTACGTTATAACACTAAATGAGACTATTAAGCTAAAGCCTGCCGGGTCAGCGGGATTATCCGAAAGGGTTACCGCTACCCCGGAACATAAAGGGCGAAGGAAGGAACCTGGGTGGGTTTTAGTCAGTAAGAGTCTGACACTCCCTTCCGCTCCACCCAGAGCGGGAGGGGTCATTTGATGATTTCCCATCCGGAAAAAAAAAAAAAGACTATTAAACTAACTTACCATATATCCCTAGGCCCGACCAGCGTGCGTTAGAAGAAGGTGATGTGGACGCGGCAGAACAGTTAAAGCATCAACTAGAACAGTCACAACGAGACAGACGTCGGGACAGCTCGCTACACCAGGCTGCTTGGTTCCGGTATGTACACTCTTTACTTATTATAAACAAGCTTATGCCCGGACTTCGTCCGCTTGAAATTCCGGCCCTCCGCATCGCACCCTATCGCCCGCCCGAGCTACTTCGTGTTCTGACTTTTTTCTTTTAGCTCGGCTCCTAAGGGTCGTACCGTGATGTTAGCATATAGCCTTCCTCAAAAAATGGGCTATCAAATGCAAAAATAATTTTTCGAATCCGACTGGTAGTTCCGGAGATTAGCGCGTTCCAAACAAACAAACAAAAAAATAAACTCTTCAGCTTTATTATTAGTAGTATAGAGTCGCTTTTCGTGTCTGTCTGTGTGACCGCGTGGTTTTTCGATTTTGATGCAATTTTCACCATCATTTAGAGATTATTTATTCCAGAAGGTTTATGTGTATTATTAACCCGTTGGTCCCGGCTGTCATTTATATGTGCGTCCGCGAACATTCCCTATGCGCTACAAAACCGGGCAGCCCCACTAATACCCTGAAAGCGTCAAACCAATAACCAATTTTGTTTGCAGATAAATAATTATCAGATGACACGCAAACTACTTGTTTTTAATTTACGATTTCAAGCTTAGTTGTGTAGTGTATCTTTAACTAATTTCACAATCAATTATCCTGCCCCATAACCAAACGATACAATGAAGTTTTTTCATTATTGTTTCGTGTAGATAACAGTATGATTACCAAGCTTTTAAAAAATGGTATCTAAGATCTCATGTTTCATTATTTTCGGAACAATAACATTTACAAATGGGAACCCTGCTTACAGACAAGAGTCTGATCATGACGAACCTCAATATGACCTCAAGACGTTGATGACGGAGCTTTCAAAACAAGGTAAATACGATGTAATGTTAAATCACTATAACAATGACGAATACCGTAATGCAGAGTCGTACCAAGGTGTACGTGGAAAAAACTCGAACTACAACAATCAACTAAGCATACAAAACTTAAATGTATTCCTTAGAAACAAGCTCGGAACTCAAAAACCTAAAGAAAATAATGATGATACAAAAGACTGTATGAAAAAATGGGGGACATGTTCAGAACTAGTATGGAACTTTACTGATACAGAAACATCAACCAGAAGTAGCTTGGGACAAGGGCAGGAAGATGATGATACTGAGACAAGAAACAGTTCAGAAAACGAAGATGTTCTGAAGCTCCTAAACGATCTCGATAAAACTCTGAAACTAGATGGAAACAACGACATAGAACTGCGTTGCTATGGTACCGGTTGTGGCGTAAACAGAGTTGACGATAATCGCAACAGTGACAGAGATGACAGCGGTAACAGAGATTATAATTACAATATTATCAACGAGAATTATGGCAGACATCTGCGCTGCAATGGTAAGAGATGCAGCATAGATATAGATGATGACGATAGAAATTATAAAGATAATCTGCGATGTTACGGAAACAGGTGCAATAGAAGAACAAATGACAGAGATGACGACGACAATGACGTTAGAATCAATGAAGATGACTTTAACAAAGATATCAATCATATTTTGCGTTCGAACAGAGATGATAGTGACAGAAATGGTATTGATTCCTTCCGTTGTTTTGGAGATAGATGTAGTAAAAACAGATATGATGACGATCGCAGAGATACCTTGCGTTGTGTTGGTGACCGATGCAGCCGTGACAGAGATGGCAGGGGCGACAGATATGATGGCAAACATGACAGAAGTATGTTGCGATGTGTTGGGGACAGATGCGGCACAAATACAGATGATAATGAAAGAGGCATATACTGTACTAGAAATAGATGCGGTAGAAGTAGAACGTATAAGGAAAATAACGATTCAAAACCCTATAAATATAATGTCGACGATAAGGTGGTAGCTAAGCTAGATAGACTTTTTAAAACTACGCGTAACAAAAACACAAATGCATTCATGGAACAATTAAAAAAACACTTCAGTATGCTAATAACCGGAGTACATCTAATTACCAAAACTATGCGTATTCCAGACGAACCAATTAAAATACCAAAAGTTTGGTACAAGTATACAAACTTCTGGAACTCGCAATATAAAAGAAAAAGAATTAAATAAATTATGTACGCCAAGAAAATCCAAACCAAATAAACTAACCAGAAATGCACATGAAGTAATGGGGATAAAAACTGTCACTTGCTCAAAGAAGCGACATCTGAAGTTGGCAACTGTGAGAACTATTGATCTAGTCCAAGAATTTGATAGCTATCTGTCACTATCCATACATTTTTGGTAAACAAGCGAATTCTTTTACGTATATTTAATTAATATGCCCCGTGGAGCAGCTGTTGACTAAAAAAATACGGAGACCCATGTATTTGGTAAGGTGCACCCACGCAGCAGTTATATAACGTTAGAGAATGTTGCATAACATTTGTTGTCTAACTTTTTTAACATTTTGCCTTAAATAGTAAGAGTAAACATACCTCTATACCTTCTATGTTACCTTTCATGTGTCATTATGGCAGAAACTCGCGGGAACCTATGGTTACAGCGAGCTGGATCTGTCACTGCCAAGTGTCATTCATAGAAGTCTACAAAACTCAACAGCAAGCACATTGGTGCAATGCAATGTGTTTTTAACACGCTTTTATTAGCGCCACTTGGTAACTAACATAGAATGTAATAAAATCTTATAAGTAAATTTTAACCTATTTCTAATTGTCGTGTCGTAATGAAGCTTTGTATGTATATATAGTTCGGATGACAAAACTATAATTGGAGATCTTGGAGCTGATTTGACGATGGAGCCAGTAGATGGATAGTGGAACTCGTCAGTGGCTAATAGTAGTTTGGGCTCATATGATCTGTTTTGACGAGTCCAATAACTTGGATAAGCGTGTTTTTTTTTATCTTTTTTAAACAAGATACTTTCATAGTAGCCACAGCGGTTAAGGTACCACCCTCCCCACCCTTACTGTCCCATCTCGAAGATCCAGCCTGTTTAAGAGACCACATCATGCACAATAAAGTTGACCACTAATCCAACAGTTATCTTAAACTTTGTTAGCTTAGTTCTAAGTTTCAAAAGGTTTCTATCTCAGCATAGTGCTGGGACACCTACGGCGCTAAAATCGGCCAAGTGCAAACTATTAAAGCAAAAATATGAAAAAGTTGAACTGCCACGTTGGTCGCAAGCACTACTGTTGAGCATGGGATCCTGGGTTCCATACCCGCGTCGGGCAAAGTGTTATTGGGTTTTTCCATCTCGAACTAATCAGTAGCAGTCTGGAGTCTTGATTTGTGCCCGGTTGATGGCAGTATCCTCATCCCCTATTGCATAGGACTCAAACATAACTGGCGAAATGCGGGTGTACGAAAGGTACACCTCTACCTAATCCTTCGGGGAATGCAGGCGTGATGTTACGTTATAAAATTTAATACTGCTTTCTTTCAAGCCATAATAGAGGACATCTGTCCGGGCTAGCTATTTCGATTCTACAGATAACAGCTCTGCGACAGAGAAGCGCAGGCTTAGACCCACTTGCACCACAAATGACTACATAGGTTTAGCACTAAACGCATTTATTGATTTGAGGTGCAAGCAGGTCTTTTTTTTTCCGGATGGGAAATCATCAAATGACCCCTCCCGCTCTGGGTGGAGCGGTAGGGAGTGTCAGACTCTTACTGACTAAAACCCACCCATGTTCCTTCCTTTGCCCTTTATGTTCCGGGGTAGCGGTAACCCTTTCGGACAATCCCGCTGACCCGGCAGGCTTCGGCCCTAAAGGCCCCTCGAATTATGCTGACAACTCTTTGAGACGCGCGTGGAACACTTACGCGCCGTCCGGCACGGGCCTGGTCCTGATCGGGCGGTGAGCTACCCATTGCTCTCCGCCCGCAGGCCCGCGCCTGCGGTGGCCGGGAGTCGTCACGAGGCTCCCGACGCCCGGACCGTCTCCCGCGGCGGCTGGGACGGGAGGCTCTCTCCCTCATCCGTCCTGCCACCTCCTTCGCTAGCATGACTGCTTCGCAGAAGGATGCGACTGCCTCCCACTTCCTCTCGCCCCGGACCATGGCTTGCACCAGGGCCGGGCGCGAGGGGCCGCCGCCACTGCCGATCGCCTCTACGAGGACACGGCGGTGCTCCGCCCAAGCGGGACAGACCTCCATCGTGTGCTCCACCGTGTCCTCTGGGCGATCCTGGCAATGGTGACACCCGGGCGTTTCCTCCCGCCTAATGATGTGCAGGAACCTCCCGAAACTTCCGTGTCCGGTGAGGACCTGCGTCAGGCGGTAGGTGAGGGCGCCGTGGCGCCTCTCTAGCCACTCCTCAAAGAGGGGTCTTATCGCCGCTATCGGTGCAAGCAGGCCTTAGTACGAGTAATCCTACAAATAATATTATAAACGTGAAAGTTTGTATGCATGGATGGATGTTTGTTACTCTTTCACGCTAAAACTACTAAACGGATTTGGGTGAAATTTGGCACACAGATAGTTTATAACTAGGATTAACACGTAGGACACTTTTTATCCCGATATTCCCACGGGATCGAAACTTATGCAGGTGAAACCGCGGGGCACAGCTAGTTCTAAATAAAAAAATAATATATACAGAATGAAATTGAAAAGTGGCGCCAAATCGTAATCGGAGGTGCAGTAACTGTTACACATTCATTGTAAATTGCCACTTTCATTATTAAATGCAAATTCTTGAAAAAAATCCTGTAATTATCGTCGTAAAAACTAAGTTATTGCCTTCAGATAGGCACGAATTATCGTCATACCAGTATTTTTTTTTTGTTTATTATCAAAACAAATAAGACATTTAAAGTATCAATTTTAGTGCGCGTCCGATTAGTTACGCATTCATCGCTGAGTTCACAACATGAAGCAAGTTGGCAACGCGTTGAACTAGCGGTATTTACCTAATTTCGAGCGTTCCTACGAAAAAAAGGGCACGCAACGACGTTGCCAAATCGCTTGCCAACACGCACGTATGTGCATCCATTTCCTTAATGACATGTTCTAAATTTACTTTTAACACATTGAATTAGATATTTTAATTTGGCGCACCTATTCAATTTCATCCTGTAGAGTATAGGTGAACTTCAAGCAGCTAAATAATCATACCTTTCTAATAATAAAAAAACATAATCACCTGCATATCAAAGGAAGAAAGACTGCCCGCTAGTGTTCATCGGCTGTCGGTTTTTAGCGCTAACACAAAGGCTCTCGCAGTGCTCGATCGCGTTGAGTTTGTATGCCGTCCACATTATTCGCATTGTATATACGACACATTACATTACACACGTCTGTATTCGGCTTTATGTGCTATGGGAAAACTATAATTGTTATGATATTCAACGGGTATGAAATGACTTCTTCAAACCTAACACCTCAGCTACGTGTTTTTAATTTCTAATTTCAAGCTTAGTTATGTAGTGTATCTTTAAATAATTTCACAATCAATTATCCTGCCCTATAACCAAACGATACAATGAAGTTTTTTTTTTTATTATTATTTCGCGTAGATAACAGTATGATATCAAGCTTTTAAAAAATGGTATCTAAAATCTCATGTTTCATTATTTTCGGAACAATAACATTTACAAATGGGAACCCTGCTTACAGACAAGAGTCTTATCATGACGAACCTCAATATGACCTCAAGACGTTGATGACGGAGCTTTCAAAACAAGGTAAATACGATTTAATGTTAAATCACCACGAAGATCACCCGGGGACTGATCGTGAGGATATAACTTATAATGGTGGCAAACCTAATTATCACTATAACAATGACGAATACCGTAATGCAGAGTCGTACCAAGGTGTACGTGGAAAGAACTCGAACTACAACAATCAACTAAGCATACAAAACTTAAATTTATTCCTTAGAAACAAGCTCGGAACTCAAAAACCTAAAGAAAATAATGATGATACAAAAGACTGTATGAAAAAATGGGGGACATGTTCAGAACTAGTGTGGAACTTTACTGATACAGAATCATCAACCAGAAGTAGCTTGGGACAAGGGCAGGAAGATGATGGTACTGAGACAAGAAACAGTTCAGAAAACGAAGATGTTCTGAAGCTCCTAAACGATCTCGATAAAACTCTGAAACTAGATGGAAACAACGACATAGAACTGCGTTGCTATGGTAACGGTTGTGGCGTAAACAGAATTGACGATAATCGCAACAGTGACAGAGATGACAGCGGTAACAGAGATTATAATTACAATATTATCAACGAGAATTATGGCAGACATCTGCGCTGCAATGGTAAGAGATGCAGCATAGATATAGATGATGACGATAGAAATTATAAAGATAATCTGCGATGTTACGGAAACAAGTGCAATAGAAGAACAAATGACAA
The DNA here is from genome assembly GCA_911387795.2 of Apamea monoglypha. Lineage (NCBI taxonomy): Eukaryota > Metazoa > Arthropoda > Insecta > Lepidoptera > Noctuidae > Apamea > Apamea monoglypha. The sequence continues at coordinate 2,229,740 of OU426935.1, forward strand.
GGATGACGACGACAATGACGTCAGAATCAATGAAGATGACTTTAACAAAGATATCAAGCATATTTTGCGTTCGAACAGAGATGATAGTGACAGAAATGATATTGATTCCTTCCGTTGTTTTGGAGATAGATGTAGTAGAAACAGAAATGATGACGATCGCAGAGATACCTTGCGTTGTGTTGGTGACCGATGCAGCCGTGACAGAGATGGCAGGGGCGACAGATATGATGGCAAACATGACAGAAGTATGTTGCGATGCGTTGGGGACAGATGCGGCACAAATACAGATGATAATGAAAGAGCCATATACTGTACTGGAAATAGATGCGGTAGAAGTAGACCTAGTAAAACAAAGGAGTTTAACGTTGACAGTGCTGTAGTAGCTGAGGTAGACCTACTTTTTCGAGTTATGCTTAAGAGAAACGAAAAAATATTCTCGGAACAATTAAAAAAAACCTATGCTAATCTAAAAAACAGAGTACTTGAAGCTATTGAACATATGGGTATTACACCAACTCCACCACACAGAATGTGGAACGGTGGAACAAGACCCGAGATATAATACCACCAAAAAAATTCACAAAAATTTCCGTGATTTTTTGGTGGATATGCATCTTTTGGTGACTCTTAATTGAATGATGCAGAAGCTGGCTTGCTTCAAACTAAAATTTATTTTTCGTTTCAATAGTATAGTCATTTCAGCCGATAGACGTCCACTGCTGGACATAGGCCTCCCCCAAGTGTCGCCACATTGACCGGTCCCGTGCGACTCGCATCCAGCGGATTCCCGCAACTTTCACCAGGTCATCGGTCCACCTAGTGGGAGGCCTTCCAACGCAACGTCTTCCGGTTCGCGGTCGCCACTCCAGAACTTTTCGGCCCCATCGGCCATCCGTTCTGCGAGCAATGTGCCCTGCCCACTGCCACTTAAGTTTGGCAATTCTTCGGGCTACGTCGGTAACCTTGGTTCTCTTGCGGATGTCCTCATTTCTGATTCGATCACGCAAGGAAACTCCGAGCATAGCCCTCTCCATTGCCCTTTGAGTGACTTTAAGCCTTCTGATGAGGCCCATTGTGAGCGACCACGTTTCAGTCCCGTATGTGATCACTGGCAACACACACTGGTCATAGACTTTCGTCTTGAGACACTGTGGTAAGTTGGACGAGAAGATACCGCGCAGCCTCCCGAACGCTGCCCAGCCGAGTTGGATTCGACGATTGACCTCTTTCTCGAAGTTAGACCTACCTAACTGGACCGTTTGTCCCAGGTACACATAATCGTCTACAACTTCGAGTGTTGAGTCTCCGATCTTGATAGGAGTGGGTGTGACATGGGCATTCAGCATGATCTTGGTTTTGTCCATGTTCATTTTAAGACCCACTCTTCCGGAAGCTCTGCTGAGGTCATCGAGCATTATACTGAGGTCCTCCATGGTCTCAGCCATGACCACTATATCGTCGGCAAACCGAAGGTGAGTGATGTACTCGCCATTGACGTTGATGCCTAGCCCTCTCCAGTCCAGAACCTTGAAGACATCCTCTAGTGCAGCGGTGAACAGTTTCGGAGATATGACGTCTCCCTGTCTCACCCCTCGCTGCAGCAGGATAGGTTCGGAAGCTTGGTCCTGAAGTCGGACTGACATGGTGGCGTTTTTGTACAAACACTTCAACACCTCGATGTACCGATAGTCGATTTGGCACCGTTGGAGAGACTGCAGTACAGCCCAGGTCTCGATCGAATCGAAGGCTTTCTCGTAGTCCACAAACGCTAAACAGAGTGGCAGGTTATACTCTTCGGTCTTCTGTATAACTTGCCGCAGCGTATGTATGTGGTCCACGGTGCTAAAGCCTTTTCGAAAACCGGCTTGTTCGGGAGGCTGAAAATCGTCAAACCTGCGCGCGAGACGATTCGTGATGACTCTTGAAAACAACTTGTAGACATGGCTTAGAAGTGAGATGGGCCTATAATTCTTCAACCGGGCATTGTCGCCCTTCTTGAAGAAGAGTACCACCACACCCCTGCACCATGCCTGTGGCGTTTTCCCCTCGAGTATGACGGAATTAAACAGCTTCTGAAGGGCCTTAAGTACCGGTTTTCCACCCGCCTTCAGGAGTTCGGCCGTAATTCCGTCATCACCTGGTGCTTTGTTGTTCTTGAGCTGTTTCAGAGCCATCCTAATCTCGTACAGGCTGAGGTCCGGGATGTCTTCGGTATAGTGTCGGGTCAGTCTAGCTCTTGGGTCGTTTGCTAGATCTACAACGGGTTTACTGGTTGACGTGTACAACTGTCCATAGAAGCTCTCGATCTCCCTCAGAAGCTCCGGTTTGGCGGATAAGATCCTACCATCGTCGGTCTTCAGTTTCGTGAGCTGGCTCTGCCCAATAGCCAGATCTCTTGCAAATACCTTGGAGCCTTTGTTCCGCTCGATCGCGTCTTTGATACGCTCGGTATTAAAGCGGCGGAGGTCGCTCTTCAAGGATTTAGAGATCCGTCTATTGAGCTGCCGGTATTTCCACGCCTCGTCTGGAGACTGCAGGATCATCTCACGCCGCTCCTTCATGAGCTTGAGAGTGTGATCGGAGAGCCTCTTGTTCTGATCTGTACGACGTGTCTTAAAGAACTTAGACCCGGTCGTATGGACAGTTTCCACGAACCCATCGTTGTATTCGTCCACTGAGCTTCCTAGGCACTCGAAACGGTTCTGGAGTTCAAGCTGAAAGCTCTCGGGGTTATGGATCCGGATCTGTGCTGGACGGAGCGTAGACTTCATCAGTCGAGACCTTTCAAGCTTGATATTGATGTTCAATGTGCCTCTTACCATGCGGTGATCGCTCCCGGTTTTCAGCGTATTGATCACTGAGACATCATTGAACATTTGCTTCTTGGTTGACATGATGAAGTCAATCTCATTTTTAGTTGCACCATCGGGGCTCTGCCAGGTCCACTTCCTGTGCTCACGCTTTCTGAAGAAGGAGTTCATCATATAGAGGCCCTCCTTCTCCATAAAACTAGCCAGTTGGTGGCCCCGGTGATTTCGACGTCCAACTCCAAATTGCCCCACCTGCAGCTCATCCCCGTCTCGCTTGCCCAGTTTCGCGTTGAAGTCCCCCATGACCACGGTAAAGTGAGTTTTGAAACCATGCATGGCTTTAGAAATGTCCTCATACATGGTCTCCACTTCGTCGTCGGGGTGTGCCGAGGTCGGGGTGTAGACCTGTATGACCTTCAGCGAATATCTTGAGGATATTCTGAGTATAAGGTACGCTACCCTGGTCGACACACTCTCGATCTTCACCACGTTGTTCACAAGGGACTTGTGGACGATAAACCCAACACCACCCTGGGACTGCCGGTCACCCTCTCGGAAATAGAGCAGGCTGCCGGATTTCAGGATTACCGTGTCCTCCCCCTCTCTTCGGACTTCAGATAATCCTACAATACTCCATCGCAGCCTGCTCAACTCCTCTTCAAGTTCCGTTATCTTCTCGTCGGTCCGGAGCGTACGCGTGTTATATGTTGCCAGGTCCAGTCGTCGTTGGTATTGGCAGCCGGATCCCATCCGGAGATTCCTCGCACCCCTTGCCACGCCGTAACCTCGACCGCTGCCGTAGTCGAGGGTAGACGGGCTGCCGGGCACTAGGGGCCATTTCTGTAATGTGCTATCCATTGGGGGGGGTTTGCCATAATCGCCACGCTTGGCAGGCGGGTTGGCGATCGCAGAATAGTTCTTACAAAAAGACAGAGAGCGCTGCTGCCCATTCTCTGGTAAGTCCCTTAGTCGCCTCTTACGACACCCACGGGAAGATATGGGATGGTGCTATTCTTTATGTCCGACACCAAACGGACAACAACAATAGTATAGTGCGGCATGCAAAACAGCCCGCTATAGAAGCTAAACTAGTACACTATTCTTAAAATTATATACTTTTGCTAAATTAAAAGAAACTTCTTAACACTTTGTTTTTTTTTTAAACATTAACCTAAAATTTTTGTAAAAATTTAGAATTGGCCTCAATTATTTCATGGAATGGTCATTCAATATAAATTTAGAAAAATATGTTGTTGAATTTAATGAGTTATTAAATTTGAATTCAGAAAGATGTGTTGATGAATTTAATGAATATAATTCTGAAAATACATATTAGTTACGATCGCGAATCATATTTTGATGAACAACACACCTGAATGCCAATTCTCGTAATTTAAAACGTTCAAAATCTAGTCGCAGTCTCATCTCGGCGACAAACAAATGTCAAAATGTAGGGAAATTTGAGCTATTTTTGACAGATTGAGACTGAGATCAGACTGTGAACGTTCTTAAAATTACGAGAATTGCCCCTCAGATATGTTTACAAAATAAAATAAAAAAAATCGAAACATTAAATTCAGTTTTTGTTCATGTACTCAGCTTTACAATCCTGAATACATTAAAGTTTAGTAACAATTCATCAATACGAGTATACCGTTCCTAATCTAGAGTAATTTTGCCATTTTTCTTGTCCATCATTACTCTCATTCCCAGACACTGCTTTACACGACCCGATCTTTTATTTTAAACTAACTGCTGCTCGCGACTTCGTTCGCGTGACCTTAATACCTTGTATTTTAGTTTCTTTTTTTTTTAATAAAAGTAGGTAAGTGACTTCTTATAATATCAGCTATCTGCCAGTGAAAGTCCCGTCAAAATCGGTCCAGCCGTTTCGGGAGATTAGCCGGAACCCACAGACTGACAACATTTTTACTAATTGTTTTTTTTTCTTATAAGTGCCGTATTATACTTTCATATGCATATCGTATCGTATCGTCAAGACACTTCAATTGTATTCTTCTTCTTCGTGTCGCTGGCACGACTGTATTTTAAATCTTGTTTTCCCAAAACTTTGCCCCATCCACGGCGTTGTCGGTGGCAGCGCAGAGGTTTTTATCTTCAATTTTATTTATTTGTATATAGATACAGTCAAGAAGTTTTCTGTTAATTTCTAGGTTTAGTCTGAATTGTTAGAAACTTATTAAGTTTACAGAATACATTTTAACGACCTCTCTTGTATATCATAGCAAATTCGAATAATCTGTTTGCTTGAATATGGAACGTACTACCAGGATTCAAAGTACCATATGTGATAATCCAGTCCAACTATCTGTGTGTCAGATTTCATCCAATTCCGTTCAGCCGTTTTTACTAGTTTTGCTGTAGTGTTACGGCAATCAAGAATTTCTCCGTCTGGATTTCTGCCCTATTGTTGATGGCAATAAGCTCGCCCCCATTACATAGGACTTAAACATAACTGGCGAAATGTGGGTGTACTATAGGTACACCTCTGCCTAACCCTTCGGGAATTACAGGCGTGATGTTATACTATGTATGGAACCTTTAGCGCGAGTTTAACGTAGCCACAGAACACAAAATAGTACCGTGTATGTATTTTTCACAGAAAAACCCAGGAAAGCGGCGAGGAGACGTGGGTGTTCAACGGGGAGTACTGGAAGGCGCGGGAGGCCGGGTTCCCCGACGACGTCGCGCCCGCGATCTGGTGACCACGTCTACTCATACTTGTAAGTAAAAAAGTCGAATCATTTATTTTAAAAGGGCAATTTTGAACAACCACAATTAAAATAAAATAGAATTGTTTCTAGGCGCCCCTCCCAAAAGGTAGTGATTGGTATGGAGAAGAATTGGCAAGAAACTCCGTAGTTACTCTTTTAAGACTTAGGACTGATTTTTTAACAGTTTTATCGGAAGAATAATTTTGAATTTTTGACAGTTCTTCTATACAAAAACTGTCAGACGTCAATTTTATTCTGTGAATAAAAATTATTTGTCGATTAAAAAATCAGCCCGTAGGCAATTAATTAACAGTCAAATATTTTTTATCTGAGCATAACTATTGCGGTAAGACAGCTTTTGTATAGGAATGATGTCAAACTGTCATAATTATTCTTTAGATATAAATCATCTGACTATTGAAAAATCAGCCCTTAATTGACTAATTACTCAAACAAACGCTTCGCTTTGGTGTATGCTGATATAATTTTTGTTTACCTATCTGTCAGATTTGTCAAAATTTTTTGTGATTTGTGTTTAAATGATAAATCGGAATGAAAATTTGGTATATGCTGATATCATTTTTGTTTACCTATCTGTCAGATTTGTCAAAAAATTTTGTGATTTGTGTTTAAATGATAAATCGGAATGAAAATTCGGTATATGCTGATATCATTTTTGTTTACCTATCTGTCAGATTTGTCAAAATTTTTTGTGATTTGTGTTTAAATGATAAATCGGAATGATAATTCGGTATATGCTGATATCATTTTTGTTTACCTATCTGTCAGATTTGTCAAATTTTTTTGTGATTTAAATGATAAATCGGAATGAAAATTCGGTATATGACTGCAGGAGCCCATTATTGCTGCCTCATTGGCCTAGTGGGTACTGAGGTCCTGGGTTCGATTCCCAGGTTGGGCAAAGTGTTATTGGGTTTTTCCATCAGGAATTTCTCAATAGCAGCCCAGGATCTGGATGTATGACCGGTTTATGGCAATAGGCTCGCCCCCTATTGAATGGGACTTGTTTAAGACTGCCTAACCCTACGGGGATTATATGATGTATTGATACGGAATGAAAAGTCGATTATTTATGACTGTAAGAGTCCATATTTTGTCCATAGATATAATATGAATGATTAAATAAATAACTAATATTCCCAATATTTTCTGTTACAGCGTATACCGCAGTGCGAATGGCTCTGCTAGATGGTTGTGTCTCGCTTCCCGCTTAGCGTTAACTAGAGTTTTACTATAGCCTTTAATCTCTGTTTGTTGTGAGGGCTAACTAGAGTTAAATATTAATCACAGGTTAAATGTTTTACTGATGGCGCTTATAAAATGTTGACAGGGGGGATTGGATGACTGGTTTTATTACTATGAATGGTATAATAGAGAGCTTTTAAATACTAGGGAATGGTTTAAATTCGTTCTGTCAACGGGAAGGCGCCATCTTTAGAAAGTGGTATACTATTTAATGATGACATTCAAAAACGATGTGAGACAATCTATTTGATAAAAAATGCGCTAGAAAGAGAGAGAAAATGAAATGTTTATCGCTAAATAATGTATCTACCCCCTTGTGTCTGAATGCTTGAGCTATCTACTGCCAAATCTCGTGTGAGCTGTGATTGGTTGAAATAAAATAACAAAAACCAATCATATAAGTTGACATGAGATTTCATCCAATAAGCTCTCAGATACACGGGAATAGCCTTCTGTAATTGGTCGTGATTGTGTGATGAAAGATGGGTAACTATTTACTACATACGTAGCTTAGCTATTTAATTGACTATGTTTTAGGGTGGAAAGCTGTTATGGCCGAGAAAACTGTGCGGGAAATTAAAGTACAGCGAAAACTGACGTAAACTATACTCAGTTCGTTTTTTGACGTTCCAAATGACACATGCCAAATGCTTATTTTAGTGCTGTGCTATCTCCAAATGGAGGTGCGCGTGAATGTGCATGTATCTCCCGGGCCCCCGACTCGGGTTTTAGTTGGTGGACCGACATAACCCTCCGGTCTCCCCAGACGGAGGAAATCCGTGAGGAATTCACAACAGGGAAAAAAAGGAATGTGCCATCTAAAGTTGGTTATTTGTGGGTTCGTTCTTTTAACTCGTAACTACATATATGATATTGGTATGAATAGAAGCGGAAATTATAGTTTTTGCACGTTATTATGTAGACGATCTTAAAATGAAATATGTGGATTTGATTGAACTATCTCACGTATATCCATTATAATTTGACAGGTAATAATTTGACAGGTAATAATTTGACAGGTAATAATTGCCTCCACAGGCATACGATAAGTCATAGAACCAACCTAGAGATAATTATTTCCAATTTTAAATTTTTCCCGCGCAATTTCCTCGCACATACGGCCCTAATGTGTAACAAAGGAGTTGGTTAGTAGAAATTACTATTAAGTATGATAATTATTCGAAATATTATAAAAATATGCGTCAGGTACCTGTGATCTGTTAAAGGTGTATTTATAAAGGTTTTGGCGGACAATTTTCTTCCATCGAACCATAGAAAAATTATTATTATACTTCGTATGGAATCGAAACCGGGCGTATCATACGCTCGATGCTGTACAGGATGTATCAGAAAGGTGTGGTCAAAATTAAGTGTGATACGGACCATAAAACTGAACAACTTTCTTCATGGAACCTAAAAAATAATCAGTCGTCCCATAAAAAACTTCAGTCAACTCAACTCAAGAAGTTGAGTACAGGACGACTGATTATTTTTTCGCGACAACAATGTTGATCCTATGAAGAAAGTTGTTCAGTTTGATGGTCTTGTAGCGGTATCTACAACGCCACATGCGAACAACGCGTCATACTGACGTCACGCAAATCCTGCATCTCACAAGCAGAGTTTACCGCGCAACTAGCATACATATAACTTCCCGATATCAACCGTCGGGCAGTTGCCCGCCAGACACAACACCCGTCTGGTCGGAGGATCCTCCCTTTTCTGTGGAGGGTGAGTGAACTTTACACCCTGTTCCTCATATCTCTATAGCCTGTACCACACCCTTAATTTTGACTACAGCTTTCTGATACAATCTGTAAGTTAGGTACCTGCAATAAAAGGACAGTGCTGTGAATCCTAAATATTGAAACACATAAGAAACACGAGACGTTAGTACAAAATAAAACCTAAATAAATATAACTTTGACAGAAGATTTTAACTATACATTGTGAGATTCAATTATTTTTATGAACATAACATTTAACTAAGGGGTTAGTATTACTTTCTGACTCTGAAAAGTTATTTATATACATAAAAATTATTCTTATCAGAAAGTAGTTTTACAAGCCCTAAGGCGCAATCTCCACGGGCGCGAAAACTGCGGCGATAGTCATACATAATCATAATCAGCCTATAATGTTCCCACCGCTGGGACACAGGGCTCCTCTCGGTGAGAGGGAGTGGGCCGTATTGACGTGTATAATGTGTGTTTAATGTATGTGTTATGTCAATGTCATGCGGTGCCATCAAATTATCGACGCGATGTTATCGCCGTGTGGAGATTGATTCATAGAGTTTTATTGAATTTGATGGCACGGTGAGACTCGCTGCGATACTCTCGCTCGTGGAGATGGGCCTAAGAGATAAAGAACAAACAAAGTGTTGATTACGTGACAATTGCTGACATATACGAGCCTACAATGTCTTACAGAATTGTTGTAAGACATTACTACACTTACACATTACTATGAGGCCTGAGGGGCAATTCTCGTAATTTTAAGAACGTTCACAGTCTGATCTCAGTCTCAATCTGTCAAAAAATACTTTTAATTTCCCTACATTTTGACAAGTTTTTGACATTTTTTTGTCGCCGAGATGAGACTGCGACTAGATTTTGAACGTTTTAAATTACGAGAATTGGCCATCATATATGTCCCAAGAAAGGTGCGCTTCGGGAACCATCGTCTATCATCGGAAATAAGAACGCGCGACGATAACTAACACAGAGTTGTTACAACCATGGAAGTACTAAGCCTCATTTGTGTTACGTCACTAAATTACTCGTTACTAAATTATATATCAACAACTATGTATATGCAAATCCAGTGACAGATGACAATCTGGCTCTTTATGAGTTACTCTGTGTGGCGCGTGTGACGTTTGTGCCAATTCGGAAGCACGAAGATTAACGAAGCGCATACTTTATTTGGTTTACCTGTACATTTAGGTACAGGTTTTATCGCTTGACAAAGTAAAAGGCTTTGCAGGCTAACTATTAACGATTGTCGCCTAGTTCTATAATAAGAGAACAATGTAAATAAGAACAGTATCGAGTCGGTATTCCTGTCAGTCCCTGTACGATATTTTACGAAGATATTATGTTGTAATACTTTTTATTCTGTTGTTGTTATTTTTGGGTAGGCAGTACCTGTGAGGTACGTTTTGTTTTTAAAATGTTGGGTTATTTTGTCCCGCGAGCGTAAGAATAGGAACAAACTAACGGAATCTTGGACTTTTAGCTGCCAAACTAACCTCAGTTGAGTTGCGCTTTGTAAGAGTTGTTTAGATTTATATAAAAACTGAGCAAGGCTGTCCCTATTCTTAAACTGGTATTTTATTTGTAAAAGAACAAAATAAACGTTAATTTAAAAGAAAATCGAATTGACACGCTTCGAAAACATTTTTGGCTGTGAGATGTTTCCATTTCCAAAAAAATACTTTTTTTTTTCGTTATTTTTTACTATGTTATGCCCACGATAAAAAAATGTGTGTTAAGTACTTTTTTGTATCATAATGAAATAACATCTATTTATACAAATTATAAAATAATGCAACAACTTTTTTTAAGTCACAAAATAAAGCTTGCTAGTAGTAATGCTTTTCCTAAAAAACAACTAAGGGAGGGCCCACGAGCAACTTAGTTGCCCAGTATAATTCTTGTCTTTGACGCTGTCTCCTCGCCGATAATCAGACGATGCGCAGACGGGAGTGACAGCAACGCTACTTTTTTGTTAAATTTTCGGTTGAGCGGCAACTTTTTTGTCGCCGTGCACGGACTTGCATTCCAACCAATAGTCGGGCAACAATTACATCCAAACTCGCGGAAATAAATGTCTCCCAGCTGTCGCGTCGCTACATGCGCGCACTTTCATACAAACCCGTAGACTTGATGTGAGAGACAAATTAGTTGCGGAGACAAAAGTTGCCTGTGGGCGGCTCCCTTACTAAAACCTTTTTAGTTGAAAATTTCTCGTCAATTAATTATAGGAAGTGGAGTATAGTTGAGTATAGTTAATTATATGAAGGAGCACAATAACTAATAATTTGTTAAATAAAATTAAATTTAAAACATGTGGTTGCGGGGTTATTACGGGTTTGCGAAATGTAAAAGACAAAATCTTTGTTATTGTTGAAAAAACTAAAATTTAAAGTCGTGGTGAAGATGCCACTTGGTAAATGAAATTATCGAAACACCTTAGAAAAGATAGAATAGTTAGATATTTATTTAAGATGTCATTAAAAAAACTGGTCTAGTGGTCGCAAGCGCTACTGTCGAGCATGAAGTCCTGGGTTGAATTCCCAGGTCGGGCAAAGTGTGATTGTGTTTTCTCCATCTGGATTTTCTCAGTAGCTGCCCGGAGTCTGGATTTGTGACCGGTTGATGGCAATAAGCTCGCCCCCTGTTACATGAGACTTGTAACATAACTGTTGAAATGTGGGTGCACTAAGGTAACCCTAACCCTTCCCAACCCATCACCCTTTTTAACTGCCTAACCCTTTGAGGATATACAGGCGTGATATTATTTAATATTGCTTTAAAAAATCAATTCGAATTTAAATGCACAACGATTTTTAGCAAAATATAATATATAAAAACTTATATACCATGACCTGATAGGCAATTTCGAGAACTTAATTATGTAAATATAAACACATCAATGCAGGTCTATATTATTTTCTTTATAGACAGCGTGAGAAACGAATTTACAAGAACAAGTTTCACACCTGACTCATATAATTAAATCAAATAAGTACTTTACAACAAATTAATTAGTTCAAAAGTTTGCCGAAGAAAAAAAAAACGTGAACGTATGTGTGGGTTAATGGGCCTTCAAGAACTTGTGCTGCAAAGTGGATCCACGCAAGTCATAGTGGAAATATCGTTATCTATGTCTCCCGATTTTCATTACGCCCCGTTATGGTGAATTGTGCTGTGTATCTGGAGAATGTCCTTGTTAAAGCTCTCGCCAAAGGCTGAATACACCTCATACAATACACCCGTCTATTCTGTAAAAATCTCACCGTGAAAACTTAGCTGAAGTGAGCTGTCAATCCCTAGCATCAACTGAAATGATAGCTCGTTCACCTAAGTTTTCACGGTAAGATTTTTACAGAATAGCGACACAGATTCCGACAGTTAAACATAAGTCCTAGGTGGGAAAAGGCTATTGCCATTTTCGGGCTGACCGGAGCAATAAATATCTGTTTCCCAGTTGACATCTTCACCACGACAATCCTTCGTGAAACTCTCATTACGTTGTATAAACTATAAAGAGCTACGTCTAAGTAAGATAGCGCTTGTTTTAACATTAATGCATGTCTTCGTGAGCTGTATGTGTCGTTGGCTAGTGTTAGATATATTTGTATATAGATGAAATTATATATTGGCTGTGTAAGCCGACCTACACACGGCGACTTACTATCGTGCACTGGATTTTCTACTCTAGGTGTTGAGCCGAGCATTGAGAATGCAACGGAGTGCATCCCAGCGCGTCAAAAAATACACTGTAGGATTTTCAACTCTTGGCGCTAAGCAGTGAGTTGAAAATACAGTGCGCGATAAAACCGGCCGTGGATTGCAATGAGTGCAATGGACTCCCGAGGTAAGTTACACAGTTTATTTTCGCCTGGCCTTTGTCAAAGTATCAATTGACGTCTATCCTGCCAAACGTAGCCAATGGGGTCTGGTATAATATTGGAAAGAAAAGGCGAGATAAAGTTGAAGAAAGTTTAGTAACAAAGTTGGTCATTATTTTTCGTTAATTCCGAAATGCTTTTGTGTCATATAGACATTCGTCGTAACTTTTAAATTTTCAGTGGTTAGGTGTCCAGCATAGCTATTCACAAAGATTCGATACACTTCCGTGCCGAACCGAACATCAATCAATGTTATTGCTTTGTGCGCGAAAACCCGAAAATTTTGTCAGTTTCAATCAAATAGACGACCCAAACGCTCTCAGAACGATGAAGGAAAACATCGTGAGGAAACCGGCATGTCCTAGAACTATAAATTCGAAGACTTGTGACATCTAGCAACCCGCACTGGGTCCGCGTGGTAAATTACAGCCCAGTCCCTCCTCCAGAGGAGGCCTGTGCTGTGTCCCAGAAGTGGGAACATTATAGGCTGATTATACTAGACGACCCCCTGTTCTTCCAACAGTCGTTTGCTATTGGGAGCTAAACAAATCAGATAATCGAAATGTGTAATTTTCGACACAATAGTTTGTCGATTAGTTGTGAATAGCTATTCAGAACTTTTGAAAATGCTACCTAATGCAAATAGCTAGTATTTTCATTCCACAAAAATTATGAAAAAAAAAAAATTTATGTGACACAAAAGTATGTTTTTTAATCATTAAATATTTTAGTTACCATACGGGTGTTTTGGTTGTTTTTTAATTATTATAACAATACCCAGGTCACAGTGTTATCTAATCAACTCATGAAAATGGTCTATAGTGTTGACATCAATATTTATGGGCGGTTGCACTACACTCTGACAAGTAATCTAGCTAATATACTATATTTTTTTTTAGTAAAGGCTTGTTTCGCAATATCTACAAATTGAACAGAATTTGTATGAAACTATATGTTTCATTTGTTAATTTTCAGATTATCGTGGTTGTACGTACACGAGCAAAAAAATACAACATCGTGTAGTGAAAATTCTTATTATTTTTTATAGTTGATAAAGATTTTTTTTGGCGCATATGTACAGTTGCTAACAAAAATAACTACACTATTGGAACTGCAATGTGGAGTGGAGTTTTTCGGCACTTCTCAATAAGGAACGACCAATTGGAACCGCGCCTGGCTTCTTCTGACGTTTCATAAGTGCCCATGTAGGTTTATGTGAAATGAAATATTTATATTTTGAATGTAAGGAAATAAAATAATTGGGCATCGATACGTTTCGCAAAGGTAGCTTTTATTACATTAATAAATAAATTATTAACATAATTACCTCGTGGTATTTAATAATTAGTGAATTATTGTACCTTTTAAGTGTACTATGAAGAGAGGTAGGTATAACATCATTTGAATATTTCTAAAAGTATTTAATTTTGGCTCCTATCGCCAAAGTTTTATGAAAAATAATTAATTATTTGAAAAGTAATTCATATTTTTTAATACCAATTGAAGTACTCGCAGGTAACAAAAAAAAACACTGTAAACCATTTTCAAACATAACAAATTGACAATAACTAATAATGTTTTTGTGTATAAATATTATTATTGTTAAATTAAATGTTACTATTAATATTTAACGTAACGATATTATGACACTCGCCAATTTTCCTGTTCTGTTATAAAGCAAAAGTGTTCGTTATTTTTGGCTTAGTTAAAATAAGCTTAAAGTAATCCGCTATTTGCTAATATTGGAGATTTTTAACTTTTGAATGCCCGCAAAGAAATAATAAGTATTTTATAAGATGTCTAACAATACAATTATTTACAAATTAGTTTTAAAAGGTTTCTTTTAGTTGTAACCAATGCAACTAAATCTGTATAAAATAATTATTAGATGTCGCGTAAGGGCAATCAAAAGTCAATCAATTTTACCTTCCAGCTATCCTGCTCTTTTTACGTCCATTCAGGTATTATTTTATCTCCAAATAAAACCTCTTGCTTCTAAACCTACCATTTCGGATAATTCAAACCTGGCTACGAGGATCTTTATGCGCACGAATTTGGATTCCTAGGAAAGCGATTCTGTCATGAAAATCTGTCATTTACACCAGTATTTGACATTAAGTCTAACCCAGCTTTGTGACGCGGTAGAGCGAATCTAACGATTTAAATCTTTTTCGCCGTCATAATTTTCATGACAGCCGTCAGTATGCCTTTTAGCCTAGCCTTTTCCCAACTATGTTGGGCTCGGCTTCCAGTCTAACCGGATGCAGCTGTCGGTAAACATTTGTGAAATATTGTTTTGTGAGATTGTATTGACAAAACAAAATGGCGTCGTTAGTTCCGATTTTGGCCACGGCGCCACAAGATCTTCGTAGAGCTTTATTACTTTGATTATACCACAAACAGCTGTCATCATTATTTTCTTGACCATACCTGCGCAGTGTCCAACCTTCGCTTAAAATATCCCTGTGTTATCCCAAGAAAATACTGAATTATGTACCATAAGTATAATAATTATACACACTGACTGGAAAAATGGATTTTAGCATGAGTGTGATAAAGTCTTTCGATTTTTTCTGGTCAGTAAAATTTCCCATTTGTTTTTTAAGAAATTAAAACATTAATTATAAGAGTTAAGAGAACTAACAATTTAAATAATTAATAAAATCGTGGCTAGTGAATTTTATGTATAGGGGGGCTAGAAGTGTTTTAATTACTATATTGATTTTTCGGTTTTTACAGTTTATTTTTAACACAATCTTGTTAGTTCTTATTATTTTGGTGATGCACGCTTTCTACATAGATGGTACAGTCGGCTGCGTAAATATGTTACCGAAACAAGTCTCTTGTATGTGAATATCACGTGTTACTCAGTCATACGTCTTAGCGATTAACCGTATATTTTTTGCCGAATTTGTTTTTTGGTTTTGGTAAATATTTTTGACGAAACAAAATTCTCCACAAATAACATGTTTATGTCGCTTACTGTACCTAAATCAGGATATTGTTTTTGGTATTTTTTACACATAATCTATACTCTTGGTAGGTATTTTGTAATGTACTTAAGTTTTAGGTAAATATCCATATTTATTTAAATATTTTGCTTTGTTCTGGTGCGTACTCTTTTATTTTGTTAAAATAGAAATAAAAATTGTAAAACCTCGTTCAAATGTTAATAAAACTTAGTTTTATTTTATTTTTGTTTTTTTTTTTTTTTGTTTTCTTTTTTTTTTTGTTTTCTTTAACGAACTTTTTTCAACTGGTCTGTACCAGTTACTAGAATAGTAAGGAATTCGTAGCTTAAATATTTAGATTAGAATTCACATGTGACTGTATTAGTTTCGGCGTTTCTAGAGTATACAAGTTTTTTTACAGTAATGTATAAATATATATATTATTTACACAGTATATAAGTGCCTTTGCCTGCCGTTTGGTTTTAATAGACAGTTTGATAGTTGCATTTAGCAAAAAGTGTTTTATCATTTCCATCTCTAAAGCTACGGTTTCTTAGAACAGCGGTGTCCACTTAGCGACCGCTGTAACGTCTGTCATGAAAATAAAGGCAGCGGAGTTTGACTTTACGGTGTCAATCTCTCTAGGAAAACACACCAACTCCACCCACTCCACCATATGGCGGTCACCGCTCTAATATGAAACCGAAGCTTTATGCATTAAAAAGCTATATTTATGACATACATATTGACATTTTAAAATGTTGTCAACTTTATGAAAAAATAATCGTCCATAAATGTTGTTATAGCCAAATCTTGATTGTACAAACTATTTAAATAAGAGGAAAAATCTTACATTTGTTTTACATCAAATGTTCACAATAGTGTAGGTAGGTGTTGAAATTAGTTTTTTTAGATAAATACTTACAAGATACTACATCTATTTGCAGCTGACTGTACAACTGGTGTTTATCATGCGTCTGTCAATATGTATGTCAAATATTACGATCTCAAGGGACTGTAAAATAATTCATGACATGGTAATACACATAATTAGCCTTTAACGTCCCCACTGCTGGGACACAGGCCTCCTCTCTGTGACAGAGAATGGGCCGTTATCCACCACGTGCCACTGCGGATTGGTAATACAGAAAACGATTTTTTTTCGATTAAACGAGATTTATCAAATTGTCATATTGAAAGACTTCGTGAAATCATAACAAAATTAGCTGTTCCACTTTTCTATGAAACATCTGATTTATCTTTTGATAACCGACGATAAATTTCTGCGCCAATCATGTGCTGAATTCATGGTTACAGTTTGGGCGTGGATGCCACCCTGTATATTTTTTTATTGCAATGTTTCTCAATTTTCAGCATGTTTTTCTACCTTGATGTTGCCACAGTGTTATTTTTTAACAGACATCAGTCTCTTGAGATCGCAGAAACAGTAAAAATAAACATTTTTATTAAATATCAATATAAGTTGCGGTGTAGTGACCATAAATTACACTTTAATGTTAAGCCATCGATAATTACAAAGAGGCGCTTCCATAGTTAAATTATAAGTAAGTACATTACTTAAGTTATTAATAATAATTAATTGTTTTACTCAAAACTATTGTTAGGACTGTCTCGAGTATTGGGGATTTTGTAATGGAAGTCTATATAAAATGTTTCGGTAGAGTTTATTATATAAAAATAATTGTGTATGTGACCCGATGGGGCGCCAAACGATGAATGAATGTGTTATTTTCTACTTAATAATTGCCGTATATAATGTTAGGTACTATATACTTTAACTCTTTAAATATTCAAATAAATTACTCCACAAATAACATTCATCGATATTGTACAGACGCCAGCACATCAAGCTACTACAATCTGTCAAATCTCTTTAATAGGTTTTCAACTTTATCGCTAAAGCATTAAGGTTCAAGGTTGATTGGGAAAATTTGACAGTTTCGGGTAGCTTGACCTGCTGGCGTCCGTACTATATCAGTTATGTTTGACGCTGACTACATATTTTTTACCACACACATTTTACCGACTTCCATTACACGCAAAAATAAACTTAATTTCGTAAATCGTAAGATTTTTTTTCAACCAGGCTTGCTGCACCGCAATACAGGCAGTACAGTCATCAATAAATAATTAAATAAAGCTTATTATTAATATGTAATTATAAGCTAACGAGAAATGCTACGGCTGACATTTGTTATGTGGTTCTGTTCTGTAGCTGATAATGAAATGAAATTATTAAAGGAAAATTCGATTTAATTATGTTGTTTTACTGAATACAAGTCGATCGATCAGGTTAACCTACGCTTGCCGCGGTTGGTCTGTGGATGGGTGACCATCTTTACATACCGAGACCCCTCCGTGCCTCGGAAAGCACGTTAAGCGGCTGGTCCCGGGTCTTTGACAATCGTTACAGGTAGTCAGAAGCCCGAAAGTCTGAGAACCAGTCTTACCATGGGGTATCGTATTACCCAGTAACTGGGTTGTGGAGGTCAGATAGGCAGTCGCTCCATGTAAAATACTGGTATTCAGCTACAGCCGGTTAGACTGGAAGCTGACCCCAATATAGTTGGGAAAAGGATAGGCAGATGATTATGTTTTACTGAATATTACCTCTTGTGTAATTCCTTCTTCGTTATTACGATACGAATGACGCGGCGCAATGTGGGCTGCCTGCCCCACTACCTTTTTTTTTATCGCTGAAAAATGCATTATGCAACCCCGCTCGCTGGGAACGAGACGGGGTATGTGGGACTCATGTCGGAATGACACCGACAGTATACCCACCAAAACTCAGCGGTGTTCCCACATCGCCGTGATGGGAGGGCCATGGGAAACCGGATCAGCCTTTACTTCCACAACCCTCCCGGCGCATGCCCGCCTAGCTGGCGGGCCTATATGTCCTGTAAAGCTTCATCTCTTTCCTACACTGATGTAAGATTAAAATAATACTGCTACAAGAGGTGGTGCCAGGCCCCCTGGCTGACTCCCTAATATCTTCAACACCACATGAGTTATAGATAACTCCTGTCCACTCAACACTCAACACTCCTGTCCACAAACATAGGGGAAATTAGGGCGAGGCAGACGAGAGAAACTATATAAAATAAATAAATAAAATTAGTTTAATTCAAGTAACAAGACTCATATACAAACAGATACATAAAAGGATACAGACAGGATAACAAGCACAGACAAAAACGAACACTCACAAGGTAGCAATAGATATGTCTGTAGCAGCGTTGCCGTATATAAATGTTCAATCAAGAGGAGGCTAGATATTCTATATAGGTAGGTACTTTTCTAGAATACTGGTTTAAGCCCAGCGATCACCAGGCGGCAAGACTGCACGACACAGCATGCTATCTCGAAGCATTAAGATTTGTATGGCCCGGCTGAAGCCACATGCATTTAAGGTGCACTTATGCACAAAGGATTTAGTAAAAATGCTTTGCCATGTCGCCTAATGGCCACCTTTATTCAATGGGTCTTTCGCTAGCCTTGCCACATGTCTGTTACGTATGTATAGGTATTTTTACCAAGCGATCCAATTCAGGAACATAAACTTCGCCAGCATATTAAGCTACTAAAATCTGTCAAACTTTAATAGATTTCAATATCGCCAAAGCATTCGGTTCAAGGTTGATTGGGAAAATTTGACAGTTTCGGGTAGTTTGATGTGCAGCTGGCGTCTGTACCTACATTACGTTTCCGATCTTTTTCTTTAGTATTTCTGCGACCCGGCTAGGTAACTCGTTGAGAGTGATTAAAATTAGTGTGTCTGACTAGCGTGTTTGACTGTTGTCCGTCCTATATATTACCTGCATATCTAACAGTGGCGACGAGGGCGAATTTACGAGTGCACAATGTCTACTTTTGGAATAATGACGAACTTTGACCATTTATCCCAGGACTGGATAAGTTACAAGACACGACTACAACAATGGTTTATTGCCAACGATATTACGGATGAATCGGACAAGTTGAAGTTCAAACGGAGGGCAATTCTTATAAGCGCCCTCACCGGACCTACTTATATGCTAGCGAGGGACCTGGCGTTGCCTAAGAAGTTAGAAGAAATGGATTTTGAAGACATCCTGAAACTTCTAGACCATCAGTTTGAACCGAAGCAGCTTGAATTCTCAGAAAAAACAATTTTCTACGCGGCGCAGCGACCAGACGAGAGTCACACTCAATGGAAGGCCAGAATTATAGAATTTGCGGCACAAGGCGGGCTTAAGAACTTGGAAGACGCTCTTCTGGATAAATTCATCATGGGCATGATGCCAGGACCCGAGCGAGACAAGCTCTTTGCCCAGGACCACACGGACTTGACGCTAGCCAAGGCGGTAGAATTAGCAGAGGGCGTGCGGTGTGCTCGGTGCGCCTCCCAAGCCGCGCCGGTAACACGTGGTGCGAGCGCGGCCGCTGGCAGCGTCGACGAAAGTTCTGTATTCGCGGTTATGGAAAAGTGTAGTGTGTGCGGTTATGCAAGTCACAAATCAAATCAGTGCTGGTTTAAAAACTATAATACAAAGGGCCATCTGAGACGGATGTGCTCAAGTGACGCGAAAGTAAAACACGTGGATGGTGGTGAGCATGATGTGGATGATGAGGGCGACGACGGTAAGTTGTGTTTAAATATTCGTTGTGATAAGGGTCGACCGATGCTGGCAAGCGTTTTCATCGGTGGACTAGGTTCGGAGTTCGAGATAGATAGTGGTTCCGCGGTTAGTATAATATCACACCAGATATATAACGAGCATTTCAGGAAAATACCGTAATCAGTTAGGGAACTTTTAGAAACAGTTGGTGTTAATCATTTAGATTTAGAATATTCCAAAATTTCGCGTAAACTACACTTGTTAGGCCGAGATTTTCTTAGCAAGTTCGACTTGGAATTAGCACCAACAGTAATCAATTGGCGGATCGAATGACAATTCAATAGTGTCCACTATTTAATAAAAAGGTTTCCTACCGTGTTCTCCGGTAAACTAGGGAAATTTAATAAGTACGCCGTGGAGTTGCATTTAAAACCGCACTCGAAACCATTATTTTTTAAAGCACAGTCGTCAGTCAAAATTGATACCGAATTAGATCGACTCGTCGATTTAGGAGTATTGGAACCAGTTAAGTACTCAGATTAGGTACGCATCACCCACCGTACCCACTTTGAAAAAGGACAGTGGAGTGAGAATTTGCGCAGACTTTTCCGTGACAATTACTAAGCAACTAATTGTCGATAAGTATTCGTTGCCAACGGTAAATGATTTGTTCGCTAAGTTGCATGGCGGCGTACAGTTAGCAAATTAGATCTGTCTATGGCATATAACCAATTTTGTTTAAAGGAACAATCACAGAGTATGACCTATATCAATACACATCGCAGACTGTTCAAATATACAAGGTTAGTGTTTGGCTTATCGAGCGGACCAGCAATATTTCAACGCGCCATGGAATGCACCTATATTAATAATCGGAGTCGATAGTAAGCAACACATGAGTAACTTAGTCACGGCACTAAAAAGGCTGGCGGACACAGGTCTTACAATACGAGCAAGCAAGTGTCAGTTCTTCAAAAATGAAGTAAACTATCTAGGTCTTATTAGAGACAAAAAGGATATAAAAAAGTCGCCAGATAAAGTCACAGCAGCTATCACAAGCATCTAGAACACAGAATGTGTTACAATTACAATCTTTTCTAGATAATAATTAGCAAATTATTATCGCAGTTTTGTTCCAAATGTAGCCATACTAGCACCGTTATATAACTTGTTGCATAAATCGACAAAATGGGAATGGTCTCAGATAAAGTCTCAGGTCAAAATTTCAAAATTATTCCCCGAATAAAGTTATCGTATGATTGAAAAATCAGCCCTAAATAAATTAAACAGCAGTTGGCATCGGATGAGGTACTTGCACATTTTGACCCCGCTGCGAAATGAATCCTGACATTAGACGCATCTCCATACGGTTTAGGCGCTGTGCTATCACAAATAGGAAGGGAGGGGCGTGCACGACCGATTAGCTATGGATCTAGAACGTTAACAGTAGCGGAGAAAAATTATGCGCAAATACAAAAAGAGGCAGCAGCTTTAGTATTCGGGGTAAAGCGTTTCCACCAGTATCTATTTATGCCCGAGCGGTGCCCTTTACCTTGCGAACGGATCATAGGCCGCTATTAACCATCTTCGTTCCACACCGTGGTATACCGGAGGTATCAGCTAACCTACTACAGCGGTATGCAATATTTTTATCTGCATACAATTATATAATCGAATACTTACCTATGTTAGCAGTAAAAATAATAGTGCCGATTATCTGTCGCGCGCTCCGGTAGGGAATGAGTCACATCAGGCAGTACAGGGTCGGGCGCCGACGCCGGCGCCGGCGCGGATGCGCACGCGCGTGTGCAGCGCGAGAGCGCGGCCAACCACGCGCCGCTGATGACCGCGCCACATAGACGGAGGGCTTACGCTAACTGTTTTACAACGCGAAACCGGGAAAGATAAAACACAAATGCCAGAACACGACTGAAACTGGGATTTAGATGTCATCCCGGATATTCAGCGCGACCTACCAGACCACACTGAATGACGACGACCGACATCCAATATACGCCAACAACTACGACCGAACCAGCAACAACACCAACTCTGATTTAGAGGAAATAGGAACACCATCACCAGGATACACGTTACGATATTACCCTCAGTCACTTATACACCAGTCCGAGGAGAAGGAGGAGAAGGTGAATGTGATTCGAAATGTGACCTTCGCCATGCCCCTAGCAGAGTCAGACGGCTTGGTCGATGTGCTGACGCCCATAAGCGATAAATCCACGACGTCTCGAAATGTCGCCCGATTATGCTGCGACCCTATGCAAGACAGAGCCCCAGCGCTGGTTTTCAGCGACAGCCGGGCGCCGACGTAATGACGTCGTCCGGTGCAGCAAACAATATTATATTCTCTCTAATACTACCTAACCTATAAAGTAAGTTCTCTGATCTTGGGTTTGGGGTTGGATTATTTATTTATTTATTTATTAGGATAGGTATGTAGTTTCTTATGACAAGCATTAAATTATTCATGAGGGTCTTGAAACAATCATTAACTTGTTGGTTGGTTGTAGAACATCAGTAATCTAAAAGTTTCAATGAATGAAACATACTTTCTATTTGAAAATCATGAAAGAGTTGCTTACCTGTTTTTTTTATTCATAGCCTATATATTTCACCAACAAGCTGATTTCAATTAAACACTTAAAATATAAAAACCACTGAATTTTCAATTTGGCGCCATGAATGTCATGCTTAATTTTTTTTTTTTTTTGCTCTTAGTTTCGGCTTTAGTACTCTACTGAATTGCACTCAAAGGATTTGACAGACTTTAGTGCTGGAAAAACACTGAACTTATTCGTAAAATGTAAAGAGCAAAAAAAGAGGTCGTAAGATAGAAAACAGAGTTTCATGTAGTAAAGTCTCAATATTTCTGCGTAGAACGTAGCGCAGAGAAACTTTCTTTTCGTTCGGAAAATATAAGTGCCTAGATTTTAGAAAATATTATGTCAATTCAAATTTTATCAACATCTTTTATACTCAAACACGTTGTGTGTTTATATTACTACTACTTGAATTAATATAAACTAAATATTTACCTATAAATTTTAATAATTACTATTTTCATGATGACGTTTCAATTCATTACAGAACGAAAAGGTCCAATGATTTGGCAAGTTGGTTGGAGTTACAAGAAAGTGCTGCTATCACTTTCTTTACAACGAAAGTAAACAATAAACCACTTGTAATTAAACAAAATTTATTTTACACGATTTAATCACTATCAAATGTATTTCTGACGATAAAACATCTCTCAAAAGAAGTGAACGTGAAAAACGGTGAGTGTTTTTAAAAGTTAGCGCTCGTCCGCTCGAGCCGATTTCGATGCTCAAAAACCTTGTTTGTGTTGTATATTGACATGTTTTAGTGTTATATAAGTTATCATGCTGTTGCTAAGAGTATTTAATACGTACCTAAGTGTAATTAAACATCCTACTTATGTGGCAGGTGAATGACCTAAACGTTTTTACTAGTTTACTCTATTCGTTGTATTTTTAGACACGTATTATTAATGTTCTGTTAATAATCTGGGAAATAATGACACGTTTTCTATCGTTTCCTGAATGAAAATGCTTAAAACTTTGCTAAATACCGTGAATGTAGGATGTTAATATGATTCACAACACAAGTGCTAATAAAATAAAGCATAGTTGTGTATATTTTTAATTGATGACAAAGAGGGCATCTGCTATCGAGACTGGCTTATCAAAACCATTTGTTCCACTGCATAAACCCAGTTTATTTATGGAACTTACCTTCTTGTACCCAACTGCTCGATTATAACCTGCCTGCTTGCAATAAAATTAAAAAACGGATGAAATCTGACCTAATATTGTTTTCTTTACTGTTGAAAAAGAATTTATTTTGAAGTAGCAAATACAACCTGAAAAACAATTAAAAAAATATCTAACCTATAGCATTCTATTTTATCATTTCATAAACTCTATACTTTTTTATCAAAACATGACTGATATAATTACACATTTTAAACATACAAAAACGAGCCTAAACCTTATATTGTTACCAAGATCATGATTAAAAATATCCCTAAACATTGCAAAAAAAAAAACCACAAACATCTGAATGACTGCCAAAACCGCCTCACATTTATGTTCGAAATTCAAAACAAAAGAAGTACAAAATTGAAGGCATTTTATTCGTCCGTTGACTTGACTCACTTCCTCCTTCAATACTCATTCAATGATTGCACATTTCTTATAAAAATGCAATCTAATCATAAACATCAATCAATTTTTATGCTTGCCATTATAATTGTGAATTAGACTTTCAGAAACATGAGCTGGTAACTAGTTAAAAGACAATGTCTTTCTCAAATAACACATATGAAAGTATTTTCTGTTTCTCATTGTCCTGGCTGTACATCAGTGTAATCAAAACCAGTATAATCTGGCCCCGCATTCTATTGAAACTCTGTACTACGCTAGGCTAGCTCAAAACCAAATTGTTACCACCAATGTCCGGTCTATTGTGTTGGGCATAGTCTTCACCAACAAGTTAGTTAATGGAACTCTCTTAGAGAAGATGCCTGTTGAAGGCCCAGGAGACACCCAGATTAGGACAGAAACCCTTGGGGCGCCCAGATCTTAACAGACCAGGACATGTAATCAACTTAATCAATCAATCATCTTCTGGGCATGCTCGTTCCATCATAAACCTCATCTATCGCTTTCCATCAGGCGTGATTCAGGTCAAAAGCAACCCCATTTAACAATAAAAAATAAAATAAGAAACTTCGGGCTGGTCAGAATAACCACCGACGGCAACATGGCCCACCTGAAGGACTAAGTGCATAAAACAAACCCTCTAACATAGAACATAGAAGTGGTCTGTGTCCCAGCAGTGGGAGCTTTATAACCTGGTTGTGCTTATGCATTAGCCATTTACAAATTCCACTCTTTCCAATAAATGAACATAACCTAGCCAAACCTGGAAAACTAAACACAGACTATGCAATTTGTTCCATTATGGAATAACAGCCTTATTTATACAATAAAATAAAATTGAAGTGTTTGTTTGTAATGTGAAAATAACAGCTTTTTACTAAATGAATATGCATGAAAGTATATACAGTACTTATAACAAACTTTAAAAATTTTGTCTGTCTGTTTGTTCCGTCTAGTCTCTGAAACAGCTGGATAGGTTTTAATGAAATTTTGTATGGGGATACTTTGAACCCCGGGGAAGGACATAAACTACTTTTAAGCGACACACCGTGTGTAATTTCATTTCGGAAGCTAGTAATTTCAGAAGCAAAAGATAATCCCTAAATCAATGTTATAATATACCATCACAGACATCAAAGTGAAGAATTAGAATGGGGGAATTTGACCATAAAACACATTGCATTGCCAAACATACAAAAAGTTTCCTTCCACTATGCAAATGCCCTTCTCAACTGATCATGAAGTCACCTCGCAACATAAAAACCAGCCAGCAGTGTACAACATGCATTACTCCAAAGTCATTACTTTCCCATAGTCAGTTGCAAATTGCCGTAGCAACTGCATCAATATGTCGTAAAAATACATGTTTATGTCCGTTTAAGCATGTATTGTCTGTGATGTGTTTAAATAGCTTTTTTATCATGTTGCTTAACGTTTTGTGACAGAAATCTTGGTACAGTGAACTGAAGCAGATGGGTTTGGTTTATGAAGACGGTCTGTATTCTTTGTAGTTCATTTTGAGTATGTTATTCTTGTGTAACATTTGCATTGTATTCATTTCCTACTCGTATGGTTTTTTAAACTGGTTAATTTTGCATGTTAGGTAGATTTTATTCAGGTATCTTTTTTGTGGGTGTCAAGGGTTTTATACGTACTTTTATTCATCCGAGAAGTGAACTGCTCAGCCAAAAGTTATGTTATGTCTTGTAACGGGCAGTCAAATTAGCATGTTGCCAACTGGCTACGAGCATGGGCATAGCTAGGAGGGTTCAGTGCCTGCCCTAGAAACTTCTTTGCCCACACTAGGAAAATCGTCAGTATTGAAAAACTGCATAATCAGCCTATATTGTTCCCACTGCTGGGACACAGGGCTGTAATCTACCACGCAGGCCCAGTACGGGTTGGTAGATGTCACATGTCTTCGAATTTTTGGGCGTTGGACATTAATCAGCGCCTGACCTAAATTGACGTATTTTTAGTAGCCATGTTTTTATCACCTGGAAACTTGCTATGGAGTATCTAAATTTGACAGGACTAAACTAATATTTATCTTCTGTCCTTTTCCTAATGAAATAGAAAGGAAAAGATGCACTGAACTTAAATTTAGTTTAGCTTGTGAACAAGGGAATCGGCGTCAATAGTGAACTTTATAAATCAATGTTATTATACTTTCGACCCAAACGCAAAAACCGATCTCGTCTTATTGCATAACTTTGTGTTATAACTGCAGGGTGGCAGGGGGTCATCGACGTGCAAACTGTTAACATGAATCCCTAGCATATAAACATTTCGTTGGATCTCGAACAAAAATTTTTAAAAAAAAATCTTGTTTCCTCCCAGTTCGCACAATGTCCAACGCTTCAGTGAGCATAAAGTTCCGAAGTGGTCTGACCCCTTCGGACCCCGAGCAGCAGCCGGTGCTTATAGTGGGGCAGGCTGCCCACCTCAGTGCCTTGAACTGGGACGATGTACGGTGCAAGTTGGAGCCCAGAGTCAGTGAGGAGGTAAGGAGTCTGTGGTATAATTAATAAGGAGATTTTTTGTACACATGTTTAACCATGTATAGTATACCTAAAGTCTATTCAAATTGATTTTATTTCAAGTTAAACAAATATCAACTTTATTTTAATGGTAATTAAGTTGATTTTAGAGTGACTATTGAAAAAGTTATAAAAATGTTTGAAGTTGTAGCGTAAACTGAGCTTTATTGTGTAGGAATTAAAGTTATTTTTCCATAAACTCATATTTGTTTACATTTTGCGAATATGTCGCGAATGCAAATTAGGTACTGTACTGATAAAGATAGCCAAAGCAGATTTTATTATTTTCTCGAACAAAAGTTACTAGATTGATTTTTGACTTCCAAAGTTTTGTGTTTCATCGTTAGATCAGCTTTTTACCGGCAGCATATTTTATAGTCAACCACCTAACCTCCAGGCATGGCGCCGCGGCCTCCAATGCGTGACATCCTCCCCTGGAGACACGTGCGAGCTGTGGCCCCGCGCCGTGTCCCTCGCGTCGTTACCAGCTCGACGCTCGCGACACGCCGCGCCTGCCAGGGGCTATGCCCTCGCCAAGATAGTGAGATCTACGCAGCGCTCCAGCGATGAGACCATCGTGGTAAGAATGCCTTCAAAAAGTAGCCAAGACGGAACGTTTTATTAAATAAAAAACAAAAATTGCTTTAAGGCAGTCCTTCAAAAACGTCGCCCTTCACCCCTTTCTAGTGGTTTAGCTAGGAAGAAGAAGTGGTGCAGCGAACTCCCCAGCAGCACAGTTGTCTGTACAGTTAGAATAACTGTCATCTAATCGTCATAGTATCAAAAAGTGCTTCAAATTTTTATTGAGGCATCGACTGCTATGCACTCAAAGTGTTAAAATATAATCAAAACGACTAACACAAACAACCCCAAAACAAACAAATTAGTTGCAAAATACAAATAAAAAAAACATTAAAACTTGACAAGGTCGGTGTTTCCTAACCGACTGCTCTTAGAAGAAACACCGAAACTACCTTAGTACCAAGCGTCCCCCTTCAACAACTTCACTGATTTGCCAAGCGTTTTATTTATCGCAAATCGAATAGCGGACGCTGGCCGCACGGCTGCTGGACTAATGTAGAACTGGGCTGGCCATATCTGTCGCATGTCGGAGCAGCAATATGCAAAAGCCACCACTCAGTGGATCCCAAATGGCGGGAAACGACCGCGCGGCAGGCCCGGAGAGAGACCGCAGGATGAGCTGGACTGCTTAAAGGATTGGCCCACAATCGCAGTAGACCGGGAAAAGTGGAAAAAGGGAAGGGCGGCCTTTGCCCTGCAGTCGGACAACACAGGTTCATAATAACATAATAAAATCAGTTAGACAGGACTCCTGAGAATGAAAAAGGTATCCTTTATTACAATTTACAAAATTACTAATTACACAATATCATCTGACAGCTGGTGTGCCGCAAACGCGACGCTTTAGCATCAGCCGTCAGCATCGCGCGCTCGTACCCGCTGTTCCAAGCTCGCTCCGCCGCCGCTCCGCTCAGCAACGCTCCCACTCCGCAAAACACCAGAGCCGTGGCCGTCGAGATACATCTGCTCAAGGAGGACAATCAAGGTGAGTGTTACATCACGAGCTCGATCTGGACCACGTATCACACTGCATAATGTTCCCACTGTTGGGACACAGACCGCCTGTGAGAGGGTGTGGACCGTAATCTACCCCGCGGACCCAGTGCGAGTTGGTACATGTCACGTGTCTTCGAATTTTTGGTTCTATGACATGCCGGCTTCCTCACGATGTTTTCCTTCACCGTTTTGAGAGCAGTGCTGATGAAATTATTTACACAAAGTAAAGCGCCTGTCTGGGTTCGAAACTACGATCTATAACTTGCAAGTCGCGGCCGTTGACACAGGGCCACCACTGCTCTCTGGTCATTAGCCTCTGCAAACACACCCTCGATCCTCATTCACCCACCCTAGATGTTTCTAGTTTCTCATGAAAGCCGTCTTTCAGACGGCGAATCAGAAGACGAAGGTATTGGTGCTCTAGACCCTGCGTTATGTGATAACACGTTATCAGCCGAAGAGGTGCAAACGCTACAAGATGCGGCCGAAGCGACCAGGCTGGCTGCCAGGATCACTGACACGCCCGCCAACTATATGAATGTGGATACGTTTATTGAGGTGAGTTTATATGATTTATTTGTGTTGCTGTATGGTTTGTTCCAAAAATATCTGATAATAGTGTAAACAAACCCTGCTCAGCACCCTCATTGCGTAACACACTAGGTTAGGTTTAAAGACATTTATTTCTCATAAGAACTTAAATAACATAGTTCATTTAAAATGAGATACAAAGTGCTTATATCTAATGATAAATAATAATATCGTGGGGTGTTGGTGACGTTACAGGGTACATATATGTT
Organism: Apamea monoglypha; assembly: GCA_911387795.2. NCBI lineage: Eukaryota > Metazoa > Arthropoda > Insecta > Lepidoptera > Noctuidae > Apamea > Apamea monoglypha. Next base: position 2,258,879 of record OU426935.1, read on the forward strand.
TCTTAAGTTTTGCCTTGAATATATCAATCTCAATCTGAATCATTTTGAAGGATATTGCTAATCCACTTCAAATGTTCGCAAAATGTGTCTGCTCGACAATATAAGTAACGCAATGAATAGTTGTTGAACTGTCAAAATGAAAGCCATTGCTACTGATAGTGTGTTACGCAACTACCCCGCTGGTCAAATTCTTACGCAATCACTCACTAAAGGCAATTAGTAACACATTCATCTGTTTATAGAAGGATTAAACTTTATTTCTCACCATTTTTTCCAAAAATTATTGTTTGAATAACATTATTAAATTGTAATTGAAAAACGTCTTTAAAACATTTTCATCTTTATTTCTCCAAAGAATTAGCATTGCCATTCAACGTAACAATGCTGCCAGTCTTCTGGGCACGTTTCCGAATGACAGCGAGGATAAATATTCTCTTGTTTTTGTATTTATTTATACAGTTAGTTAGTCTTTTAATTTAGTACCTAGTGTACATAGTTTTTCATAATTGTAATTTAAATAAATGTTCTTTAAGGTGATTTCAAATTAGAATTTCAATCAATGTATGTATGAATGTAGTCAATATACAGGGTTATTGGTAAAACACCAACAACCTTTTAAGAGGTCCTACTATGGGACCAAACCAGAAATCGCGAAAAAAAAACAGCTGTTCCCTACTATACAGCTGATTTTTTTTTCGCGATTTCTGGTTTGTTCCCATAGTAAAAGTTGTTCATAATGATGAGTACAATGACCTCTTAAGAGGTTGTTGGTGTTTTACCAATAACCCTGTATAAGTGGCACTAATAATTGACATCCCACAGCTACGTTTCTTGATCCATTTGTTTACATTTTCGTCAGATACTTTTAAAACAGAACATAGGTATTTCTTTTACGCTACTGTCGAATCATAACTAACATGGACGCTACTTATTGTGTGTAAATGTATGACACAAAGTAAAGTACGTCTTCGTAGAAACCGTGAAAGATATTTTTAAAAGGAAAAACGGAACCCTTATAAGATCACTTCGTGGTGTGTCTGTCTGTCCGTCAGTCAAGACCCTTTTTTCTCAGCAACGCGTGGAGTTATTAAGTTGAAATTAATATCAAATACTCAGAGCTGCAATCCCTTGAAGCAGTGAAAAAATTAAACTTCTAAGTCAACGCAATCAAAACCTATAGGGTACTTCCCGTTGATCTAGAATCATGAAATTTGGCAAGAAGCAATGTCATGTAGCACAAGTAAAGGAAAAAATCCGAAAACCGTAAAATGTCTAGTTACATTAAAAAAATAATAATTTTAAAACTATTTACATACCGCTAAACTATTTACGTGCGCGAGTCCGACTCGCACTTGCTCAGTTATTTTTTCTTACGAGTTATACCAAAAGCAGGAAGTTTTTAGTTTATCTGTATTTTTCTTATTTTGTTTTTTTAGCTCTTTTTTACCTCTTTATATCTCCGGCAGTTCCCACCCGAATTAGACGATTCTTTTTTATTTGAAACGGATTTTATTTTTATTTTTTTTTTCTTAACAGGTAGCATGCAAAGTAGCAAAAGAGCTAGACATTCCAGAGCCCACTATCATTCGCGGTGAAGAGCTCAAAGCGCGCGGCATGGGCGGGATCTACGGCGTCGGGCGCGCGGCCGAGGTGCCGCCCGCGCTCGTGTGCCTGTCGTGGCGGCCGCTCGGGGCCGCGGAGAGCGTGGCGTGGGTCGGGAAGGGCATCGTGTACGACACCGGTGGTCTCAGTATTAAGGCAAGGGTGAGTTTGTGGCGGTTGTTTCATGCTTTTTGGTGTCATTAATTGGTTATGGATTGGATATGGGATGTCATTCACTGGGATTGGGTTCTTAATTTTCTCATATATTCGTTCTCATTGATTCTGAGCCGGTATACGAAATTTACCGGGTCAGCTATTAATAAACAATAATGGAGGGGCTAAGTAATAACAGCCGCACAGGTCGATCGATCAGGTGTAGCTACGCTTGCCGCGGTTGGTCTGTGGATGGGTGACCATCTGTACATACCGAGACCCCTCCGTGCCTCAGAAAGCACGTTAAGACAGACGTTGGGCCCGACTGTCGTTCGTGGCTCTTTGACAGTCGTTACGGGCAGTCAGAAGCCGGCAGTCCGGCAGTCTTACCAAGGGGTATCGCATTACCCAGACAGTTGTGGAGTCAGATAGGTAGTCGCTCCATGTAAAATACTGGTATTCAGCTACATCCGGTTAGGCTGGAAGCAGACCCCAACATAGTTGGGAAAAGGCTAGGCAGCCAGAAACCATTTATTTCAGGCGACGCAGGCCGATAGATAAGAATTTTAACCTAAACATACAAATTTTAATATAAACAGCAGTGCGATTCTGTAACCATCTCACCGTGAAAACTTAGGTGAAGTGAGCGTGGAGTGAGCTGTCATTCCAACTAATGCTAGGGATTGACACTATTGACAGCTCACTCTAAGCTCACTTCACCTAACTTTTCACGGCGAGATTTTTACAGAATCGATCGGCAGAACTTGTGTTAGTAAATAAGGCAAAGAGGAGTGAGAGAGAGAGGGAGGAGAGGGGAATCATTTTGCACTCGTGTGTTTGTCTTTGGCTAAATTGCTCTAACTATGACTAACGCTCTAATGTATGAGTTGGATAGAATCAACTCGTACATGTTGACACCTATACTGGGGGTCTACTACGAAGTGCAAATGATCGGATCGGACCGACACATGGCCGAACCGAATATTATTGAAAAATGCGAAAAAAGTTCAGATCGGCTCAGTTGGGTCGGGACCATAGTCAATACGCGAAAGAGTGTAGGAATGTAGGATCAGGACCGACCGAACCAAATGGTAACTTCGTAGCAGGAAACGGCCGAACATTCGGCCGATACCACTTCGGAGTAGACCCCCTGTTCACCATACTAATCCTAGATTCATCTCATCATGGTGTGCACCTGCTTACTAAATTGCAAGTTGGTCTAACTTTGTGTACTGTCTTGGGAATGTAACTGCACACGCGAATGAAAACATTTTTTTTAAACTTTCTAGGTTGCACAAAATATAAATTCATAATTTTTGTTCAAATGTGGTCTCAATACATAAAACTACTACTGAAAGACTTCGTGGCTAAATCATGAGGGGCTCGTGGCTAAATGATAACAGCCGCACGGGTCGGCCGTAAGGTTAAGCTACACTTACCGCGGTCGGTTCGTGGATAGGTTACATATCGAAACCCCTTCGTGCTTTCCTTGGAGGCTGAGGAGACCATTGCGCATATACTCTTTGAATGCACAGGCGTCACCCAGATTAGAACAAACCCTCGGGACACCCAGATCTTTCACACATGTACTTAACGGATCAGGAGACGTTATCAACTTTTGGAGGGAGGTGGGCTGGTTGGGATAGCCACCGACGGCTGCCATGGCCCATCTGAAGGACTAAGTGCGGAAACAAACCCTCTTACATAAAACATAGAAGAGGCCCGTGTCCCAGCAGTGGCAGCTGTAAAGCCTGATTGTGCTTACTCATTAGCCATTTATAAATTCTATTCTACCTAATAAATTAGCATATTATCCTAGCCAGACCTGAAAAACTAAACGCAGACTATGCAAGGCGTGTCATGATAGTACAACAGTCATGGTTTGTTAAGCAAAGACTAATTAGGTCCATTATGGTCCACCGGGACGACTAAATGCGAAAACCAAATTCTCTGACAAACTCAAAGCATTTATCCCAACTAATATTATAAATGCGAAAGTAAGTTTGTTTGTTTGTTTATTACTCTTTCGCTGAAAACGGCTAAACGGATTTTGATAAAATTTGGCACATGGGTAGACCATGATCTGGAAAAGGACATACGCTACTACTACTACTTTTCATCACGGATCGCAGACGAAGTCGCGCCCAACAGCTAGTTTCAAATAAACCAATTATCGGCACTTTTGAATTGTCAAGGGGTCGGTCAGGTAGAAAGATGAAGCTAGTTGCCTATTCCAAAGCGGACATAGAACAGAACCACTATTTTTCTATCTTTCTTTCTGCCTTCCTTATAAATAATGTTTCGTTCCCAACAGGCGTCCATGGTAGGCATGAAGGGCGACTGCGGCGGCGCGGCGGCTGTACTAGCCGCGTTTGCGCTGGCTGTCAAGTCCAGGCCGACCGTCAACCTGCACGCTGTCTTGTGTCTCGCTGAGAATGCGGTGGGTCCTCTGGCTACCAGGTGAGGATGAAGTACTAATATACATCTGCGTCTAAAGCATAATTTACTTGGAAAAATATAAAAAAAAAGGATTATTTAGCACTATGTAACCTAAACCCGCACTTAAGTCATGCTTTTCTGTGACATAAGTAGTTCAGTTTTACACAGAAAACGTGACTTAAACGGGCCGGACACGTCGTGCGAATGCACCCGGGGAGATGGGCAAAGATCGTCACTCACTGGACGCCTGAAGGAGGATCACCGTCGAGGTAGACCACGGCGAAGGTGGTGTGACGATCTAGCGAGGTTTGCAGGGCCAACATGGCCAGAGATCGCCCAAGACAGGGAGGTTTGGAAGGAAAAAGGGGAGGCCTTTGTCCAGCAGTTGGACACAGTATAGGCTAACAAAAAAAAATATATATCTCGGGATCCAGGGGTCTCGGACAAAGGTCCGAGACCCCAGAGTCCCGAGATATTTTTTTTACGGTACGCTGGTACCTGGCTGGGGCCGAAGTCGACTCGCCGAGGCCCTTTAGACAATTTTAAATGATGAGGAGGCACCAACCGACGATTATCCCTGTATGCACCATGCAAGTGCACCCAAGGACAACCCCGGTTGGTGCAGGACTGTTGCAGAACAAGAAGTACATTATTAACAGAACCATTGTCATTGAAACCAGAAGTATTTTAGATATTAAATATTCACGATAATATTAACATTATGTTTATTTCAATTCTCAGACCTGATGACATCCACACGCTATATTCGGGTCGCACCGTTGAAATCAACAACACGGATGCTGAAGGTTAGCAAAATCAACTACACGACAACAACTACATCCACATTACATTACATCAACTTATAAAAGACTTCTCACCATCTTCTCTCTCTCTCTCTCTCTTCTCTTCTCTTCTCTTCTCTTCTCTTCTCTCTATCTCTTCTCTCTCTCTTCTCTTCTCTCTCTCTTCTCTTCTCTCTCTCTCTTCTCTTCTCTTCTTCTTCCTCTCCCTCTCTTCTTATCATCTTCTCATTGTTATTTAAGCATATTTGATTTATTTATCGTTATTAAGACTTTGTTATGAAATATAATGTTATATGTTTGTAATTATAACATCTTCTTAATATTACCCTCCTTTCTGGGGCTTTCGGGTAAAAAACATCAGAGTAACTTAGGCAGACGAATTGAGGTAAGTACATTTTGCCTCTAAGCTAGCCTCGGAAAACTCATTAAGCCATTGGTCCCGGCTGTCATTCGTGGATCTTAGACAGTCGTTACAGGTCGTCAGAAGCTCGAAAGTCTGACAACCAGTCTTACCAAGGGGTATAGTATTACCCAGTAACTGGATTGTGAAGGTCAGGTGGGCAATCGCTCCATGTAAAATACTGGTAGTCATTTGCATCCGCTTAGGCTGGAAGCCAACCCCAACATAGTTGGGAAAAGGCTAGGCAGATTGTTTTTTTTTTAAATGGAAGCTAGATTTAATTAGTGCTTTAAAAAGCCTTTACAAATGCAGTAACTGAAGTTCGTTGATTCATACCAAACTTGTTGACTGTTTAATCTTTGCACCACGGTAAGAGCTGATAAAAACGCATAGAATAATGAATATTCTTTTAATTACCTCTACAGGTCGTCTGGTCCTCAGCGACGGTGTGGTGTACGCGTCTAGAGATCTGAAAGCTGATACCATCGTAGATGTCGCCACTTTGACCGGAGCACAGGTACGTGACATTCATGGAGATAAATGAGACGTCAGACAGGGCGTTATGAAATATGATGTTAATTTCGTTGTAATTACAGCATTTGCTTAATATTACCCTCCCTTGTGGGGGGCTTTTAGGTTAAAAGTGCCTACCTGGTATGGGAATAACATTAAAAAAAAACTTAATTAAGGGTTAAAGTAAAAGCATACTTGCTACTAAGCATTTGCTCTTGGCCCAAATGCCTTACGAGAGTCTTCAAATTTAATTTAACGTTCTGCATCGTTCTCACATGCATGATTTTTAACATGAATGATGTAACTAATACTTTGTAACCATATTTTGATTTAAAAGAGTGTCCATGGAGTTTCTTGCCCGTTCTTCTCCATAGGTACCTACTACGCTTTGGAATGGGCAACTAGCTTCATTTTTCTGACTGACCGACCCCTTGACAATTCAAAAGTGCCTGTAATTGGTTTAATTGAAATAAATACTTTGAGTTTGAGTTTAAATAAAACCTTGGAGGACTGATCGCGACCACAGGTCGTGGTCGAACAAAATGAAAGTAGAGTGAACTGTATAACATGTAAATATAATGAAGTAAGAAACAAATGAAATTACAACGGCACGGTCACACAGCCGCGTGCGCGCACAGATGTTGAGAGGAGCGTTAAGCAAACCCTATTATTTATTATTTTTGTTGTGACTCCCAGGGCACAGCGACGGGCAAGTACCACGCGGCCATCGTGTCCAACAGCAGCCGCCTGGAGGCGCTGTGCGTGTCGGCAGGGCTTCGGTCCGGCGACCTGGCGCACCCGCTGCCCTTCGCGCCCGAGCTGCACTTCACCGAGTTCACCAGCTGCGTCGCGGACATGAAGAACAGTGTGGCGGTACGTAGACATACAGGGTGTGACTAGACCTATCACATAACTGTCAACTACACATTCTGTACAAGTGCACAGTAATAATTGTTTTGTATTCTCTCGTCGTCGATTTAAATCTTGAATGTGCTGGATCAGTTAAAATATCTGTATGAGATATGGTAAGGCTTATGAATCTAAGAATTAAATAGGTACCTATCATCCTAACAATGGCGCCGATTCCCTTGTTCACAAACTAAACTAAATTTAAGTTCAGTGCATCTTTTTCTTTCTATTTCATTAAGAAAAGGACAGAAGATAAATATTAGTTTAGTCCTGTCAAATTAGTCAGCGCCTGACGTAAATTGACGTATTTTTAGTAGCCATGTTTTTAATCACATCTAATTTGTCTATGGAGTATCTTAATTTGACAGGACTAAACTAATATTTATCTTTTGTCCTTTTCTTAATGAAATAGAAAGATAAAGATGCACTGAACTTAAATTTACTTTAGTTTGTGAACAAGGGAATCGGCGCCAATGTTAAAAAAAGTAAAGTGCCTGCTTGGGTTCGAACCCACGACCTACAACTCGGTAAGTAATTCGCGGCCGGTATTATTTTCATCACCACTGCTCTCAGAACAGTGAAGGAAGACATCGTGAGGAAACCGGCATGTCCTAGAACCAAATATTCGAAGACATGTGACATCCGCCAACCCGCAGTGGGCCCGCGTGGTGGATTACGGCCCACTCCCTCTCATCGAAAGGAGGCCTTTGTCCCAGCAGTGGGAACATTATACTGATCATGTATGTGTGTACGATACCATCCTGTATTTTTGCATTATTAAAAACAATTAGGCTCGAAAAAAAATAGCGCAACAAACTCTGAAGGAACATGTGTAGTAATACTAAATCTAAACTTCCAGGACCGGAACAACGCGCAGACGTCTTGCGCAGGCCTGTTCATCTTGTCGCACCTTGGCTTCGACTTCCCCGGGAACTGGCTACACGTCGACATGGCCGCGCCGGCGCACTGCGTAAGTTACCAACCTATATAGAAGTAGTCATATTCTGAGAACAACTATGTTTTAAGTTATAACAGCCGCACGTGTCGATCTAAGGTTAAGGTTCGCTTGCCAAGGTCGGTCCGTGGATGGGTGATCATCCATTACATACTCAAAACCCCTTTGTGCGTCGGAAAGCACAATTAAAAACATTACGGGTCGTCAGAAACCCGATAATTGACAACCAGTTTTACCAGTGGCTAGTAAATGGGTTGTGGAGGTCAATTAAGCAAGCTGGTATTCAGCTGCATCCGGTAAGACTAGAAGCTGACCCCAACATAGTTGGCACAAGGCTTGGTAGATGAAGATGAGATCTTAATACGACAGTGGGGAACCTAAAGTGGAGGATAGTGTTTAACGTTGTTATTTATTTAGTATTTGAATATTTTTGTAACCCCCCTTTCTGTCTGCAGGGCGAGCGCGCCACGGGCTACGGCGTGGCGCTGCTGTGCGTGCTGTTCGGTGCGCACACGCAGGCGCGCCTGCTGCGCGCGCTGGCGCCCGCACACGTGCTGGGCGCGCACGGGAAGGTAGCTGGCTCATTTATTTCCAACGAAACTTACAAAGAAATGTATGACTTTTACACGTCATATTTAAAAAAAAAAAAAAATTAGACAAAGACGGTATTTCCTATCTGACTATCCCTGAGAATAAATGGGTCGCAGTCTCTTTTAAAGTCCTGACATATTCTTAGTCAGATCATCTGAGGACCATGTAGATTCTTTGAGCCTGGTTTTTTAATAAAGGATCAGACAGATTTGCGTGGACCCTGTCTAGTCCAACCAGTGCAAGCATTTGTCGATAATCGTGTAGCTCAACTAAAAAATCAGCTTGTTCTCTCCATCTCTCTTCTTCAGCCTTTCCCTACACAGTGCTGTCGTCAGTAGCCCGAAAGTCTGACAACAAGTCTTACCAAGGGCTATCGTATTACCCAGTAACTGGCTTGTGGAGGTCAGATAGACAGTCGCTCCATGTAAAATACTAATATATATTCAGCTTAGACTGAAAACCAACTCCAACATGGTTGGAAAAAGGCTAGGCAGATGAAGAATTTTGGTGAAAATATTTTGAACGCACCGCATTTACGAAACCAAAATAAAAGTATTTTTGTATTTCACAGATATAAAACCTAGTGTCCACTGAATCGAAGATAAAAATCAAGCTCAAAAATCAAGAGGAATCTATCCAACATTCTCTAACTTAGTGGACGTCCAGCCTTTAAAACAGCCTTTACATGAGTTCCATTTCGATAAATATTATCTACAATAAAAAAGTAAATCGCTAGATAATGGATTTAGTATCTTATGGCTTCTAAACCTATCAATCAACTCAGCCTATCGCAGTCCATTGCTGGACATAGGCCTCTCCCAGGCTACACCACAAGACCCTGTCCTCCGCCTTCCGCATCCAGTCTGTCCACTGCGCCACCTGTTAAGTTTGTCGGTCCATCTAGTCGAGGGGCGTTCGACATTATGCTACGATAAATTGATAAATACACGTATATCAAACGTGTATACGTGTATTGAGTTCCTTTGACGATAAAAATGACAACACTTCACCCTGTCTGATCAAATCAAATTATATTTAACATCAACAAGCAATTGGCCCATAATTAATTAACAAACATTCAAAATCATGTCGCAATCTCATCTCAGCGACAATCAATGTCAAAAATGAAAGTAAATTACAGGTATTTTTGACGGATTGAGATTGAAATGAGAATGTGAACGTTCTTTATAATACCGGAACGACTTTTTTTTTTTTTTCTGGTTGGAAAATCACCATATGGCTTCTCCCGCTCTGGGCGGAGCAGGAGGGCGTGTCAGACTTTTACTGACTAAAACCCACCCGTGTTCCTTCAGTTGCCTATGCCAGGGACCACGGTATCTCTTTCGAACAACCCGCGGCCCCTGGCAGGCATCGGCCCTAGTGGACCCCATTACTTTGTGCTGACATTTCTTTGAGGCACGCGTGGAACACAATGCGCCGTCGCCCCGGGCCTGGTCCTTACCAGGCGGCGAGCTGCCCATTGCTCGCCGCCCGCAGCCTTCAGATTATATTTATAAAAAGATCTTAGAATTACTGAAGATATCTGTGTTTGAAGCCATAAGGTAACCAAGTATTTTGAATTAACAAAATTTATACAAACAATGTCTTATGCAAGTGTGCTTATAACTACTCCCTAATTATAATTAATAATCCTCTTAGAAAATTAAGTATAATTTTTAGGTAATATCAAAGAATACTAGATTTTTTTCTCATTTTTTTTTTAGTATAATTAATGAAATCTTCTTTTTTTTTTCTTAAGTGTAGGATAGAAAATGTAGATTTAAATATAACTGTTGTCTAGAAAAATAATTATGAAATCTGAATATAATGGTAATAATATTGTGGCTATCTACTAATACTGCCCTGTACAAGATTTTATACCTTTATATAACCGAATAATAGATGTTAATGTGTGTAATGGCTATTAACTAGAAATAATATTGTTATAACAAAGTTTTCTATATATCTAGGACTAATTTAGTTACTAGAATTTACCTAACATGGGCGGGGTTGTCAAAAATCCGTTTTGAGTATGCTGAATTTGCAGGAAGCCAACCCTAAAAAACATTAGGAAAGACGACATTCAACATTAGAAAATTATGATGCCCAACAACGACCATTGGGCAGTACCATCCGTCTGGCTGAAGGTCCTTGTCAATTCACCCAGAGAACATTCCACCTAGTTCCTCCCCCTCCGAAAGCATTTCACTAAGTTAGTCTACTCACTAGGTTCTACTGGGACCTACTCTCTGTTCTTGGGGGCTTAATTATAAACAGGAAAAATGTATAAGTTTATAAGGGATAACCGGACGCGCGGGCTCGCGAAAGATGTACAGGACAAAAGGGATAATATTGGGAAACTGATAAATTATTTTATTTTGTAAGTAGGTTTGTACAAAGACGTCAATCATATTTTAAAAACTAGATGAGTTCGGCGTTTCCTATCTGACTACTCTGAGAAGAAAGGCCGAAACAAACTCAGAGGTCACAGTCTCTTTTAAAGTCCAGACATAATCTTTGTCAGATCATATGAAGACCATGCAGTTCTGTCTGATACTGATCCGATTCCGAAAATTCTTTCACTAATGGGTAGGTACATTATCCCTGTGTGTCATGTGTTTTATGTTAAAACGAGAAACTTCACTTGAACGAAGTCGCGGGCACAAGCTAGTCTTATATAAATACAATGTCATGTATTGTTAAAAGGTTTAGACCTGGGGGTCTACTCCGAAGTGGTATCGGCCGAATGTTCGGCCGTTCCCTGCTACGAAGTTACTATTTGGCCGATCCTACACTCCTACACTCTTTCGAATATTGACTATGGTCCCGATCCAACTGCGCCGATCCGAACATTTTTCGCATTTGCAATACTCTTCGGTTCGGCCATGTGTCGGTCCGATCCGATCATTCGCACTTTGCACTTCGTAGTAAGACCCCCTGATATTGCTTATTTTCTCTTTACATGAAACCTTCCTGTAATTGGGCTTTTGACAACTCTTAACCATGTGAGTATAACGAATGCTAGATGTAAGGGAAGCAATAATATAATATACAATAAATAAATGTTAAAGTTAATGTTATCTGCAGTTACCTGTTACAGACAAATAGACAATATTATAATAATATTACTCATACCGTCCGCTATACAACCTTCGTTTTTGTGACAACAACCAATATCCCAGCAGTCTTACCAAGGGATATCGTATTACCCAATAACTGGGTTGTGGAGGTCAGATAGGCAGTCGCTTCATGTAAAATACTGGTATTCAGCTGCATCCGGTTAGACTGGAAGCCGACCCCAACGTAATTGGAAAAAGGCTAGGCAGTTCATGAACCAATATTTCATGATATAAAGTTGGGGAATTATATGAAGCAAATTTACTACAAACTTAAATTGTGCGTATATTCAAATCACAACTGTCATGGCTATTACACAAGAGAGGCAAGAGTGAACAGGCATCTTCTGGGCACGCTCGTTCCATCATAGACCCCATCCATTGCTTTCCATCAGGCGTGATCGAGGTCAAGAGCAGGCCCATTCAGCAATTTAAAAAAAAATATGCAAATAATTTCCATGATTGTATGTAGCAGTCAGAAGCCTGGATGTGTCCAGCTCGCCCTCTATTACATGGGATTTAAACATAACTGGTGAAATGTGAGCATGCCATACACCTCTGCTTAGCCCTCCGGGGAATACCTACAGGCGTGATGTTATGATATGAGAAAATATACATCTATTTGTTGTCAATGAAAAATTATTCTAACGAAAGGTTTATAGCCACACAATCGATATTCTGTGTTCTGCAAACTGCTAGCAAAGCCTTTAGTATAAATATACCTAGTTGCAGTTATGAAATGTTTTATATTGTTACACCATTATTATCTAGCAATAATTTATTAATAAGTATATATATATACCTTATGTCTGCTATTTACTGCAAAATGGGGGTTTGAGTTGTACCGATACCAACAGCTGCACGGTACAGGAACTGATGGACGCTGGTGATGGCGCCAAACAAGTGGCCGAATTCTGTGCCGAGTCCATTTAGATTGCAATCGACACGCTAAGAACAGTTTTACGAAATAAAAGCATTAATGAACCTAACTCTATGATGCACTATACACCTCTGCCAACCCATTTTCCAACAGGCGTGGTGAAGAATCTAATTTAAAAATATTAAATTAATTAAAATTGGAACGCTGTTCGTTGGTACGAGGGTCGTTCAATAAATACTTAGCCTACAAAAAGTAAAAGAAAATTTTGGAAAAGTGGCAATTTATTTTTCAACATAGTCTCCTTTTAGTTCGATACACTTAGCCCAGCGATGCTCCAACTTTTTTAACCCGTCCGAAAAATAGTTTTTGTCAAACTGCAAAATAGGCCTCCGTGGCGGCGATGACCTCCTCATTTGATCCTAAGCGCATCACTTGACGACTATTTTTTATTTTAAAATGTTCGTAATAGTCCAAATAAGATTTTTACGAAATAAAATTATGGAAACGTTGCCCGGAAATTTCGAAAATTCGAGAAAAACTTAGTGCTTTTTCTATGATAATTATAATTCCGACAAGAGAACGTCTGTCGGGCCAGTTAATTAATGCAATTTGAAGAAAAATCGGTACAACTTGAAGCTCTATTCATTTTATAAACACGATAGAAATCTAAAAAAAATTTAGCAATAAGTTAAAAATGTGTTCGTTCTGAGCCAAAATATAAGCCATAATATTTTTATACTACATAATCTACATAGCATTTGGTTTCAATATGCAATAAAAATACTAACTTGTAGGTTTTTATTCATTTTGAAACTAATAAAATGTCAATAGAATGTATTCGTAAGCGAAAGTGTTGACTTTTTTTGAAATAAAGTTGTATTTGAATAGAGTGGTATTTTATTGTTGTCCTACATACACTCACGCCATCTACTACTGGGGGTAGGCAGAAACTACAGAACCTCACCTGCTACGATCCTCCTTTCGCTTCATTTACGTTCATGCATCTAATCTGCACTCTAATTGCGTAAGCGTAACACACTCAATCACAATCTGCATTCAGCAGACAAATTTTGGGATTGAAGATTTTTAAATGGACCCTGGCATAGCTATTGTCGCGCCATTTTTTTTTTTGCAAAATTTAAATCTCATGTCAACAACAAAAAAACGCAATGAATAATGTTGTAGAACTGTCAAAATGAAAGCCATTGCTACTGTTAGTGACACAGAGCACTTTATTTGATTCACGTAATTTTAAGAACGTTCACAGTCTGATCTTAGCCTCAACCTGTCAAAAATACCTCTAATTTCTCTACATTTTGACATTTGTTTGTCGCCGAGATGACACTGCGACTAGATTTTGAACGTTTTATATTACGAGAATTGGCCTTCTGACCTTTCTGAAGAATATCTAATAAGGTGTCATGTCTGTCAGTTTGGTCGTTGTGCTACTCCCTGCGAAGTTGCGACACCCCAACACAATGTTAGGTACAATCTTTAGTTGCGTCCTAAAGTGATTAACTATCCTCTTTTTTAGTTTTTCGGCAATATCTTAAAAACTAGACGTCCTAGGTCAAAAATAATGAAATTTTCACCACCTCCTTGTACAGACGCCAGCAGGTCAAGCTACCCGAAACTGTCAAATTTTCCCAATTCACTTTGAACCCTAATGCTTTGGCGATAAAGTTGAAAATCTATTAAAGAAATTTGACAGATTGTAGTAACTTAATGTGCTGGCGTCCGTACAACACCCCCAGATATCACAGTCTACAGATTGGTGGATGACCTTACTTGACCTTGACCGTCACCTTTGTCTAACTGGTGTTGAATTTGTATTGCATAAAGGTGTGTTAATGTTACCACTGTTGCAAGTTCACTGTGCAACCCACACTGCGTCCGCGTGGTGGATTATGGCCCCATCGCTCTCACGGAGGAGGCCTATGTCCCAGCAGTGGGAATGTTACAGGTTGATTATGCTACGCATAAGAATTTCTAGAGCTATTTTGCTTCAACCAGGCAGATATGAACTGAAATTGTGTAGTGAAAATAGACTAAAATAGCACGGTGGCATATAAAGGAAATCACCACCCTATTATTGAGTAACACACTAACAATCACAATCTGAATCATTATGAAGTAAGTAGGTATATTGCCAATCCATTGCTTTATATGCTCGAAAAATGTGTCTGCTCAACAACGTAAATAACGCAATGTTGTTGAACTGTCAAAATGAAAGCCATTGCTACTGTTAGTGTGTTACGCAATTACCCCGCTGGTTAATATAAAAAAAACACATATTCGTAGTTTAAATAAAAATTATTTAATTATTGAAAGTCAAACGTTACAATAGACAACTCCCCCAAAACGCCCACCCTTCGCCACTTCCTATGTGTTCTCGCTGGGGAGAAGAAGTGGCGGAACAAACTCCCCAGCAACACAATCATATGTCTGTTTAGTTTGAAGAACTTGAAGATTCTATACAAAAAATTACCTAGTCCAAAGTTTAATTTATTGGCAACTAATAATAATTTATACGGTTAGCTTTCTATTGATTTTAAAGTTAAAAACGTTCTAATACAAAATTCGAGAATAATAACAAAACCAATTAGATAATAATTATTTATATATTATAATTAAAATAGGCAACTGGTGAAATGCTGGTGTTGGTAGGTACCACTATCTACACTACACCTCTGCTTAACCCATCAGGGATTACAAGCGAGATGTTACGTTACGTAAAAAAACATGAAAAACAATATTAATACATCGTAAATGAAATTAATGAGATACAGTTACTTCATAGGAAATACAATACTGATAAAATTACTGTCCGCTACTACACAAGTTGTATTATTTTCAGCGGTGGAGACTGACTGACCAAAAACGGCCATCTGCAAAAAATTAAGGAATGGAAGGAGGTCACTGTGTTGCGGTTCGATACAGTTACCTGTTCAAGCGCCTTGTGACATTCTAGTATTAGATGTGAAGAATTAACCTATCCCAAAAATAACAAAGGTCCGCAATCTTGCACACCCTCTTACACTCATTCACGCACACCAACTTCACAGACAAAGAGAGGACTGGATACACACCTAGATATTTTATTTATAAATAAAAAAAAAAGAAACTTTTCTTTTTTTTTCTAAATTTATACCAAGTTGAATAAGATACGTACATTCATACATCGGATCATTGCACTATCATAATAAGATACTTAATTTGTAACACGGGGGATCGGCATTGAAGGCTGAAATACAGGCTATGCCTAGTTCGGCCTCAAATGCTCAACTTTTGTGTATTGTAACTTTAGATTAAGCACTCGACTCTACTTGATAAAAAAAATGTACGGACGCCAGCAGGTCAAGCTACCCGAAACTGTCAAATTTTCGCAATCGACCTTGAATCATAATGCTTTAGCGATAAAGTGGAAAATCTATTAAAGAAATTTGACAGATTGTAGTAGCTTGATGTGCTGGCGTCTGTACATTTTTATGTGAATAAACATTGTTATTATTATTATTATACCGAGGGACGACAAGCGAGGCTCTGACACGGGTGGGCACATCTGACTGTCTCACTACTGTCAACTTGAGGTCAGTGTTAGGGAGTTGTAGGAGGGGTACTTTTTGGGTCAGCAATGTCAGGGCGCTTTCGTCCTCGCACCACATCTGCACGGTACCCTCCGCTACCTTTGGGTATCCGCGGAAGGCAGGGAGCGGTGACGATGAGTCTGTGCCCATGAGCAGGTCTTCCAGGCCTACCTTGACCTGTTCGGCCTCTTCGTTCGTCAAGTCTCTGGAGGGGGGAGGGAAGCAGATTGCTACGGTGAGCCGCGCAGGTATGTCCTTGGTGGCCCGCGCGTAGGTCCTCGGCTCCCCTTGGGCGGAATGGACCCTTAGGCGCTTGGCGTCCCCCTGAAGCATTCTCGGTGAGGCCGAGTCGTCCGGGCGCTCCCTCTTCGCCGGCCCTGTACCACTCGGTCCAGGCTGCGGCTTAGAGGTGCCCGCCTTAACGTGTAAGCCTCCACCCCGCTGTCCTCTGTTGTGTTTGGGTCTGGGTTCGTTATTTAGGGGTCGGTTGGCGTCCCCGGTAGGCTCTGTCGTGTGCGAGGGCTTTTCGCGCTGGGTTTCCCCTTCGCGTACTTGCCCCTGCACGCGTGGTTCCGCGTCCGGCTCCTTTTCGCTCTGGGTTTCCCCTTCGCGTGCTGGCTGCTGGTCGCGCGGTCCCACCTTAGGCCGCTTTTCGCGCTGGGTTGCCCCTTCGCGTAGTTGCGTCCGTTCTCTGTTTTCCGCGTCCGGCCTTTTTCGCGCTCGGTTTCCCCGTCGCGTACTCGGGGCTGGTCGCGTACTACCTCTTCGGCGTCCGATCGCGCTTCGCGCTGGCTGTTGCCTTCGCAAGCGTTGCGCTTTCGGTCGCCTACTTTCCTCCCCCGGTCTGTGATTTTTCCGCGCTTTTTCAGCTGTCGTACTCCATCTACCGGGAGAGTGGTAGGGCCGCCGGGCTCGTTTACCTTCCCCGTTTCAGTCCGTCCGTGTCGTTCAGTGTCAGGGTTCGTAATGCTGTTCCACACGATGCTCTGTTGCCAGAGGTTCGCGGGAGACATACGTGTCGTAGTGGGTGTTGGCGCGTCAGTCGCTGCCGGGGTTGTATTTATTGGCGCGTTTGTCGCTGCCGGTGTTTGAGGCGCTAAGTCAGCAGCCGGCCGCGCTAGAGAGCGTGGCGATGGTTCGTGGAGCGTGGCGAGGGTGTGGGTCACTTGTGGGGGGGTCACCCTAGGTCTGGGATTTGGCCTAGGGGTTTTGCGGATTGACAGGATTTGTGGATAAGGAAGGGTTGTGTGTGGTTGGGTCATTAAGGTTCATGGGATAAGGTGTATTGGTTACCCTAAACCTGGGACTTGGTGTTCGGGCACTTCTCTTGTCCGGGATCTCTTTCGAGATGCTCCGGGTGCGGGTTCAGCTGTAGGCAGCTGGACCCGCAGCCGGAGTTGGGCTATCCGCAACCTGCCCACCCGCTCGGTTGCAAGAGAAGAAATTTGTGGAGGACCGGCACTGGTGTTACGCAATGTCGTGATCCTCGTTGTATAGGACCTGCACCGGTTTTACCCAGATTCGGTTGTGTAGACGAGACCGCCACTGGTTACCCGGTGTCGTGGTCATCGTTGTTTAGGACCGGTACTGATTTTACCCAGCACCAGTTGTTTAGAGACGAGGACCGAGACTGGTGTTACCCTGTGTCGTGGTCCTCGTTGTTAAGTTGTGTGTTTTGTCTTGGATGTAGTTCTCGCTACATTTAGACTGTGTCTGTACCCTTGTTGTTCCTCTTGCAGCCTAGGCCGCAGAGCGTCAACTTGGTTAGTAAGCACAGAAGGTGTTTGTGACTCCGTCAGTTTTCACCGACTCGGCCTCTGGTTTGGTAATTCTGTGCTTTATCTGTGTATTATTTTGTATTTATTGTAGTGTTGTATTTTGAATAGATTTTCTCTCTAGCTTCCACCCTCGATGGAGCATGAAAAATAGGGAACACCTTCCAACCTTAAAATAACATAAGTAATAAAGAATAGACGACCGCCAAACGAGGTGAATAGGGGAGAATCGGGACGAACCTTAAAAAGGGATTTTAACATTGAAATAACATAGTTAGTTGGATTACTGGAATGTTGGTTCCAAAAAGGACTCGGTGAGTTTACTATATTATAATTAACGATTAAGACAGCCCTTGTTGACAACAAACTATATTATTTCAACGTTGAAATCCATTTTAAAGTTTCGTCCCAATTCATACAGTTTGTGGGTGTACTCCTGGCATGATTGAATTAGACAGAATCAATTGATCATATTTCCCACCAGCAAGTAAAGTATGTTCTAAGGCGAAGAGAAGATACATAATTCATCCCGTCAGATAATGAAAGAAACAGAATAAAATATAAATTGATTGATTTTTTATTTAATTTTTTTCCTACAACCCTCTGTAGTTAAATATAATATCGTTTACTGCCCGTAGTCCGACCGCATACTTCTATTAGTAGGACCAAGGGTATTTTTCTTTTCGACTAATAAGTTTGCTTGATAGTTAAGTCTAACAAGTTTAAGTAATTATATCATATTGTTACTAGGGTGGATGGTGCACATTATTTAGTAGGGGGTAGGTGTGGTAATTGAATAAAAATTATACTTAGCTGTAGGAACGTTACGTAAAACGTTGTGTCCTGTGACTGTCCCTCTTATTGAAGCAATTTCCTCTTAATTTAGTTGCCCTTACGAACTGTTTTTGCTCCATATTATTCTTAGGTACCTACGTTAATATTAATCTATGATGTTAATTGGCACTTTTCTTCGGATAATCTATTAAATAAATAAATCATATCTGGATTGTATATTTTAAGACAAAAATATTTTCAATTTCGTGAAGTAGTAACTATGATGTAGGGTAGATTGGCATACCTGCTTCACTTAGAAAAAACGTCTGCGTTTCACTTAAGTAATTCTTTTCGTTTTAACAACATTCGCACAACCTAAGATAACCTCAGATCGCGCAACTTTCTCCATTTATTAAAATTACGTTAAATCTCGTTAAAAAAAAAAAGAGGGCGACAACTGCCTGGCCAAGTGATACGATTAAGGACGGAAACGGAAAGGAGGGACGTAACGCACTATTCATTGACGTTTGAAAATAGTTGAAAAAAAAAACAATATGTGCAGTCCACCTAGACAAAAACAAAAAAAATATGAGACAACAGTAACTACGTAATTTTTAAAAATTAGGTAGGTTTAATAAAACAAACTTTGTTCGTTTGGTTAATGTATGTATTTACTTCAATTCGTTTACCAATAATGCTGGGTAAAAACACTAGTCAATGTATATAAAAGCCAGTTTACAATCCAAATACTTTTGTATACAATACATTGTAAAATTTCGTCTCAGTAAAATACAGGTAGACAAAAAAATAAATGCACTTAACGCGCCCTATACATGGCAACATTCACTTAAGATTTTTTGGCAAATCCTTACATTAATTATCGAGTATAAATTGCACAATGACTTTAAAAAAATAAATTATTGAAATTTTACAATTTCCCTAAATAAAAAATAAGTTCCAATGTCAATTTTGTAAAAAAATAAATAGATATCTTTTTGACCGAAACAGCATAAAATGACTCAATGCAGAACTTACATCACACCAGTATAAAAAATTTAAAATAAAAAGCACATCCCTACTTATAGAAAAATTAATTTTGGGCCTGATGATGGCCTAATTAATAAAAAGGTACCATAACTTTGATTTTAACTAAAGAAAATCTCTCTCGCTGCAAGTGAAGGAGACTGGCATTAAAATCAAAGTACTGATATGTTTTAGGATATAGGCGGATATTTTATTGTGCAATTCATAAATCCCTAACCCCAGTCCCATAGTTTGCTCCTCCTGCCCTATTCAAGGCGTCTTTGAATTGATCGATGTCTATTTCGGATTGATTTTCCAATTGTAACTCCACTGCAAAATTCTGTAAAAGAAAAACAAAAGTTGTAATAAATTCATTATTATTCCGATACTTTACGTGTACAATATTGATTACTTGAGTTGAAATGCATAAAATTAACGTAGTGAGACCGCACCGCCCGGCTCGGAAAACGGAACGTTAAATCAAACGTCAAGTGTCATCAACTCGACCGCCAAAATAGCCAACTGTCAAAATAAAGTGAACAAACAAAACGTAAGAAAGGTTGTTGTTAAAACCGGAAAAATAACCAAAAAATGGAAGAAATACAAAACAAAGTGCCGTGTAGAGAAGAGCAGTTGAATGACTTGTTTAATTTACTCGGCGAAGGTGACGAATGTTTACCTTGTTCTATATTTATCAGTGGCAGTATGGCAACGGGAAAAACTTTATGCGTGAACTCTGCACTACAAAGTTTAAACTATAAACATGTTGTTATTGACTGTATCGAGTGCTATACACCTAAAATAATGTTCGAGAGTATCCTGTCGGGGTTAGAAGATGAGGAAATTGACGTTAAATGTGAAACTTTGATGGATTTAACAAACGGTTTGAACAGGCTACAAGAGACACAAATAGGTTATGAGCCGGTAATAATAGTGTTCGACAGGGCTGAGAGGCTACGTAGCATGGACCACAACATAATGAGCTCATTTTTAAGACTCCAAGAGCTTTGTAACCTCAACATTTGTACTATATTCATTACACATTTGGTTTATGAGAACTTCTACTTCAAAATGGGTGTTCGAGAACCCATCAAGCTGTATTTCCCGAATTACAACAAAGAAGAGCTGTTCAAAATAATTTTCCTGCATCAAAAACGGTTTATACACCACCTACTTGTAACCTATGAAGTAGATGAAGATATTAAAAAAGAATTAGAGAAACCAGAGTTATTTGCAAACTTTCTTAATGCATTTTTGAGCGTATTTTATAGACCGTGTCGTGATCTGATTGAATTGCAGCACATGGCATGCGTCAACTTTATAAAATACTGCGAGCCGATCATTAAAAATGAAATAACCGCTTCCGATTTATCCAAACTCTGGCGTCACATCTCGCCTATCCTCAAATCAAGTTTAGAACTACTTTACCTACGTATTAGTAACTCTAAGCCTACCAAACCATCACCTGGAAAAGAAAATAGTGATGCGGACAACATACCAATGCACAACTTTGAAAATATATTAAAAGAAGAGTTGACATCAACCAAGACATTTGCACAGAGTTTCGAATTACCCTATTATGCTAAATTCCTACTCATTGCTTCTTACTTAGCCAGTTACAACCCACCGAAGGAAGACAAAAGACTGTTCATGAAGCACCATGGAAAACAACGAAAGAGGTTGCAGCAAGTGAGAGCTAAAGCAAAGATTACTGAGAAGTTAAACACGCAACTTGGACCAAAAGTCTTCACTCTGGACCGATTACTGGCCATATTTTATGCTATAATTGGAAGAAAAAATCGGTTTGACAAGTAATTTGCTGGCTCAAATAGCCACTTTAGTTGAACTGAAGCTGATTGCAGGCAGCAAAGAGATCGATTTGGATGCAGCAAAGTACAAATGTATAGTTGGCTACGATTTCATCTCTGCGGTCGCTCAAACTGTTGGTTTTAATGTTAGGAAGTATTTGTATGATTTTATGTGATCTGAATTTTTAATTGTGTACTTATTTATTGCATTTTTTAATACAATGTTTGTAAATCCTAATCTTTTTTGATATTTTATTTTTTTTATTCTTATAAAATGTCTGATCCTAATTCACTATGGCCTATTGTATTCAGGGCAGATTTTTCAATCGTCACATAATTTTTATCTAAGAAATAAAAATGGCGCTTTCATAGTGTTTCAAGTATGGAACTATGGATATGTCAAACCACCATATTTTATTCTTCAGTTAAAAATTATCTGACTATTGAAAAATCTGGCACATACAGGGTGGCCGGAACATTGAAGTCCAAAAATAAAATTTAGGTCCCTCGTATCGTGGGGTATCCGAATCACCCCCATGTATGTTCCGCGACTTTTCATAGTTTTCGAGTTACGAATTTTTTTCTGATTTTTTGAGAATGATCGACCTGACCAATCTAAAAAATGGCTTTGTCGAGATTTTTTTTTTGCAACTGAATCTTCGTGAGTAGTACTTTTATGCATAAAATAATCAGCTTCGTAACTGTGATGAAAGTTATGAAAAAGTTGGTCTAAAGTGAAAAAATTACGTTCGGTAAATTATGGCTTAGCATTTTAACTTTAAATAAAAAATTTAAACAGGAAACTTCATGGTTCCTAAGTAGGCTTCAAGAATGCGCCAGACTCTCAGCTTTCATAATCATAAAAAAATTAGCACTTTAGACCAACTTTTTCATAACTTTCATCACAGTTACGAAGCTGATTATTTTATGCATAAAAGTACTACTCACGAAGATTCAGTTGCAAAAAAAAAATCTCGACAAAGCCATTTTTTAGATTGGTCAGGTCGATCATTCTCAAAAAATCAGAAAAAAATTCGTAACTCGAAAACTATGAAAAGTCGCGGAACATACATGGGGGTGATTCGGATACCCCACGATACGAGGGACCTAAATTTTATTTTTGGACGTCAATGTTCCGGCCACCCTGTATAATTATAAAGAAGAATAATGTGAAAAGAGGCTACTAATCTTTTTACATTTCAAACACCGAACATGGGCTAATGGCATCCCTCCATTGGCACAAGCATTACCATATAAGTCCTGATCAATAAAAGAGGTTAGTTTAGTCACGTTACCACCGACCTCTCCCTACTAATAAGAACTCCTCGTAAATCTGCCTATCCCAATCATTCCCGGGGTATGAATCATGACGATTCACATTTAATTTATTACCAAAACAATTTGTATGAATGCCGAATGACACACGCATATCTGCGAGACAGTCAAGGGCTCTGTGTTAAGGATCATTTACACGATGCCATTCGACGAGCCATTCCATTAAGCCAGCAGTTGTGTAAATAAAGACTACAATGGAGCATCTTCAGCTTCAGGCCTGTGATAAAAACAAATCCATTTTTGAGCGACTTCTTAAGGCCTAGGTACAGACGCCAGCAGGTCAAGCTTCCCGAAACTGTCAAATTTTCCCAAACAACCTTGAACCTTAATGCTTCATGAAGTTGAAAATCTATTAAAGAAATTTGACAGATTGTAGTAGCTTGATGTGCTGGCGTCTGTACCATACTGGGCCCTAATACACTGACCACACTTAACGATTCCTTACTTCGAAACAACGTCAATTCCTTAGTTAATCCCGCCAATCGCGTTGATTTCGTGCGGTTTCGTTCATTGCGTCATAGAGAATTACGGCTCTGATCAGAAATAACAATGTTGCCATATAATAATCGTTTTTTATACGCGCGTTCCATGCAACAGGCGTCGACTGCACTGCACGTCAACGGCGCGTTTTTCTTGAGAAAGCAGAACTATAAGGAGTTGCGTATACGTGCGTCGACGGCGCGAAAAATACTCGGCCTACGCTCAATCGGCAGCTGGAATATATGTAGAAGAAAATCGTCGAAACGCAAACGATCTCAGTGTGACTTGTCAGGCCACACTGACGCAGGTTTGCCTGCACAATCTAGTATCTCTATGTAAACTAGGCTTTACAAGACTGCCGTGCCGTTGCCGAATGAAACTACAAAGTATTCCTAGCGAATATTTTATCGATACTATAAAATCTGTTTGAAGTTGCCGTCGTTACCGACTAGACAAGACGATAAACGTTAGTATGTAGTTGTAGGTATCAAGTTTTAAAACCATAAACTTATCGTATTTTAATATTTTATGGTGCAGATAAAAAGTCACTGCACTGTAAAATGACCCAGTATGGTACGGTCAGCAACAAAAGACTTTTTTTTAATATTACAGACGTAATTTGCAGGCCTTTGCCCTGCAGTAGGACAATACAGTTAGATTAGATGTAATTTAAGTTAGCATTTTGCTTAATGGTTAAGACTTCAAAGGAGTTTTTATCGACTCTTAGTACAGACCACACACACCACCCTGCCTTCCCCTTCAGAGATTACATGCGTGATGTATGTAGTGATCTAAATAGGTGGTATCAAGAGGTATACTTACAGAGATGATGTCTTTAATGATGGCTTTGTCGGTGGACATCTTGGCCCGGTTGATGACCGACACGTTCGGCCCCACCCACGTGACAAACAGGAACTTCTTACGTTTTGACATCTCGTCGCCCATCTGCAACCTGGACATAAATTATTATATTATTTACTTGCTCCAGAACGCAGCTAGGATAGGAACAACCGGCCAAGAGAGAGACGGGTTTACACAAATACACACGTGTCTCCGAGACCTAAACATTATACCAAAATTCAAAATCCTACGTTGCAAAGCTTTCGAATTAAAAAAATTGAAGTTCTAAATGTTCCGTTTTTTTAAATAAGTAATCTCCGTGTCCTGTGCTTTTTAGATGATTGAGTGTTGACTATAGTGTTTTGAGGGCAGCTTTACTACTGGTCTCTAAGAAATTCCAATGTGTGCGGGCTTTTGTGGAACCGAATTAATTGAATGAGCACGGAGCAGAAACAAACAGAAATAACATGGCTTCATAATCTTATCATGCTTTATGCAGATTGTAAAAGTAAGAAAAAATCGATTTACCAAGGCACTGTCATTCAAAGACCTCCGAAGAACTGCCCCTGAAATTCGTGTGAACTTTTTCTTCAGTACCTACTAAGAAATCTAGTAGACAGCTAGGCACTTAGGTAGTATAATGTCTACAATTGTGTCACCAGTACGGTCACGGTTGGTGGGTCGGTCACCACTTAGTGATTTAATCGCGTTACACCGCTTGCCTCACCTGTTACTTAAATGCAGTTGCTTAATTAGGCCACAACATAATTTCAGACAGTCTTAGGTAGTACTGAATGTTTTTCAGCAATGTTATTTTATAGTGGCACCTGCTCGTAGCTAAATACTGAACCGACTCTGAAATCTACACCGTAAGATGACGCTGAAGTCTTTCTAACAGGTCGAAGCTTTTTGTCCTCAAAGAAAGTTGCTTTAGGTGCTATTAGTGGGTAGTTTGGAAGTTGGAGGTGTCATACCCCCGTGCCTCGGAAAGCACGTTAAGCAGTTGGTTTTGCGCCTGATCTTTCTCCGGTCGTGTCGGATTGCCGTCCCATCGGACTATCGAGAGTGAGGGAAGCGGGAGTGCATCTGTTGCGTCTCCTAGGACTATCATACTCACATCATAATAAAAATAAAATCATCGTAATAAAAATATTTAAATTGATCGCTCTAAATGTGAACAAGTCTACGCGGTACCAAAATAAAGCACTAGATAAGTTGAACAAACAGTGCGTTGCAAATGCAGGGGCGGTACTTACTACAAGATACAGATCTAAAAATGTTACTATAACAAAAACTTGACATTATTTTTGGGAAATTTATTAAGTTTCTTAAGAAGTCATAGAGCAAAAATTGTTGTTTATGATGTTACTGTCCTGCGAGGTTATTAGTGTTTTAAAAATAAACCTGTATAAACAGACAATGTCAACTCACCTGAGATATCCGAAGGCGCGGTCGTCATCAGAGAACTGGGTGCGGAACTCTGTGAAGTCTGAGCCGCGCGCAGAACACACGATACGGGCGCCGTCGAATTTGAACACCGCCCTGAGGAATTCATATTGGATATTACATTACATACTTTTATAAATACATCATCATAATCTTGCCCTTGTTCAAATTTATTTGGGGTCGGCGCAACAGGTCGTCCTCCATACTTACTTCTCTATTAGTCGTCATCTCTGTCGCCACCCCCTTCCTAGCCATATCATCTTTAAGACAGTTTATCCATCATTTCTTTGGTCTTCCCTTGCTCTTAAAGCCATCCATATTCATATTTTAACTTACTTTTATACATATACATATTACTTTCCCTCCCTTTCCTATGGTAGATGTCATAGTACTTTATAAATGCATGTCCACACACACGCTTTTGGCGTTCACTCATACTTGACGTAAATTAGCTGATCATCACTAATACAAGCCGGTTGTGAGTAAGAATGACAAATATTCTTATGACCCATCGCTTATTTGCAACCCTAAGGAATTTATAGCGTGGGTTAACGTTCCATGCAGGAATTGGCGTCAAAAATGTTTGCAAAGAACAGAATTGAGTCAGCTTGTTGTGTTTATAAAATAGGTGACTGAAAAAGTCATAATGAGGGTGACCTTCATTGAATTTATTTATCATCAGTAGGTACAGTCCGTTGTAAAATACTGGTATTCAGCAGCATCCGGTTACACTGGAAGCCGAACCCAACATGGTTGGGAAAAGGCTAGGTACATGATGATGAGGTACAGTCCGTTCATAGTTATTTTACCTCTGACAGCTGCAACCTTATAGCAACCTTATTACAACGAGAATAAAGAACACAATTATTTTGACAGATTTGACAGTTGCAGCAACTCAACAGAAACCTTATTAGAATGAGAATAAAAATCACTGTGATTTGGACAGTGGTGCAAAATCAGAGATAAAATAGGTAACTGTGAACAGACTGTTATGTACACTGCTAGAAGGATCTTTTGGCGCTTGACTGACGTTGACAGGAGGGCGCTGTTGGGAAATATTTGTGCAATTGTTTTGAGAAATGTATTGGAGAATCAAGATGGCGGCGTTAGTTCCGATTTTGGCCACGCGCCAAAAGAATCCTGTAGTGCCCCTTGTTGGATAGACTTAAAAAAACTTACCACTCAGTGGGCGATGTGTCAGATCTTACATCATCGTAGGCGGCCCGTATCGTATCCCTGTCCAGTCCAGTCGTCATTGTCACCTGAAACAAACGAACAGCGGTATTTAGTAACGAGAAATAGACACGATCATAGATGAGCTGATGAAATGTTAAGCGGTCACCGACGCCTATAAACATCTGCAATAAAACAAAACCAAAAGTCATTGATTCAAATTAGGCTGAGAATCAGCACTTTTCGAACGTCAAAATTACAAAAGACAGTCCCCTAAAACGCTCGCCTTTCACCACTTCCTAGTGCTTTCGCTGGGAAGCAGAGGTACAACAAAATCCCCAGCAATATTTTTTAGGTAGCCCGCTGTATATTCCCACTCCCAATGTTGGGACACATTACCTATAAAGGCTTGAATATCACTATTAATAGGTCCGTTAGGTGTTGCTTCTAATAGTTTTACACACAATATGGTTAATACGCAATATGCATAATTGCTGGTGCGTTATCATTCCAGAGACAAAACCACATCAATACCCACAAAATCGAAATACAGCAACGCTGCTTGGCAACAAAATAAGTATCTATGGTAAGGGACTTCCCCAGACGAGCTCCTTCATAAAGAAATTAATATTGCCATCACGTTTAGCCCAGGTACGCACGGGTGATTTTTTATAGCGCACTGGATTTTCAACTCATTGTATTGAGCTGAGCATTGAACATCCCACAAAACGCATTCACCGCGTCAATAAAACACACTGCTGGATTTTCAACTCTCAGCGCTAAACAGTGCGTTGAAAATCAAGTGCTTGAAAGAAAATCACCCGTGGCTACACAGGGCTGAATCAAAAAATGGTGACCTCAGTAAATAGCGAGGACACTTAATAATATGCTTCTTATCTTACCCCGCACCCTAATTGCGTAACACACTATCAATCAGAATCTGAATAATTTTGAAGGATATTGCTTATCCATTGCTTCATATCGCTGACTGAATGCGATAGTGGCACAAGACAAAATTCAACAATTTGAGAAAACGTACAATAAATATTCGAAGACTAGTGCGCGCGCACAAAAAAGCTCTTACCGACTGTATTTTATGGAATATATAGTTCATGTTTGGTTTATAAACATCTACGTTATAGCTTCAGTTGCCGGCAGTAATAGTTTTTAAATATTTTTTGTTATTTTTATTAATATGAGGTTCAGAAGATGGCGACTCCGAGTTGTGCCAGTATTGCATTGTTCTGTTTTCACTTTTTTGAGTAATGCTAGAAATTATGTTATAAAAGTAAAGAAAATAAGAATGCATTTTCACGAAAAACTAGCTAAGTAGAATATAAGACTAAAAGTGCTTATTAATGGAATTGTTAAATCGTAAATAAAAGTACCATAAATGTTTAGTAACTTAATATTTATTAGCATACTTTTCAGTCTGACTGATGTATTGAGAATCAGTTTTAAACAAATCAACAAACGAAATTTAGTTATTGTACTCTATGTTTGCACTTATAAAAAGTACTACACTTAAAAAACAAAATATAAAATCCACTTTAGCAATATAACAAAAATTAACGAACATAAATTTATCAAAACCTTCTTAGGTTTCAGTTCAATAAACTCTCAAATCACAAAAATCACCCTTATGATTCCAGTAGGAAATTATAGGTCAGTTATTGTACTCTATGTTTGCACTTATAAAAAGTACTACACTTAAAAAACAAAATATAAAATCCACTTTAGCAATATAACAAAAATTAACCAACATAAATGTATCATAAACTTCTTAGGTTTCAGTTCAGTAAACTCTCAAATCTCAAAAAAATCAGCCTTATGATTCCAGTAGGAAATTATAGGTCAGCTATCACATATTAATTAACAATCTCAAAAATAGGTACCTAATCAAAGAGTAGACAAGAACGTAAGTTCTTTGAAAGAGTAAACATGTAGGAATTTTGTGGAAGTTTGATTTTCCAAATCAAACTTCCACAAAATACCTACCTAAAATTTTTAACCAAATCAATCATGTTTCAAGTTCTGAAAAAAATCTGCATAACATCGTGGAATAGTATTAGAATTAACTAATGACATCAAATCTTGAAATTTTCTTTGGGAAATGGGTATCTTATCAGGGTAAGCTTTCTTCAGTTGCGCATCTTGTATAAGTCTTAGTTGTTTTCTAGTTCTGCTGGATCTAATGTTGACCGTTTTGTAGTTATCATCTTTGTATGAAGTCTTATAATAGAAGATACCAGGATTCTCTTTTTCCACTCGTAAGACACAAATGTCGTTAAAATTAAACTTCTCCCCACGTGTGTTAACATTAAAATTGGTTGCAGTGTTATCTATGAGATCTTTCAGGTCAAAAAAGAAGCTATGATCTAATTCATGCACCTTAAATGATTCTCCAAATTTTCGTGCTGTTGAAATTAAAGTAGTATATTGCGATGGTAGATATATTGGGTTAGATTTCAACGCTTTCTTGATATTTTTTTCGATTAATGAATGGCTCACATCGCCTTCGTTTTGTGTATGGCCAGCAACCAAAAATTTATGTGTAATTCCTTTTATGTCAAAATTTGACACAGCATAAAGATAAGCAGCAATTATGAATTTGTTCTTTCCTTGACCACCACAATTATCGGAATACAGTACAACTTCTACTTCGTCAACATCACTAGAGCAACCAGCAATATCCTGTCTTGAAGCACACATTTCTAAGTAATGCAGTAAGCAAGACCCTATCTCATTAGATCCTTTATGCCCTTCACCTTCATGCCAAATGTAGCAATTAACTGTGCCCAATCCTTTCTTATTCAAGTCACATATGGTAAAATTGTATGTTGACAATTTGCTTTTATAATAAAAAGTCGAAACCTCACCTTTCGGGGTTGGTAAAGCGGCCTGAAGATCGAAGCATGCAACTCTGTAATTCTTAGAAATTTTTGTTTTATCTTCTTCTTTCTCCGTTCTAGCTATATTTTTCTCTTCGTGGTGTCTCATGTACTCGATTTCTATGTCTAATCTTTCACCGTAATCTTTATTTTTGTATGATTCACAAAACTGGCATAAATCTTTTTTTGGCTTAAAAAATTCAATATTAAATTCAAAATTAAATATTTGTCTATAGATTGAGAAAGTAACGAAGTCACGATTTTCTTTTTGACAATCTTGCTTGTAATCTCTGTATAGGTCCATCAGTGTTCGTCCTCCTTCTATGTAATTTTTAGAACTATCTGCACGCGTGTAGTGACTTTCAACTGTCGGAATACTAGAAATATGATTACGAGCACCGTCTTTTACTTCTTGAGGTATTGTACCGTGTTTTTCATGTTTGCCTCTTCGATCTTCTGAAGTGAAGCCTTTCTCTGTCTTTTCAAGTACAGTTCTTATGCATCGGTTTGTTATACCTAGAGTAGAAGTAAAAAACGTTTTGCAGACTATTACTTTCTCTTGAGCCTTGTACATAAAAAAAGTATGGTTTAATTTGCGAGCTGTTCGATTTTCACGTAGAACAGGATATCTATATTTAGGTTGAACCAGTTCCATAGAATTTGCAATGAATTGTCTTTGTCTGTTAAGGTCTTTCAAAGACCAAAACGATTGAAAATATTCCTTCCGTTCATCTTCGCTTATTTTTAGTGTGCATTTACGTCTGCAAGAGTCAGTGCAGGGAAGCACTATTGTCCTTGAAGGCACCAGTTTACCTTTTTTTAAAGTTTTATATTCTTGTCCAGAATTACGTAATTCTTTAGCTCTATTTCTTTTCCACAGTGCAGGATTTGCTTTTCTTTTGCGAGTTTTAGGCTTAATGTTTTCTTCCTGCACACTTTCAGATAGACTTGATAAACTTTCATCAGACTCAGAAATTCTGGATTCGATCCTATCAAGATTTTCATAATCAGGGTCGGCATCAGAGTCGTCAATCTCTGACTCCGAACTTAAAGACACATCTGTTAAAATCGGAGAAGTTGGTATTAAATTGACTTCGGAGTAATGGTGCTCTGGAGACACATTGGTTGGTAAATCAAGTAGAATATCATATCGCGAAGGGCTATTTAATGGAGATAGATTCAGGGGCATTTGCTGTTTATTAGGACTTTCACAATCAGTCAAATCGTCTTCTATGGGTTCAGTTCTAAATTCAGACGTTGGTGGCAAAATCGAAGGACTACCAGGACTACAAATAATGTTATTTGGATCGTTTGCCGTGTCTTGCTCATACATTGTAGGGTAATTTATAATTTTATCTGTATCTAAAGATGCCGAGTTTTCGCACAATATTTCTCCCTCTGGCACGCATGAGAACGTTGGTCTATCGTTTTCCAAAGAAATTACACTTTTTGATTGTTTGTCCAAGTTTTCAGGTTGACTTTGCGAAAACTCGAAATCTGATGCAGTCGATGGTGAGTCACATAAAATCTGAGATACATTCGAGACACAATTTCTGCCAAAAAGATCCTTCATTAAATCATAGTCAAGTCCGGAGAAACATTTGTTTTCAATTGTGTTTCTAGCATCACTCAATTTTTTTACACCAGGGTCACTTACTGATGAACCAGTCTCATCGTGTTCTCTTTGACAAGGGGTTTCTTTAGACCTGAAAAAAAAAACAGTTATAGTATATTAATTCATACTCGATTCTTTGTGGTATTAAGGAATTTGCGATATATTACACGATGTCAATTAGCATTATTTGTTTTTAAGAGCGACCTTTATAAAAAAAAAATATACATTTGTCAATGAAATCTTTAAAGGAATATTTTACACTTTAATGCAAATCATACGCTGTATTAAGTATTTACTATTGATACCTCAGACCTAATAAGGGGCTGAGAGTGATACATAGAAAAACATTACAATAGAACATTACAATCAGCTACGTATAATATTTCTAGCTGGATTGTTTTCGAACTGTACGTAATTATTTTTTTTTTATTACGCAAACAAGTGTCTTTCACATTTCACAGTATGGTTACATTATGTTGTATTATTAATGGTGATTATTTTTATTAAAAACAAAATGAATGACTACTTACCGTGGTACAGCACACATATTTTTGTTTGGCATCATTGTTATCAAAATTACACCAGCATAACTAAAAAAACTTCGCGATGTTTGTGCAAAACTGGCACAACTCCAAAGTGTCACTATTGCACAACATTAAGCGTGTGGTAGCCGCGAGCACATGCGGCCGATTAACGATGAGCCGGTGTTGCATGAAAGAGATGCAACGATATCGTTTATTCACTAACGACACTTACGCCTCCAACCGGGTAGTTTATGAACTAACGAGTTGGGTCTTTAATGCATAAAATAAAGTACCTAATTTAGAACAAGAATTCATTACTAACTCAAATTGCCACAAATTCGACTTGTGCCACTAATGTATTCAGTCAGCGATATGTTCGATTTTTTTTCTCCTAAACAACGTAAATAACGCAATGAATTTTGTCGAACTGTCAAAATGAAAACCATTCCTACTGTTAGTGTGTACACAATTACCCCGCTGGTCGTAAAAACCCACTTACCGATTTAATTTAATTGGCTTGAGTGTAGTCGATACCGCACTAAGTGAAAGACCAAGCGCTACTATGAAATAATTTCTATAATAAACTTACTAATCTATTATTTGAGGAAATTAGATAAAAAAACGCGATTATTTTTGGATGATTGATCAAAACTACGTCAGCACACCAAACGATAAGGAAATGCGACATCGACTGAACACTTTCAGTGTTGCTGGCCGCGTGTTTTATAGGGTTCCGTACCCAAAGGGTGCCAATGGAACCCTACTAAGGCTCTGCTGATCGTCCGTCCATCTGACTGTCTACCACAGGGCTGTATCTTTTGAACCGTAATACGAGAGCGGAGTGATAAGTCTGGTAAAAATCTATTTTGGAACAAAATTATCGCAAATTGCATGGAACCTCCTTGTTCACAACTCTTTTGAAGGACTAAATTATAATTTTCAGCGAGTACTGCCGGTTAGTTTTAATGTGACAGCTATTAAAGAAAAACAACTGAACACGTTGACAGAAAAGTGAATTTCGTGTCGTGATTAAACATTATTTTTTGCGCAAAGAAACTATAACGGAAACGAAACAAAAACTTGATAAATATTATGGGGACATGATGATCGCTAAAATCCACGATATAGTGTTGAACGACCGAAGAGTAATCGAGATAGTAGGCATCTCAGACGAACGTAAACGCAATATCTTACACCAACATTTAGATATGAAGAAGCGATCCGCGATGGGTGCCGCGTTTACCGTTTACCTGTCGTTCGAAAGGTTTAGACCTTTCGTACGACAGGGGTACTCAATATTCCGAGCTTGCTTCGCTCGCTTTTGCATCCTAGATTCGATGTGATTTCATAGTTTTCAGTTTTTACTTCTGTCGGCAGTCCCCATGTCTGCTTATGTTCCTAATGTTTTGTATATGCATCGGGGTCTCCGTGGCTCAAGTATAGTTTTAAGTTAGTAAGTAAATCATTCAGACTCGACGACACGGTTGGCGCAGTGGCTGAGCGATCGACTGCTGCGCTGCGTGTCGCGGGTTCGATTCCCGCACGGACCAAATACATTGTATTGCCTACAGATAGTTGTTCCGGGTCTGGCTGTTTGTGCAGTCACATTTTTCGAACATATGAAGCAATGGATTAGCAATATCCTTCAAAATGATTCAAATTGAGATTAATAGTGTGTTACACAATTAGGGTGCTGGAAACCTAAATTACTCTCGGAAACATAATACAAAGAAAAAAAAAAGAAAGAAAAACCAACCCCAATACCTTGCTTGTAGGACCGAAAACGGTCTCAGACCCCTCTTTCCCGAAAGTTTGTTGGAAATTAGGTACATAGGTACATCTCTAATTTGAGTCCCTAATTAGGAAGTTGAAGTATCTTCCTGTACGTAAGTAATTTTGTTAGCAGGAAATAATGTTTACAAGCTTTTATTCTTAACTCTGGGTTTTTTCAAGAGTAACCGTGGAGTTTCTTGTCGGCTCTTCTCCATAGGATTAATTGGAATCGTGCACATAACTTCTGACGATTCATAAGTGCCCATGTATGTGAAATATTTTCACTTTTGTGTGAAATAAAACATAATATATTTTTTCAAGTTTTCGTTGCTAGCCGTACCTACGTTTGGTTTAGTATTTTATATTATCTATGGTTTGGCCCACCCTAGACATCTCGACTGCCATCTTGCTGACTAACTAATGTAAGGGTCAAATTAAATTAGCTAGCGAAACTCTGCAGACGTGATGAGTAGGTACTTATCGATATCTGAACACGATAAAATGAAAATAAAAAGATTTAATGTTTATTTTTTAGGGGTTAACGACCGCTGGCAGTTTTGTCACTCGAAGTAGGGGTTGAGAAAATATGTTTTCTTGTGTTTCGATATCGATACCAATCACATCATTCTGTGAAGTTTAAACAAAACTAAAACACATTTTTTAAACTGATATTTCAAGTAACACTAACTGCGGTCGTTGACCCCACCAAAAATCATCAAATTAATTTATCATATTTAGATATCGACACCCATCACGGCTGCGGAGTTTCGCTAGCTAATTTAATTTGACCCTGTATAGTCACCAGCGCATTTATTTTGTGCATCCTAACTAATAGTATAAATGCGAAAGTAAATTTGTTTGTTACCTTTTCACCCCTAAACCACTGAACCGATCATTCTGAAATTTTGCATATAGGTACGTTGTCAGGTGTACAGAAACGGACATAAGGTACCTTTCATCCCGAAAAAAATCCTGTTTCCAAGGAACACAACAGTAACTTTATTATGATAATAGATGGCGCCACGTGTATTTCGAATCATGATTAATTCATCAAGAAATTTCACGCGGACGAAGTCGCGGGCAGAACTAGCTTCTGCCCGCGATTTCGTTCGCGTGAAATTTATCTTACTTCCTACTATCCTACTAATCTTGCTAATATTATAAACGTGAAAGTTTGGATGGATGGATGGATGGATGGAATGGATGGATAGATGTTTGTTACTCTTTCACGCAAAAACTACTTAACGGATTTGGATTTTTGACACACAGATGGTTTATAACCAGGATTAATATGTAGGATAATTTTATCCCGATATTCCTACGGGATCGAAATTTATGCGGGTGAAACCGCGGGGCGCAGCTAGTATTCTCATAAAGTTCGTCTCAATACGAGAGAAGAAAGGAAAAGCATTTTTGTAAAGCAACAGGACAGCTGAAAAAAAAGGACGATTTCAGAACAATCCTTCCATTAAAAAGTCCCCGTTTGATGCCTAGACCGCTACGCTTTCCTCTTTTTTTCCAATCTATCTAAAACGCTCTGTACTGACCACTTTTGTACGAGAAAAAGTAAAAAAAAAAAACAAACCGTTGACAGTCACAGCCCAATTCTGCGGACAATGTCCTCTTATCTAAGAGTTTCATAATAATAAATGACATCACTGTGCTACGTTCTGCAATAATCCAAATAATTCTGAAAGTAGGTTAGGTAACAGGAAAATTGCAAGTAAATTAGACTTTTCAAAGTTATCTGTAGAATGGGTATATTGAACCCATGCTTAAAATGTTGAAATCAAATAAAATCATAAATCATTTATTCAAATTAGGCTGAATCAGTACTTTTTGAATGTCAAAATTACATAAGACAGTCCCCCAAAACGCCCGCCCTTTACCAGTTCCTAGTGCTTTAGCTGGGAAGATGAAGTGGCGCAACAAACTCCCCAGCATATCCTGAAGTGACCTACGACTACCGAGGTATTCGAGCTAAATGCAGGTGGATCTTCGAACGAATTTGATGGGACTTCGATCAGCGGGATAATTGAGTAACACACTATCAGTAGCAATGGCTTTCGTTTTCGTTGTTGAGCAGACAAATTTATCGAACATATTATTTATTTATTTAGGTATTTATTTATTTATTTATTTATTTATTTAAAACTCTTAAACTATCACTATCATATGAAGTAATGGATTAGCAATATCTTTCAAAATGATTCAGATGAGAATGATGCAGACCCGTTTCCATGCAAACATAAACAAGAATGCTATCGGTGCTTGATGAACTGTCTTGAAAACCCTTTCGCATTCATTATGTTTAAAACAAAACGTCTAGGCAAGAATTGAAGACATAATCAGTCTATAGTGTTCCCACTGCTGGGACACAGGCCTCCTCTCTTCGAGAGGGAGTGGACTGTAATCTATGTACCACGCGAGCCCCGTGCGGGTTGGTAGATGTCACAAGTCTTCGAATTTTTGGTTCTAGGACATGCCGGTTTCCTCACGATGTTTTCCTTCACCGTTTTGAGAGCAGTGGTGATGAAATAATGTACACAAAGTAAAGCTTGCCACTGGGCCAGAATTGAAGAATGCCTTCAAAAATTAGTTTGAAGAAAACAGGCCCTCTGAAACCCACACCGCACTCGAATCATCGGATTGAAACCAGGCTATAATTGTGAAAACACAGCATTTAAGTGTAAATTGAATTACTGACATTTATTTTAGAGTGTCCCAATCTTCGATTTATTTTATTAAAAGCTTAAAATCCATGAAATTGGTTTCCATTTTGAACGTTTCGATAGACTGATATGGACTTACATCTACAGTCTACACAAATATAGGTTCCTACGTTATTTCGTAACTAGCTGCGCCCCGCGGTTTCACCCGCATAAGTTTCGATCCCGTGGGAATATCGGGATAAAAAGTATCATATGTGTTAATCCAGGGTGCCAGCTACGTCCATAGCAAATTTCATCAAAATTGGTCCAGCCGTTTGAGCATGAAGAAGTAACAAACATACAAACACACATACACACTCACTCACAAAGTTTCGCCTTTATAATATCAGTGTGATACAATATCGAACCGTCTCGCCAGACTTGCCGTCTCGATAAACGACAGACATCGATTATAAACCGTTGAACCATTTCTATTGTAAATAATCGGACTCTGTTCATCTTGTCCGAGTTTAATCGGTTCGATCTTTTTAATTTCCTTAACGAATTGACGAGAATCGATTTTATTTTTTGACGCGAGTGTAGAGAAGTGAAATGGTTTGGTTGGTCTATTACCCTGTCCATTGACAGCTGTCTAAGAACGTACATACAGATTACGTAAAAGTTAAGTTTAAAATGCGTAATAAAATAAATATACATATAAACTGCCTTATCTTATTGAATTATCTTATTTATCGCTTCTTACAAACATTATAATACCGTACGTATGTATCAATCAATGATTATGTGTTGCTGGCTGCAATCGCTAGTTCCATCTGTCAAAAAACGGTTTACCTAATGGACAGGGTATAGCTACTTTATTTCAATCATGTGATGGATCAGTTAAAATATCTTCATGAGATACCTATAGATGATCAAGATTTAGTTAGGAATTTTACAATTAATCTATAGAAAATACTAGCTGCGCCCCGCGGTTTCACCCGCGTAAGTTTCGATCCCGTGGGCATATCGGGATAAAAAATATCCTATGTGTTAACCCTGCTTATAAACTATCTCTGTGCCAAATTTCATCCAAGTCCATTCAGTAGTTTAAGAGTGAAAGAGTAACAAACATCCATCTATCCATATAAACTTTCGCGTTTATAATATTAGTAGGATTTGGCATTTGGCCAGCCTGCTCTTGCTGCAGCTCAGAAGCTTCAATCCCGCGGTCTTGCGATGATACACCAGCTAGCTTTACCTACTAGCGAGCCAATAAGACTGCCATAAAGCTCGCTGGTATATCAGGACCAATTCAAACTGGCCAGCATAAACCAGCTATCTACAGTTCCTCGTGTCTCTAATACTCCAACCAGTACCAACTATTATCTATTCTGTGCGAGTACCTTAGAAGAGCAGGAGAATCCTGAATGGCACGACTCGACGTCCTCCGTGCGCAACTCATGCCCATCCATATCGGGACACGAGTCGTCCTCCTTCCCATCCTTCACGATCATATACAGCTCATCTATCCGATTCTTCAGGATCTTAATTTCAGACGTGAGCTTCCTCCTGTCAGTAGAGACCTCTTCTAAAGCTAGAATTTTCTCCGAGAACTGCGCCAGAGTTTTCCGCAGTTCGTCCACATTTTTGTTCAAAACTTCAAATTTGCCAATGATTTGGGTCTGGTTTTCTGTTAACTTGTCTATGTGGTCCTGCAATAACTTGTAGCTGACTTCTACATGGCGAGTCTCCTCCCCGTCCATATTCAACTTGAGTGTTCAGAATTTGTACATTTTAAACGATGAGTTTACGATATTACGTTTCGGGGATTTTGTCATATTTGACACTTGGGCTTAGTGTTTTTTTTATTTACAGTCGCTTTTTTTGGGCCAGTAGCGTTACTTATTTAAGACCCAGAACTCTTTTCTTTTCATTTTTTTAATATCGTCAAGCGATCCATCTCTGCCTGCCTATTATTATTATAGGCCAGTGTTGTCCCACGTCCCACATTTATTTAATCACCACTGCTCTCACAAACTGTGAAGGAACACATCGCGAGGGGAAACCGGCATGTCCTAGAACCAAAAATTCGAAGACATGTGACATATCTACCAATGCGCACTAGGCCCGCGTGGTGGATTACGGCCTATTCCCTCTCACAGAGAGGAGGCTTGTGTCCCAGCAGTGGAAACGTTATAGGCTGACCCACTGCAGGGCAAAGGCCCAGGCTCCATCTTTCTGCCTACCAATGGTAAAAAAAGTGTATGTTTGAAGAAATAAAGCTGAACGAACCTACTAGGTAGGTACATGACAAAAATATAAAGTTCGTTTACCGTAACAGAATAGTCGCAAAATATAACAGGAAAAACAAACAAAACAATCTATTTTAGCAACAGCGCCCTCAGGACGGACGGTACACCTATATTTACACGGAGAGCAATGACCAAAATCATCTCATTTCAAAAACATGACTGACATCGTCATTTCTTAGTAGCATAAATATAGAGCAAACAATACGTTTCTTATACAACGTGCCGCTACAATGGCGACATTAATTTAACACACGGGTAGGGCTAGTGGTCGGTAATCACAAAAGTTATAACAACATAAAAAAAACCTAACTTGAAAACTTCCACCTGCGCCGCTCGCCGCCATAGGGCTCTCTCTCTTTCCTTCAATTCGCCTTCTATTTGCACGTTATGTGTTTTAATTACATTGATGCGATGTTATGATCCGTGACCCCGGCAAATGACCCCTGCGCTACAGTTCTTTAAGTCAGGTTGCTCTAAGATGCTATTTTAGAAAATTATTAATCAATAAATAAATAATAATGTTTAATTGAATTAAAATATATTCATACAACTAAGACGCGAAACCGTATAGGTACGTGTGTAAAATTAATGTCGCCATTAAAGCGCCATGCTGTATATGGGGAACCCTTTAAAAAATTTATTTTATTTTATTTTGAGCAAGCGTGGTGATCAGTGCTTTGAGAAAAGGCCTTTGCCCTGCGGGGGGACAATAATAGGCTGGTGTTATTATTATTTTTTAATGTTTTTTTTACCGTTATAGCGGCCATAGTATTACACACTCTGTGAAAATTTCAAGTGTCTACCTATTACGGTTCAAAAGATACAGCCCTGTGACAGACGGACAGACAGCGAAGCCTTAGTAAATAACAGGGTCCCGTTGGCACCCCTTGGGTACGGAACCCTAAAAAGAGCAAAAACTTTCATCGTATTACCGTTGCACACATTCCGACGCCATCTTGCAGACAAGCGCGGGAAAAAAAACTGTTATTTTGCAAAAAGTTTATCAATCACAGCACGGCACGGGCGTCCGAGCGCAACGCTACACGGCAAGATCGCGGATCACTTTCATTTGAGCGAAAACATCTGAGGAACTAGAGCAAACTTGGGCTGGTGCAAGGTATGAGAGGATTGAGGATCTTGGCGATACAAAAGTCGTGGGTTTTTGTATTTTATTTACTAGCCGGTCCTTCTCACTCCTCACAAAAAGGCCTCCCTCCCTCGCGAAAGTTGGAAGGAGTGGTCCTTCCAACTTTCGCGAACCCGCGTGTCCTCCTTCCAGTTTAGACGGAACCTATCCAACTCGTCCCGTCATTTCCCACATGGCTTGCCGCGAACCCGCCAGACTGTCTCTGGATACCAGTTCTATGCTATTTGGGCCCACAGGTTGACGACGATACGGCCGGTGCATACTGGGCTGTCAGCTCCGCTAATAAGCCTAGTGACTTACCAATCTTTTCTGACCTGTCAGCCCAGCTACCACACACACATTATCAATCTCAATCCCAATCATTTTAAGTTACTAATCCATTGCATCATATATTCGAAATAATTATTTGCTCAACAATGTAAATAACGCAATTAATATTGTTGAACTGTCAAAATGAAAGCCATTGCTACTGATA
Organism: Apamea monoglypha; assembly: GCA_911387795.2. Taxonomy (NCBI): domain Eukaryota; kingdom Metazoa; phylum Arthropoda; class Insecta; order Lepidoptera; family Noctuidae; genus Apamea; species Apamea monoglypha. The sequence goes on from OU426935.1 coordinate 2,298,869, forward strand.
GTGGGTTACGCAATTACCCCGCTGGTCATGGTCTGCCTGTGTGCCAAATGTTCTAACATAGATATTTGTATAGTATACTTTTTATCCCGGTAACCCGTTCTCGTGGGGTAATTTCCGACCTCCATGCGGGCGATGCTAGTTAATTCTGCTATAATCATATCATCCTCTGCCATATCCCAATTTATTTGGGATCAACACAGCATGTCTATTTGAGCAGAAAGTATATTAAGTATGTACCTATCTATTGTAACTATAGAATGGCGTCTGCCGCTGGGTGGGCAATCGAATTATACTCGTGTTTTTACTTTTATCTAATGCCAGCAAAGTGCTTTTGCCGCCAACGCCCCTGCTATCAACCGTTCGGTCACCCCCGCTAATCGTATTAACCTTGACCCAAGGTTTGACATGTGACCAAACGGTCGCGAAGTATGTATTCGTACGAGTCAAGGCTAAAGGTCAAAGACAAGAACGCTTTTGTAGTGTTTCTTTCAGTGCCAAATTCAGTTAGGTCCCTTTTACAGAAAAAAGATAAAAAAATTCCTCGTCATTCGCTTTCGTTCTTCGTTTATAAGTTTGCGAACTGTTGTGTGGTCTTTTTACCCTCATAAAAAAGTTATAATTGAAATCATTGAAAAGGGGTCTTTGTAGACATCTCATCTCATCGTTATGAACAACTTTCACTGTGGCAACAACACTGAAATCGCATCAAAAAATCTGCTGTTGACCGCAAACAATCACATTTTGTCGAGTAATGTGAACGATTTCTGGGTGTATGATAAGTCCTTGTACGGACGCCAGCAGGTCAAGCTACCCGAAACTGTCAAATTTACCCAATCAACCTTGAACCTTAATGCTTTAGCGATAAAGTTGAAAATCTATTAAATAGATTTGACAGATTGTAGTAGCTTGATGTGCTGGCGTCTGTACATTCAAGTTTTCAGTTTCTTCAATTAACTTGTATGTATAGGCAGGGGCATCGACGCGCAAACTGTAATCATGGATTCAGTAAATGATTCTGAAATTCTCGTTCCATCTCAGAAGATCCCTTGGCCAGATCTATGATGGATCTAGTGACGATTGTTTTCTCATTGGATCCTGATTTCAAGATGTGTAACTATGAACCCTGCGTTGAAATAATTCGTCAGTTATTTTTTTTTTAATTGTTGTTCCATACATTTGTTGACGGCACGGTTGGCGCAGTGGTTAAGCGATTGACTGCTGCGCTGCGTGTCGCGGGTTCGATTCCCGCACGGAACAAATATTTGTATGACCTACATGTATTTGTTCCGAGTCTGGGTGTTTTTCTATCTATAATATGTATGTATTTACAAAAAAAAAAAAAAAATTGTATATAAGTAGTTTATCAGCCATCTTGTTACCATAACACAAGCATTAGGTTGCTTAGCTTGGGACAAATGGTGCTGTGTGAAATGTCCAGGGATTTATTTATTTATTATTTATTTATTTATACATTTTCACTGCGTGGGTATTGCACTTTTCTATAAAACAGATTTTGTTTGATAACCGACGAAAATGTCTACGCTAGAAGGTCTGGACTGTGCATGTGTGACATGACGTGACATGACATGTGACATATGCTGAATTCATTGTTACAGTGTGCATCAAAGTATCTGCCACCAAGAAATCGATCACATTACTCGACAAAATGTGATTGTTTACGATCAACATCAGATTTTTTGGCGCGATTTCAGTGTTGGTGCCACAGTGAAAGTTGTTCATAACGATGAGATGAGATGTCTAGTATAAAGACCCCTTTTCAATTATTTCAATTAAAACTTGTATTATGAGGTTAAGAAAGACCACGAAACAGCTGGCAAACTTATAAATGAAGAACGAAAGCGGACGACAAGTTAGTTAGTTCGGATTGTAGAATATAAATCGCTACACACTTTAAACTTGCACCCGTCTGTAAGTGTTAGTAGACGTAGATGACAAACGGAATTATTTTTATTTATCTTATGTTTGCTCAACAGTTTATTTGCTCGATTAACGTTTATTTTACACAAGAAAGTTGTCGGTATTGTACGGTTTAATCATTGGAGTGTGTTTTAACAGGTAATAAATCGTTCGTTTCTTTCCGTATGTTTCGTAAAAGCTAGGTTATTGGGAGTGTTAAGAGAATTGACAGCATTGTCAACTTATAACTGACAGCTGTGCTGCTGGTGAGCTTGTTGCGCCACTTCTTCTTCTCAGCTGAAGCACTAGGAAGTGGTGAAGAGCGGGTGTTTTGGGTAACTTTCTTATGCAATTTTGACGTTCGAAAAGGCTGATTCTCAGCCTTATTTGAATAAATGACTTTTGATTTTGATTTTATGTTTAATCAGGCCGAGGTAAAATATTAGCCCGTCAGAAGGGCAGATTGGGTGCGCCAGACATAGGTACGGTCCCCAAAGAGTATAAAGTAACCAAGGCCGTTTAGTAAGAAACCGATGGACGTTTTCGAATATGATTTAATTAAATAAATAGAAAACAAACAGGTCACTCAAATTAAATTGCATTCCAAAATATCTATCGGTTTCATACTAAACTTCAACTATTATCCGACAATCTTCGATCAATAATACTATTATTGATCGAAGCCGACAACCCTTATTTAGCTCTTTAATTTGTTGACTGTACATATCATTGTCACACTTGTTATTTAAATAGATCATACGTTTTAGATTTCTTTGAAGTAATTCTTTTTTCTCTTCTAATTGGACACGAAACAAAAGTGTTACTCACATTTTTAAATCTTCCTAATTAATTATTTTAACGTCAAAATATAATCTGTCATGGTGGCTACACTGCTACAAAGTTTTTTTGGCGCTCGAATGACGTTGACAGGAGGGTTGGTTGACATTTGTGCAATTTTTTTATGAAATGTCACTTTGAAATGTATTTAAAAAACAAGATGGCAGCGTTAGTTCAGATTTTGGCCACGCGCCACAATAACCTTGTCGCGCTATATCTGCGTAACCGCAGACAAACAGGAAATAAATCGATTCTTATTTACCTAACGCAAAGTTATTAATAATTGACACGTAGTATAGAATTATTAATTAGTTAAGTTCATAGAATTAATTAAGATTCAGACTTTCCTCTTCATAAGGAACTATGTAATTGAGTTTTGAAAATGAATGTTATTTCACAGCTGAGTTGGTACAGACACCAGCAGGTCAAGCTACTCGAGACTGTCAAATTTTCCCAATCAACCTTGAACCTTAATACTTTACAGATAAAGTTGAAAATCTATTAAATAAATTTGACAGATTGTAGTAGCTTGTTGTGCTGGCGTCTATACATTAGACATGCCTTATTAGGCAAAAAGAAAAAAAAAAAAAAAAAAAAAGAAAAAAAAAAAAAAATTACCTTCTTAGGTAATTTTCTTTTTTCACAATACATAGGTAGTTAAGGTGAAAGCGTCAGGGTTGCCCGCGAAATTCACTTTTCTTACGCTTTTTTGCAATTTGCAAGTCAATATCAGGTGGTATGTTGATCTAAGTAAGATTCGCGGCCGTAACAAATATTTATTTATAGAATTTAATCATAAAAATCATCAATAAATCTCTTTAAGTTCATATCATCATATCGAATGACTATTTCACGAAGTCATGACATTTGAGGGTATTGCCGATTCTAATGATTTTATTTCTGTAAAATCATAATCGTTACGGTTGTGAACCATATTTTAATCAACATACAAGTTTACTGGCCTGCAAAAAGCATTTGCAGGCCAGAATTCGATTTGAATTTCGCGGGTTTCTACAAAAAAATACCAATTGAAAAAAAAAGTCATTCTATCATTTACAAGGCATCTATTAAATACTAATTCTCAATCAATAATACACTGACCTTAATATATTATGATGGATATATACTTAATATACTTTCGATATCCCGCTAGTCGAACAAAAAAGTCATGAACCTAACGGTCATCCATCGAATAACTGACCGGATTAAAGTACGCTTAACCACACAATAAGCTGATGAGTCGGCTATATTGGGCAGGTTAGGCAGAGCTTAGGTGTCCAGTAAAACCTATATTTCGCCAGAAATATGTTTAAGTCCCTTATAGGGAGCCAGCCGAATGCCAATCCGGCTAAGTACATACACTACCTACAAACCGAGATCCTGCGGGGTAATTGCGTAACAGACTATCAATACTTGTGGCTAAGTAATAACCGCCGCACAGGTCGATCAGGTTAAGCTACGCTTGCCGCGGTTGGTCCGTGGATGGGTGACCATCTTCACATATCAAGACCCCTCCGTGCCTCGGAAAACACGTTAAGCCGTTGGTCCCGGCTGTCATTCGTGGATCTTTGACAGTCGTTACGGATCGTCAGTAGCCCGAAAGTCTGACAACAAGTCTCACCAAGGGGTATCGTATTACCCAGTAACTGGGTTGTGGAGGTCAGATAGGCAGTCGCTCCATGTAAAATACTGGTATTCAGCTGCATCCGGTTAGATTGGAAGCCGACCCCAACATAGTCGGGAAAAGGCTAGGCAGATGATGATATGATGACTATCAATGGCTTTCATTTTGACAGGTCAACAACATTCATTGCGTTATTAACAACGCTGTGCTGGTCTGCTATTTAGAAATAACATACACAACGTCACGCCTCGTTTTCCCAAAGGGTTAGGCAGAGGTGTACCTATAGTACACCCTCATTTCCCCAGTTATGTTTAAGTCCCATGTAATAGGGGGCGAGCCTATTGCCGTCGACCGGGCACAAGTCCAGACTCCGGGCTGCTACTGAGAAATTCCTGATGGAAAAACCCAGTAACAGTTTGCCCGAACCCAATACCCCACGCTCAGCAGTAGGTAACGCTTGCGACCACTAAGCCAAGGAGGAATTCAGAATCTTACTTTCCTACTAATATTATGGATGGATGGATGTTTGTTACTCTTTCACGCCAAAACTACTGAACGGATTTGGATGAAATTTGGCACAAAGATAGTTTATAACCAGGATTAACACATAGGATACTTTTTATTCCGATATTCCCACGGGATCGAAACTTATACAGGTGAAACCGCAGGGCGCAGCTAGTTCGATATAATCTTTATATTTATTTAAAATATAAATCTTTTTTTTTTTCTAATTTAGTTGTTCATTCGACATCTGGCCAGCTAAATATTATTGTGTATTTAAAAAAAATAATAATGTTTCCTTGTAAATTGTTTACAGTTCGTCTTAACGTATTGGACAGACGGGCAACTTTAGATCGCATGCTAGCGATAAAAAGTTGCTGGTAATCATCACGTTAAACGGTTGAGTACTGAAGTAGTTATATTTTATCATCAATTATGTAATTTGTGTCTTAAGAATTTATAATGTGATGATGTTTTTGGTCGCAGTGACAAAGTTTTCAATAGCAATAACCTAACCTACTTATTATCGGGAGCAGCTCCAAACATTAAAGAGTTTTTATTTAATTTAGCTACAACAAAAAAAAAAATCAACATCGTACTGTTGGGAGACGTCTCTAGTTAACGAAAGTTATTTTATAATTAACTAGCGACTTTGCCTGCTTCGCACGGTTTTCACGATTTTAAAAAACATCAAGATTTCTTTATTAAATGTTTACTATATATTATATTATTATACACATAAAACTTCCGAAATAAATTATCTAAATGATTGTAAACCGTATCAAAATCCGTTGCGCAGAACAACGGGGTGACACACAGACTCGAAAGGCGACTTTAATTTATAATATTAGGTTTAGATAGATAAAACAACTAAGATCTATGTGATGTTATTTCAAGTTAAACAAATATCAACTTTATTTCAGTAGGAATTAAGTTGATTTCAGAGTGACTAGCACTATTGAAAAAGTTATAAAAATGTTTGAATTTGTAGCGTAAACTTAACTTTATTGTGTAGGAATTAAAGTTATTTTTCCAGTTACTCATATTTGTTTACATGTTTGGCAACTAAATCGCGAACGTTGTATACTGTATTTTAATAAGAAAGTCACTCATTTTCAACCCATTAAAAAGTCGCTCACCAAAAAACACATGCACTCTCAGTATCCCGTTTACATCGAACCTAACTTCGATCGTTCGTTCAACTCCGGCGCATGCGTCATTTACTTTATTTAGATCCATAGAGTGTTAACCTTGGTCCGGTGTCATCTCCCGATGGGCATGCGCTATAGTCTGGACTGGACTGGAGTAGTGGAGCAAGGAATGGAATTTATAATTGGATGAAAGTGATTGGTAGATTAATTAATAGTATGCTAAGAAGGGTAGATGTGTAGGTGGATGGGTGACCATCTTCACATACCAAGACCCCTCCGTGCCTCGGAAAGCACGTAAAGCCGTTGGTCCCGGCTGTCATTCGTGGATCTTTGACAGTCGTTACAGGTCGTCAGAAGCCCAAAAGTCTGACAACCAGTCTTACCAAGGGGTATCGTATTACCCAGTAATTGGGTTGTGGAGGTCAGATAGGCAGTCGCTCCATACAAACTATTGATATTCAGCTGCATCCGGTTAGACTGGAAGCCGACCCACACTAAGGCTAGGCAGATGATGAAGGGTAGGTGTCAAATGGGGTTATGGTTCGCATTTAGCATCTGTCAGTGTAGTTTGGCAAATGAAAACCCAGGGCGCAGTGGTTGTGCCGGTTGCAACTTCGATTCGCATACGAAACAAATATTTTGTATGTACGTACAGACGCCAGCACATCAAGCTACTACAATCTGTCAAATTTCTTTAACAGATTTTCAACTTTGTTGCTAAAGCATCAAGGTTCAAGGTTGATTGGGAAAATTTGACAGTTTCGGGTAGGTTGACCTGCTGCGTCTGTACATTAAATATGCTTTTTTCGAGGCCGTTTCCGTGTGCGAAAAGATACTACGTACAGACGCCAGCAGGTCAAGCTACCCGAAACTGTCAAATTTTCCCAATCAACCTTGAACCTCAATGCTTTAACGATAAAGTTGAAAATCTATTAAAAAAATTTGACAGATTGTAGTAGATTGATGTGCTGGCGTCTGTACTATTATTTATATTGAAAGAAGAGAAAGAAAATATAAGTAATGAATTTAAAAAAGATATAGAATTTTTATAATAATAAATAGTAAATCGTTTACATATTTATAAAAAAGGTGGATACATTTACAATGAACACCTTAACAATTAAAATAGCGCACAATTGCTAATTTGCCTGAACTAGGTTGAACCTGTGCTTCAGGCTATATGAAGGTTTATTGACGGACCCTGAAACAGGGACATGAGACGCCACATTTTAGCACGAACTTCAAAGCCCCGTTCACACGCACTCCTTACTATCAAAACTCTCCCAAAACCAACTTACCTATTAAATTATTTATTAACAAAATATTTATATAAATTAAAAAGCTAACAGTTTTAAAATAATAATATGTGCAAGTATATAAAAAGGAGGGCAAATAATCAAAGGGCATCAAAAAATTCGTCCGCATCGCTGTAAACAGGAAACGTGCCCAAAAGCCTGGCAGCATTGCCACTTTGTATGACAATGCTGATTCTTTGGCCAAAAAATAAGCCAGCACTCTGGTCACGTGAAGAGACGGCCAACCGCTTGGCGATGTCTCGAAAACTTACCTTGAATGAGTTCCCGAAACAAATACCGGTATCACCACAGACCAGCAAGCCCAAGCCTAGTTATCTCGCCAACTAATCTTCATACACTCATACTGACTCTGCAATCGTTCGACTTTAATATCTTATCTGTGGTATTTAATGTCATTTGTTAACTCTTTATTAATGCTATCAACGCGATTGGTTACTGAGAAATTGACAAGGAATGCACTTGTTTGTAGTACCACGCCTTCGTCAATGGGTTAAGCACATAGCTCTGTGCTTGTCCTTACTTGTGTTTTTGAAGTGAAAACTTCTTTAGGCGCGTTGAGTGATTTCTTGTAGGGGAAAATTTTATGGTTTGGCGTCATCAACATGTTTATTTTAACAGTATCTATATCTGTGGCTATGAGTATGACGTGCTGCGCTTGGCTAGCAGTGAAAAAACACTGTTATTTCATAGTTTAAACTTTTCACTTCTGTCGACAGTTCTCATGGCTACTAATTTCTTTTTATCTTGGATGAAAATTCGCAGTATCTATTCGGGACTGTGATAGTCAGGAAAATTTATTGTTTTTCAATTTGAATACCAACTTAAATTGGCAGGAGTTATATTAAAATCACAACTGTCATTCATCTTTGACAGTTAGGTATATGAAATGACTATCATAATCATCCTTTATTTTTCCACTGCTGAGACACAGGCCTCCTCTCGGTGAGAGGGAGTGGGAGGTTATCCACCACGTGGGCCCAGTGCGGGTTGGTAGCTGTCACGTCTTCGAATTTTGGCCTTCTAGGACATGCCGGTTTCCTCACGACTAAGTAAAATAGTTCTTGCTTAAAATTATAACAGAAGGAAGAAGTCACTGGCTCCTGAAATACAGCCGATCGATTCTGTAAAAATCTCACCCGTGAAAAGTTAGGTTAAGTGAGCTTAGAGTGAGCTGTCAATGGTGTCAATCCCTAGCATTAGTTGGAATGACATCTCACTCCACGCTCACTTCACCTAAGTTTTCACGATGAGATGGATACAGAATCGCACTGCTGGTCTGTACTCTAGCCCAGCTCTGGAGGCAGGGCTATTTTTTTTTTTTTTTTTTTTTCTGTAACCCGTTTTATGCCAATAAATAATTTATTTATAGTTCAATTTCTAGACGATTTAGATCAAGCAGTATTAATCAAAAACCAACACAAGGCCAGCAACTCTGCCAAAATCAATAAAAATCGAATCGATATTTTTGCAGTAAAACTGTAGGTAGCTACAGACAGACAGACTCACTTTCTATATTTATAATGTTTGTGTGGACTATGGACTAATGGCTCTAGATATACTTGAATCAAATTAATACCAGTTAAGTGTTAGTCTAGTAGTAACAGAGCATAGTGGTCCACTGGTATCGGCTCCGACTTACGAGTTGTAGGTCGTGGGTTCGAAGGGTAGGTATGTATTAAGTTACAATATCGGAATTCCGATATTAATATCGGAATTAGGAAAAATGGCATCTAAAATCAAATTTTTAAAATAATTGGTTTAAAAATTTACAGGACAAATTACAGCAGTGCGATTCTGTAACCATCTCACCGTGAAAACTTAGGTGAAGTGAGCGTGGAGCGAGCTGTCATTCCAACTAATGCTAGGGATTGACACTATTGACAGCTCACTCTAAGCTGACTTCACCCAAGTTTTCACGCTGAGATTTTTACAGAATCGATCGGCAGTTTGATAAATCAATAGTTTCTTAATAAGTCTTTAAATAAAAAATCTTAATTATAAAAGATGTTGACACACAAAACCAATCTAACCGTTTTATAGGTCGCTTGCCACAACAACGATTGCAAAATCACAGTAATTCCGTCTAATTTTAAAGATTACTCATATCAAATATTTTTATCATTAAAATGATTGACAAATAAAACCATCAACTCGTTAAACTTTGCCCCGTAACAATTACACATCAATTATGAATATGACTACAGTTACAGTTACGGCAGTTAGAAATTCAGTCTTTATTAATGTACTTATAATTTCTTAATTAGTCAGTCAGTTTTTTTTCAGTCACAGATTTTTCATTGATTAACTTAATTAATAGAAAAACTTTAGTGAAATATAAAATCGAATAAAAATAAGAGTTGGTAACAAGGGGATAACACTTAAACTAAAAAAACCGGCGAAGTGCGAGACGGACTCGCACACGAAGGGTTCCATACCACAAGGCAAATCGCCGAAAAAAGAAAGAAAGAAAATACATTTATTTAACACATACTAAAAGACACTGGCCAAGTGCGAGTCGGACTCGCGCACCGAGGGTTCCGTACGAACTTTTAGTTAAGTAAATAGTTCATAAACTATGAAAGTACCGAACATTGCTGTAACGAAAAGATAAACGGATTGAGGGACAAACTTAACTTTGCCGTTGGAAAACTGTTGTCCCCATACATCGACATAGGTCGCGGTTAGTTTACCAACTGCAAATAAGTTTGTAATTGCAAAAGTATTTTCTTTTTTTGTGATGCAACTAAAATTTACAATTTTCGGATTTTTTTCCTTTACTTGTGCTACATGACATTGCTTCATACCAAATTTCATGATTCTAGGTCAATGGGAAGTACCTTATAGGTTTTGATTCCCTTGCGAGTGTCAATATATGCAGCAAAAACGGAGCACAGAAGGCCGTATCTTTTGACCGCGTCGACTTAGAAGTTTGATTTTTTCACTGCTGTAAGGGACCACAGACCTGAGTATTTGATATTAATTTCAACTTGATACCTCCACCGTTCCTGAGAAAAAGGGTCTTGACAGACGGACAACGAAGTGATTCTATAAGGGTTCAGTTTTTGGAACGGAGTGCGGAACCCTAAAAACGGCAAAAAAATCACGTCTGTTGTATGGGAGCCCCCCTTAAATATTTATTTTATTTTAATTTAATTATTTATATTTAAAGTAAATATACAACTAAATATTCTGTGAATATTTCAAGCGTACCTGTTGCCGTATTTAATATCGAGCAAAAAACGGCAAAAAATCACGTTTGTATGGGAGCCCCACTTAAATATTTATTTTATTCTGTTTTTAGTAGATATTTTTATTATAGCGGCAACAGAAATACACCATCTGTGAAAATTTCAACTGTCTAGCTATCACAGTTCATGAGATACAGCCTGGTGACGGACAGACAGATCGACAGTGGAGTCTTAGTAATAGGGTCCCGTTTTTACCGTTCGGGTACGGAACCCTAAAAATGACATTGAGATAATGACAGCGCCTTTATGTCGTAGCAGTAAGAACGGTTTTCGTAGTAGGTACGAGTGTTTCACTGATACATCATCACTGTTTCAATAATATCGTAGTACAGTCAACCGTATCATTGTACGGTTGACTGTACTACGATATTATTAGCCGTTACTCATTGTGTTTCATTGAAAGGAAAATTGTATAAAAAGTAATAAACATTTAACGATTCCTACTAAAAACATGACAAACTCGGTGAAATCATTATTTTTACAACGAAATGCTGAAAGTTGTAGGCCGATGTGAATTAAAAGAAATAGCTTGTTATTTATGAATTAGATAATATATTTTATTAATTTTAGCCTTTTTTTTTGTCGCTGAGAAATGCATTACGCATCCCCGCTCGCGGGGGACGAGACGGGGTATGTGGGACTCCTGTCGAAACCGACAGTATACCCACTAAAACTCAGCGGTGTTCCCGCATCGCCGTGAAGGGAGGGCCATGGGAAACCGGCTCAGCCTTTACTTCCACAACCCTCCCGGTATTCATTTTAGCCTTTTGTTTTTTGTCGCTGACCATCCCAGCTAAAGTCACTGTTGAGCATATTATTCAACACAACCAGCACACAACCGTCCGTCAGGTTATCGTATCGAAAAGGAGAAATTTCGATAACAAACAGCTGTCGGAAGAAAAGCGGTCGTCTAGGGCTAGTTTTTCAATCAACAGAAAAAAATTATTCGTGGAATAAAATTTACGTCTGACTGATTTTGTATGGATAAAATTATCTGGCGTTGGAAAAAACAGCCCTAAAACCAGTGGCGTAACTATAGGGTGGCAGGAGGGGCAAAATGCCACAGGCCCCCAGTCATGGCCCTCTCGGGTCGGGGCCCCCGACCCGAGAGGGCCGTGAGCACAGGAGGTTCCTAACATAAGTAACTATAGAAATGCAAACTTTTTTGGACCACTAGACCAACGAAGATTCAGGTATTCAATTTTGCAGGGCAAATTACGAAATCTACGCGGACGAAGTCGCGGGCGAAGTGCCAGTAAAAAAAATATAACCTTGGTTGAGCTTCTTTACATTGAGGGAGCAAGGACATGAGATAGGGCCCGTGGCAAGTTCATGAGATAGGGCGCTTATCTCATGAACTTGCCACGGGCCCCAAAGGGAATAGTTACGCCACTGCCTAAAACTGACAAAATGTTCGGGTTTGGACTTGTGAACAGCGTTTACAGGACTCCTACGATAACATTGATTGATTTTCGATACGGTACGGAAGTGTATCGAATGATTGTGAATAGCTATGCGGAAGCGCCAATTGGCTCCTGCGGTACTAAACTCTAGTCGGTATGACATTTGTCAGGCTATTTTAGCTATAATCCGATCTCGAGTGTTTGCCAATAAAGTCACGTGTATCACTTTTATGTACCCCTGGTGTATTTTAGGCCGTGGTCCAGCAGTTTGATTTGATGATGTTTTCTGGCAGCAAAGCCTTTGTATGATCGTGACTATGACTTTAGTCACAAGAAATCATGATGACGCCAAAGCGTCAGCGATCTTTAACAATGAAATAAAAATCATTTTATTCTTTGAATTTCTTTTTCATTTCGCGGTGATCAAATGAAACTAGTAACTAGTGCAAACTTTCTATTTTCTGTTTAACAATAAATTAATTATTTTTTTCTCTCATAACGTTATAACGTTATAATATAACGTTGATTATTAATTTAAGTTTTCCGTCGTGATCGGTAACGGTAATGAGTGAAACTTCTCATAATGACTTGAGATATGTATTGCTGGATATTAGGCCGCCCACACGCCGACGACTTGTCGGATTTCTATGCGATGAGTCGCTAGTATATATTAGATGTCTGAGTGCTTATTACGTTATAATGTGAACGTTATTTCCATAATTAATTCGAAAAATAGGTGTAACAGTGCACATAATTGTCACGCCTGCAGCAGTGCAATTCTGTAACCATCTCACCGTGAAAACTTAGGTGAAGTGAGCGTGGAGTGAGCTGTCATTCCAACTAATACTAGCGATTGATTTCTAAGCTCACTTCACCTAACTTTTCACAGTGAGATTTTTACAGAATCGAGCGGCTGATCTGTTCGGTGGCTAGTGAAGTGAGCTGTCATTCCACCGTTGCGAGGAATTGACTCTTTTGACTTCACCTAAGTTTTCACGGTGAGATTTTTACAGAACAGATCGGCAGCTTTGCGTTGCAACGTGCAAAGCAAGTCGTAGTACATTTTAATTTATATGCAAGCTCCGTTCGCATTTATTCGCCGTTGGAGAAATGAGCTTGAAGTGAGTTGTCAATAGTGTCAACCCCTAGCATCAGATGAGCTTATTTCACCTAAGTTGTCACGGTGACATGTTTACAGAATATATTATCGGCTCTTATCCTTCGAAGAACAGAAGTTCTTTTGGTGATTGCAGTTGTAAGATAGATAAAGATACCCAAGCATCGCTCTAAGAAAAATCAAGAACTTTTTGATGCGATTTCATTCGGTCATTCAAAAAAGCTGCGTAATCGTTATTATACATTGACAAAAGTCGACAATGCTTCGTGTATCCACATGGTCAAATAATTTATTGGTTTTGTCGCCACCCACGGAAAGAAATGGGTTAACCCGGACCACACGTGAAGTTGTTAGCGCCAATTTAAGTAAATGAGTTGTAGTTTGTAGTGAACGGTACAGTTGTAGGTGGTGTGTAGGATTGGCAAGTCGTCGCATGAGCAACGAAAACGTACAGACGCCAGCACATCAAGCTACTACAATCTGTCAAATCTCTTTAATAAATTTTCAACTTTATCGCTAAAGCATTAAGGTTCAAGGTTGATTGGGAAAATTTGACAGTTTCGGGTAGCTTGACCTGCTGTCGTCCGTACATTCTATTCAATCAGTGTCAACTACCTCACGGCTTGAACTATTACACTAGGAATGATAAAACGGGATTATGGCCACTTCATGTAAATTGTTGGTTTCTTTTTAATTTGTATTTACACACAAATAAAAAAAAACCCATTTCGTAAGGAAATTCAATACAGACAAAACTTTTATACTCCTTAAATAATGTGTCAAACAAATTTTTCGCGACATTGTTTTTTATTAATATTAAAAGCCTGATGTCCCACTGCAGGACAATGGTCTTCCATACTCTCTTTCCACGTTATAAAGTGGCGAACAAAAATCCTGTCGAAATTCTGAAACCACTTGTAAAAGCTAAGATACCTACTAGACACTTTCATCTGTCAGTGACCCTTATGTCATGTCACCCGATCAATTGCGGAGATTTGTCGCATCGCAGTGCGTAGCGGGCATAATTATTCCCCCGACTAATCGCCCGCGTGTAGCAGTCCCATCGCATCGCACGAGACAATGCTCTTCCGACGCGGAACGCACAACGCTTTCCAATTTTCAAATAGCTACAGATCATTGTTTACCTGCTGCGATATTTATTAATTGCTTAATTTCATTACTAATTACCGATATGATCGGTTCTAATTAGTAATTGATGCTTAACATGCAGGAGCAAAAACTTGAGAAGAAATCGAAAAGTCAAAGAAGCTTAAATTCGAAGATATTTCTGATGTACAGTCAACGCATATCAGTGATAATGCTTGCACTACGAAAATCACCCTTACTGTTAGGATATACGTGGATATACACATTAGTGGCCTAGAGGAGAGCAGTGGAGTGGCCCAGTGGTAACAGCCCTGACTTACGAGTTGTAGGTCGTGGGGTCGAATCCAGCCTGCACTGCACGCAAAACAGTGAAGGAAGACATCTTGAGGAAACCGGCATGTCCTATAACCAGAAATTCGAAGACATGTGACATCTACCAACCCGCGCTGGGACCGCGTGGTGGATTATAGTCCACTTCATCTCGAAAAGACTTGGCCTGTGTCCCAGCAGTGGGAACATTATAGGCTGGTTATGCTAGGGGTTCTCTGCCTTTTAGGGGAGCCCTGAGCCCCAGCTGTGGAAACATAGCAATTATCGGAAAACCCCGAGAGCTTGTGAGGTCTGTATGGCTCGCCGGACACTCGCTGTACGGTCTACTCTGTAAAAATCTCATCGTGATAACTTAGATGAAGTGAGTTGTCATTCCACCTAATGCTTGGGATGGTCACTATTGACAGCTCACTTCACCTAAGTTTTCACGGTGAGATTTTTACAGAATAGATCGGCAGATGCTAGGGATCGACACTATTGATAACTAACTAACTATTGATATTCCGATGTATAGTTATTTGAACAGTCTTGTAGTCTTACTCGCATAGAGTGTTCATTAGTAAAGTTATATGAATTGTATATGTTGTGGATACCGGTGTGAGTTTCACATTTATATAATATCTTTAATAATAATAAAACAATTATCAGAAAATGGTAATGGTAAGTAAAATACATAGAATAAGATTAAATAATGAACTTAAATCTAGTGAGTGTGTATGTGTAATGTGTATGTATGTATGTAAGGGTGTGTGTGTGTGTGTGTGTGTGTGTGCATGTGTGTGTGTTTATGCATGTATGTGCGTATATGCATGAGTGTGGATGTGTTAGGTTAAGTAGGTTAAAATAGACTCTGTGCGATCATAGTCTTGTTGAAGTAGTCACTCGTAAGTTTATGTTTAATTTCCCATTTTGTTAAATCAAGTATGTATCTTTCTTTATATTATTTACGCAGATATAATGTGTTACTGTTTGTTTGTCCAAAATAAATAAATAAATAAACTCGCTTCAACCTCACTTCCTCAATAGTGAGATTTTTAAAGAATAGATCGGCATTTGTCAGACCGTCATACTATACTTACATAGGTGGGGTCCCGTACAGTTTTACCAACATTGAATAGAATAGAATAGAATATATTTATTTGCTTTAAAACATGGTACATTATGGTCTTATAAATAGAATTATGATCTTACATGTTTCGCCAAGGACTGGCACACAAATATTTAAACACGTTACATGTAAAATGTTAATAGGATACATTATTCCAACATGTTCAACATGTCTAATAACTTTAGTGAATTCTTAACAATAATAGGTATTTACAAAAAGTAGTTAAGTAATAATTATAATGAAAATTAGTAACCATATTTATCTGTTACTTTTTTATCAATAAATTCTTTCATTACCAATAAGCCATTTATGTAGTTTGGATATAAAGTATTTCAGAGGAAGTTCCCTTATTTATTTATTTTTTAAAATTGTTAAATATCTTAATTGCTGTGATAAAACTATTTTTATGGCACAATGTGCTTTGATGTGACGGACTTCTTAACCGTGTTGGGTCTCGATGAAGTATATTTGAGTATATTTTGAATGCAAGTCGCAAGCTATAAAAAAATGTTGAAAACTAGGTACTGGCACTAAACCGTGTACCCATCTAAAAATACGTTTAAAAACCAGAATGGCGGTTTATCCTCAAACCGAATGATCCATAACAATGATTTTTATTCTCGGTTCATTGCTCTGGCTTGTCACTCCTCTATGTGTGGCCATAACTGGCTATAACTGGCCAGAGATGATACAATGTGGCTTTGTATAACCACACATGTGCCTGGACCATCACTTCCGGATAGTTTTTTTTTTTTGCTTTTAAACGGGGCTTCGGTTTTCGAAGTTATGTTTGTAATGAATTGACTCGTTGTTTGTCTACGGGAGATGGAAGTAACTGGTATTTGTCTATAGACTTGATAAATGATTTAGAACAATCTTTTGGAACGAAGTTCTATAACGCGGCTTGCGGTTGGAGTAAACTGGTAGAAATCGTCATGTAACGAAAAAACATGTGATCCTTGAGATTTTCTTTCTTTCTCTTTCTATTGTATTTAGTAAGAATTATGTTACATATATACGAGTGTGTGTGCGTGCCAGTATCGCGTAAGGAACTTCACTCCTGACGGAAGTCCCCCTACCGACTGTTTTTTTCTGTAATGAAAACCATTCCTATTTTGTCTTAATCCAGCTGGATACAAAGCTCCTCCTTTTCTTCCCTGTAGATTTGAACGTTTGTAAGTTTACCACGAGTCCGAGATGACTGAAAATTAAATCAAGATTGGCTTTTTCTCATGACCTAAACTGCAATAATTACCACGTTAAGATAATTTAGGATAGGATTTAGAAATGTAAACCAAAACGCAATCGTCTTTTGTCACTTTTGTTTTGTCGTCTCTCTGTCTCTCTTGCGCTGTCAACTGTCTTGACTTGAGTGTCCTGCTAATATCGAATAAATCCCTTTTAATTCAATCAATATTGTCTTATTTCATCAAATTCATCAGGACAAAAGTGGGGAATTTATGATTTACATGTAGTTCTTGGCAAACTCCCTTTCTACGATCATTTAATGAGGTTTGTCTTCGAAATACGTATACAACTTGTCCCGGAATTAACGCACACTACCAGACACCCCAATTAGAATGTTATGATCTAATCATAATACATACACTGATTTTTTATTATTATGTAATAAACATTGTTTTTCTCATAAATTAGTTATACTGATTGTGGGAGAAAATTGTGGTCACATTACAAATCTACGCATGCAAACAGTCGCACTCGTTTAGGGGTCTAGCGCAGTAGGTACTTCATCTATTTTGGTTTGTTTTGACTGTACAGCGGAAGTGTGACAGTAATTTACGTAGTTTTAATTATTTTTGGGATAAAATATTACCTATATTAAAAATTACAGAAATCGATTCAGTAAACGATTCTGAACAAACTACTTTCATAATGTGCATTAATTCAGTTACACATTGTATATAAATTAACGATGAACATGCCATTCCCAATAAAACGCTCCCTAATCCACTCCATTTCTATCCCGCCATATTTTTCATGGTCATAAAAGCCAATCCTCATTCTCTATTTCCTTCTACTTAATGTCTCTCATTCCACATTGGAAATACCGAATTCCCCTAAAGTGATCCTTTAATAACATTTCTAATAATAAATCTGTGTTGGCGGGTGTCCAAACGCAGTGTAGTTCGGGGTCACAACGCTAAAAAAGGAGCCAGTTTAAGTAAAGCTGCGGCGAAATATGGAACTAAACTCAAAATGTATTGAATTCGACAGTTTGTTCACATTTTCCTTTACAAGCAGCGCCACGCGAAGTGTCAAGTTGTACTGGACACGTGAATGCGTAGTGTGGGTTCAATGCATTTTTTTTTTCTAATTATAGCGAATACGTGTGAACGCTTATAGACGCCAATTTGTGTTTGGAATGGCATTTAAATGTTACTTATTCGGAGTATATCTAGATTTGATAGAAATGCTGAAAATGGGTGGTGGTTATAGACCTTATAAGGAACCTTGTAGGAGGGAGAAACGGTACCAAAAGTACCAGACGGAATAAAGATTACAGCTGCGGTAGGTTAATTATCTCGCCCTGTTGTTGTTGTTTGTTTGCCCTTTAGCATTTTTGCTTAAGCCTTGGTTTAATAAGTAAGCGGTGACCGGACACACAATAACGGCTGTCCAAATACAGAGCGTTTTATGACACCTTAATGTCAAATATTTGTAAAAATAACTGATTTTCATTACGGCCGTTATAAACGGAACCACTCTTCTAGAAAACTGTAGAGCTTTAGATGGTATGTGATAGAATATCGATATCAACGTAGGTAGACCGCACTTGTCTCCAGTGAAATCATAGACAACAATACATCACTTTTGATACTGGAACGTCTGGCAACTGTAGCACGATGACTGGCACACAAATAATGAGTAGATAGACAGTATAAAAAAAGTGATTTTCATTTGAATTACACAAAGAAAGTTGAAAGAAATATTCAAGGCGATGACCCTGAAAGTCTTCCAAGTCAAGTCATCAAGTCTTTGTTGTCCGTCTAAAAATACTATATTATTATAAATTCTGATTTTGGTACTTTGCCACTTACAAAGCAAATTTTCGCGCCATTTTGACGAAAATACGCGTCATGCACAATGATTTTCAAATTTTTTTATATCAACAATAAATAAAATATTTTGCGTCAGCCTTGGTGGCCGGTTGCCCTATTATGGGAATCTTTAAGGCTATCTTCTTACCTTTTGGGCAACCTTATTTGGGAGCAGAATTATCTTGCATTGTTGCGCTTAAAAGCGGTCAAGAGCGAAATGCGAATATAAAAAAAAAACGTAAGAACGAATCATTTGTTGTCAAATAGAAATTTAAGATTTAATTTCACATTTCTAGTGTTAATAAACCCTTTTTGTGTAAGTCAGTTAATCTCAAATAACACTTCCTGATGGCTCTAGTGTTTGTCCTAGTTAGTAGCAATGAAAAGTTTTTTTTACAGAAAATCGCATCACTGCTCTAACTGGCCCAGGTGCTCCCAGGCTGGGAATCAAACCCAAGACTTCACGCTCAACAGCTGCGCTTACAATGCCAGCGACAAATCCATCTAGCCAGCAGATGGGCAAAATAGTTAATAAAAAATCGACCACAGTAAGCCACTCGAACAAAGTACCCTTACATACCACAATCTTTGCCAACACTTTAGTAACAGCACAACTATAAACATATTGCCCCAACAAGCAGTTAGCTGAAGATTAATGACGCGGCTTTACTCCACGGTTATTTTTAACTACTCCGCGTGGAACGGTCGCGTTTAACTAGGAGTTATTTAAAGTGAATTAGTTACTTGTCAATTTATCCGTAACACTTTTCATTAATGTTGGGATTATCGGGATTCTTTTATTTTTCTTCGGAGAGCTTTCCTCCACAGTTTTCGTCTTTTAAGAGCTTTTGGAAATACATGGGTCTCCGTAATCTCGCAGTCAGAGATGTGGGAAATACGTAGGATTTCCCAAAGCTTCTTTCTCCGTAATTTTGCAGTCAACAGCTGAGCAACGGGACATTAATTAACGAAAACTGTATTCAGACTACGCGTATTACATAATCAGCCTATAATGTTCCCACTGCTGGGACATAGGCCTTCTCTCGGTGAGAGAAAGGACCGTAATCCACCCTACCCGCGCTGGGCCGTCGCGACGGCCCAGTGTAGGATGTTAGAGTTTAATAAAAAAAAGTGACAGAAAAATAAATAAAATACGCGCGTACGGAAATTATGTGCGTATCGAGCCGAGATACATTCTAACGTCGATTGACGCGCGTAAAACGAAATTATTACAAAAGTTACTTGAAAAACGATTTCCACTAAGTATCTACCTATAATTTTACAATTGCTATTGTAATACATTTATAGCTTCAATAACAGGATAACGTGTTATCTCAATTCTAAATAAATCCCTATGACACAGTTATGATGACTAATATTTATAAACAGGCAGAGTTAGTAAAAACCTTGTTATTTATAATGTTTGTTCCACATTCCCCATACTCATCTAGCCTAGCCTTTTGCCAACTATGTTGGGGTCGGCTTCCAGTCTAACCGGATGCAGCTGAATACCAGTATTTTACATGGAGCGACTGCCTACCTAACCTCCACAACCCAGTTACTGGGTAATGTATATCCCTTGGTATCATCATTTTTAATCAGCCTATAACATTCCCACTGCTGGGACACAGGTCTCGTCTCGGTAGGAAGGAGTGAGCCGTAATCCACCACGGCCCCAGTGCGGGTTGGTAGAAGTCACGTGTCTTCGAATTTCTGGTTTTAGGACATGCCGGTTTCCTCAAGATGTTTTCCTCCACCATTTTGAGAGCAGTGGTGATGAAAAAATTTACACAAAGTAAAGCGCTTGTCTGGGTTCGAAACTACGAGTCGACTTACAGCTCTCAGTTATTTGTTGCTAAATTTTATTTGGCAAGTTTTTAGGTATTCTTAAATTAGTCCGATAAAAGTATCGATGCAATATGGCCCCAAGCGGATCATTAATTCCAGATCGATCGATTACAGATAAAATAAAATTGACCAGCTGATTGGGTTCCGTATTTAGAATAATGTTGTTTTTTTTTCACCCCGAGAATAACTCTACCACTTTAGGTAATTTTTATGGTCAGTAAGAACTTCTTTTTCATTCACTAAACACTGACAGAACCAAAGCATAGCCCATACAGAATGAAAGCAAGAGTGGTTTTACTACATTTTTCAGTCAAATTCTAAACAATGATAATCTTGTTTTATGTTAAGAATTTACAACTCAAAAAGATGCTTGAAATCAATTTGATAGGCTGGTTGGTTTTATAACTACAACAATTTAATTGTTTGCACTTACATAGGGCCCGCTTGCACCCGCTAAACATACATAATTAAAAAATCATTGGTGCGGTTGACAGAAACAGTTTTGAATTTTAAGAAGATCTAAACTTGACTCAATTTAAACGCACCCTAAATAATTTTTTAATAGACAAATGCTACTATACCATTGACGAATTTCTTGCTGACAAAATTTCTTGTGACTGATCCTGTATTTATGATATATAATCTTCTTCTTCTTCGTGTCGCTGGCACGACTGAATTTCATATCTTGTTGGCCCAAAACTTTGCCACTTCCACGGCGTCGACAGTGGCAGCGCAGAGGTCACTTTGACTGCATGTTTTGGGACACAGAGGGCAGGATAGGAGGTGGAGCATGCTTTGCGACATAGCTCCACAATCACACCCCGCTGCCGTTCCGTCAAGGTAGCCCCACTTTACCAGGTTGGACTTACATCTTCCCACTTGTGTCCGGAGACGGTTCAGGGATATATAATGTAATATTCCTATCTGAAGACTTTTAATTTATTTGAATTGTATCGTATATAATGTTTTACTTAATTTCTAATATTGTTAAATTAATAGTGTATGTAAAGGGTAGATTTTTGAGTTTCTATAAAATATCTGTAAGACCTGTTATATCACTAAAACTCGCACTAATAAATACTTTGACTTTGAATTATTTTAGCGCTAAACGTGTTTTGTTATTGCTTTTGGTGTTGATGATAATATTATCAAAAGCAATGTTCATCATCAACATCATCCACAGCCTGACTTCCCCCAGTGGTGGGTGGGTATAGGTCTCTCTTTTCTTGTGCCAATGCCCCTCCACAACCCTAATTGCGTAACACACTATATCAATCTCAATCATTTTGAAGGATACTGCTAATCCATTGCTTCATATGTTAGAAAAATTTGTCTTCTGAACGACGTAAATAACGCAATGAATGTTGTTGAACTGTCAAAATGAAACCTATTGCTGCTACGCAATGCTGTGTTACGCAATGCGCGTGCGTGTGCGTGTGTGTTTCGCGTTTTGCCCGCGATGGCAACAATGTAGACCGCCCATTTCGCCGTTAATTTGGATTCATCTCAGAATACCAGATTCTCAAAATACCATATTCTCAAATTATCAGATTCTCAATATATCAAATTTCGGGGAGTCGAAATCAAAATATTTATAATAATATTATAAAAAAATCCTAGAGTTTTTGCAGCAAATAGATTGCATAATGCAAATTTTGCAATAAAGTAGTGTTTGGTTTTCCTATATTACCTATTTTTTTTAATTGACATTGTCATGACGTTGAAAAGTCTTCTCCTTAGTTTATCCACATATTTTATGTTAAATTCATTAATTAGAAGTTGCGTTGCGTGCTGATTGTCATAGATAAGACTGAGATGTGTTATGTAATCCTAATCACCTCCAAGATCCCAAAATTAAGTAAGAAAAAAGCGTAAAGATTAGATAATTTAACTAACGATAAGAACCATATAACAATTTGTATAATTTGCTCTCTTCATAAAAACGACGGACCGGATTTAATTGTACTTTCACTTAAACTTAAAAGGTCCGAATGTAATGAAAAGTGATTAAGATTATTATCTTGTGAGCTCTGTGGCTCAGCCTTACCTATATTCAAATTTTATTTGTTTCAAATTGACGTTATTTCAAGTTAAACAAATATCAACTTTATTTTAATGGTAGGTAATTAAGTTGATTTGAGTGACTAACACTATTGAAAATGTTTGAAGTTGTAGCATAAACTGAACTTGATTGTGTAGGAATTAAAGTTATTTTTCCTTATACTCATATTTGCTTACATTTTTGACGAATATGTCGCAAATGCAGATTAGACGTTTGGGTAATCACTTTTTAGAATGAGTAATATCCTCCTCTTGGTCTAGCAGTCGCAAGCGCTACTGCTACCTAACCACGAGGTCTTGAGTTCCCAAGTCAGTGTTATTGGGTTTTTCTATCAGAAATTTCTCATAGAAGCCCGGAGTCTGTATTTGTGTTTTGTTTTTGTCTGTATTTTGTTGATGGCAATAGGCCTAACCCTTCGGGGATTAGAGGCATGTCTTCCGTAGCATTCGAAAGATTGCCATCTGACTGACCTACACAATTTTGATGACACACACACACTTCACTTTTATCTCAGTGACGTTGTGGAAGCTATTTCTTTGAAGTTTCGCCAATGAATTTAATCTAACCCTGTATATGAAGTATGGACAGTGAAGTAACCAATTAATACCAGTTTAAATAAACATCTCAATTGGAATTGTGACAAGCCATTTCATCGTCACAATTAACACATTAGTCGAGTCATTTCATTTGACTCCTAACAGTTTTGGCAGGAAGCTAATCTAAGGATATTTAGAACAATGACAGGTCATAAACATCACCCATAGGTCGGTGGATCCCATCTACATGACGGCGCAGCAAGTGGCGCCATCTAGTTTTGTTGCAAAATTACTGGAATCACCGAAAAGATCCGATAAGAGTGACACTGGCTGGTGACAGTCACTCTAGCAGAGCGTCACATTGATGGTTGCGTGGCGGCAGTGTGCGGATTAAAGATGGTTTGAGTTTGCTTCCTAACCTATTACTTTACTCTATGGGAGCCGCTGTCGTACCATGTCCACGACGAACTGCTATATTCCAGCACAATCCTGCTTTAAGTACAATGAGTATATTCCCATGGGATAATTTTCGACCTCCATGCGGGCGAGGCCGCAAGCAAAAGCAAGTTTACTATA